>JAVJIF010003820.1:0-141265 GCA_038442645.1 Agave tequilana
CCCCCGGGTTTGTTGATCCTACACATCCGGATTTTGTATTCAAATTAGATAAAGCTCTTTATGGTTTAAAACAAGCCCCTAGGGCTTGGTATGAAAGACTTTCTTCATTTTTGATTTCAAATGGTTTTAAGAAAGGTAAAATTGATACAACCTTGTTTACAAAACATGTAGAAAAGGATATACTCATTGTACAAATTTATGTAGATGATATTATTTTTGGTTCTACTAATGAATCTCTTGCCAAGCTTTTGAGTCATGCATGAAGGATGAATTCGAAATGTCTATGATGGGGGAGCTCAAACTATTTCCTTGGACTCCAAATCAAGCAAAAGAATGATGAGATCTTCATAAATCAAGCCAAGTACACAAAGGAACTAATCAAAAGGTTCGGGCTTGAAGAATCTAAAGTAAGCAAAACTCCCATGGCAACAACTACAAAGCTTGACAAGGATGAACAAGGTAAATGTGTAGACATTAAATTATATCGTAGCATGATAGGTAGCTTGCTTTATTTAACGGCTAGTAGGCCGGATATTATGTTTTCCGTGTGTCTTTGTGCACGTTTTCAATCTTGTCCTAAAGAGTCTCACATAACTGCGGTTAAACGCATAATTAGATACCTTAAGGGCACTATTGAAATGGGTTTGTGGTATCCGAAAACCGGCCAATTTTCAATGACGAGTTTTTCGGATGCCGACTATGCGGGTTGTAGGGTAGATAGGAAGAGCACAAGTGGAACATGCCAATTCTTAGGTAATTGTCTTGTATCTTGGTCTTCCAAAAAGCAAAATTCGGTAGCCCTTTCAACCGCCGAGGCGGAGTATGTTGCGGCCGGAGCTTGTTGTGCACAAGTTCTTTGGATGAAACATACTCTCCTTGACTATGATTTACACTTGATCATGTTAAAATATTTTGTGATAATACTAGTACTATTCACATGACAAAGAATGCAAATCAACATAGTAAAACCAAACACATTGACATTAGGTATCACTTTCTTAGAGATCACTTTGAGAAAGGAGATATTGATATAGATTATGTTTCTACCGATTTTTAACTTGCCGATATTTTCACTAAACCTTTAGATTATGCTAGATTTTCATTTATTTGTGGTGAGTTGAATGTATGTATGATTGATTCTTAAAATATTTTTAGTTTGTTCGTTTTTTGTTATGTTTTAACCCTTTTTGATGTATGACAAAAAGGGGGAGAAAAATATATAAGTTTAATTAAGGTGTTTATTACTTGAAAATATATAAGTTTAATTAAGGTGTTTATTACTTGAAGTTTTTAGGGAGAAAAAGGATATTGAAAAAGATAAGTTTGCTTATTATAAATTTGTTTAATGTTGTTCATTATTTGAGTTATATGACAAATTTTATAGTGTTGATATTTTCATAATGCTTCATGATAAATACATAGCATTGTTTGAGGGGGAGCTTTCCAAGCTTTTCTTCCTTTATTTGTTTCAATAACTTATATGTTTTGTCATCATCAAAAAGGGGGAGATTGTTGGCCCAAGGTTACAATCACCCGTCTTTAGTGTGTTTGATGATTACAAAACGTATTAGTTATTTGTAATAATATTATTTGTTGTTTAAGTGTGTTTCAGGTTTTCTATCTTGCATAGGTGTTTTCTTCCCTAAAAGAAGGTGACTTGGACTCAAGATAACTCAAATTGGGCTCAAGATGCAAAATTGAAGATCAAGTGGAGAAAGCCCCTCTTGAAGCCTTGAAGTCCTTAGAACATTGTAAGAATAGAATGTTAAAGTTTGAGTGTAGGATAATTGGCTCTAGGATTTGCACACACACTTATTCGTTATCTTCTCTATGTTTTTTAAAAAAAAAATGTTCGGTTTTAAGTTTTATACATTAGTTTATGTATACATGTTTCCAACTTGTTTTATATTGAAAATCTTTGTTTAAAACATGTGTAGACTAATCCTTGCATAATACTTAGTCATATATTTTTTAAAAATGTTTTTACAAAAAATCCCAACTTCAAATTCAGCCTGTTTTTCTGTTTCAGGCGAGACCGGTCGACCGGCGCCTGTGTCAGGACATGCACGGTTTGTGCATGTCTGTCGGTCGACTGGCGTCGACCGACTGTAACCAGTTTTGCTCTCGGTTTGTTTGAGTCGACCGACCGGTCGACCGGTAGAAGGAAACTGTGTTTCCTCAAAGAGGACGGTCGACCGGGCAGTCGACCGGAGCCCAACGGATCTTTGCCAGCAAGGCGACGGTCGACCGGACCGGTCGACCGCCAAGCCTGCTGCTGGCCAACGGCTCTTTCCTCTTTGGGATAGTTCTGAAATCTGTTTTTTCTGTCTTCTTTAACAGAGTTTTAGAGAGTTGTTGGGGGCCTTTTGCAGGTCAAATTAGGTGTAAAGAAAAGAGTTTTAACCTATTCTCTCCTTATAAATAGAGGGCAATAGGTCTTTGTTACTTACCAAAAACCAAAAGAAAAATCCTCAAGTTTTCATTGTTTTCAAAGAGAAAAGGAAAAATTGTTTTAAAGCTTTCAACTCCAATCTTTTGAGCTAGTTTTTCAGTTGTGTTTGATTGCTAATATCACTCTACAACTGAAGTTTTCTCACCATACTTCATAGAGCCAAAAATCCATTACTCATACTATAGTGAAGTTGTAAAAAGAGTGAGAATTGTAAAAGTGTTTGAGAAAGAGTTTAGTGATCTTGTTGTGATCACTCTTGTTCTTGTGATTCTCTTCTTGTGGAGCAACCTCTAAGGTTGAGGTTCTTTTGTAAGGTGTGGAGCTCGGTGCTCGGTCTTCGGTAGACCAAATTGTAAGGCGTCCTCGGTGGATAGTGGAAACCCTTCACGGAGGTGAAGGCGGGACTAGAGCGGTGGCTTGAACCTCGAAACAAATCATTCGTGTTTGCGATTGCCTTGCGTCATCTTACTTTACATTTCTCTTGCTTTATATTGTCTTCATTATTTGCTTGAAAACTAACCCTTTACTTGTGCAATTCTCTCTTGTTTATTTTACTTGTGATATTTATTGTGTGTATTTCATCATAGCATTTCATTCTTATCTTGTTCGATCATAATATCTCATACAACACGGTTGCATTGCGCACCTCTAACCCATCTTTAAGGGGAATTGGGAGGACGGAGTTCAGAATCCTTCACCGGGTATTCGGCTCCTAGTCGTGTTTTGAGAGATCGTTGCATCACTCATATTTACTTAAGTTTAAAAAGATCATTAGATTAGCAATTACACCTATTCACCCCCCCTCTAGGTGTATTTCAAGCAAAACTTGAATATAAAAACTTGATTAAAAATTTTGCATCTTAAAAAGTTAGAAGAATTTTTTTTAATAAAATATTGATTAAATAAAATATTAGTTAATATTAATTATTTTTTTTTAAGTATATTTTGAAAGGGCCCATTTAAAATTTTCGCCTAAGGTCTCCCTAGAAATTGAGCCGCCCCTGCCGACTCCTCCACAAACCATCAAACTATCGTTTTTTCTATCTGTTTTTTGTACTAGAAATGATGAAAGGACCAGCAAGAGTGATGTGATTGATCAACTCGTGGTGCCATGTTGATCAATTATTTATTTATTGAATATTTTGTAGATTATACATTAATTATTTTCTAATAAAAAATCAAGTTTAATTAATTTAATCACACCATAAAATGCTCTTGTCATCCATTACATTTATACGCACAGATGGGGTCACTAGAGATCTAATTAGGGTTGTAATGTCATTGTTCTGTTCAACATATTTAATAATGAACTGAGCTGGCCTTGAAGAAGACTTGTTTAATTATTTTCTGTCCTGCTGAAAAAGAAAAAAAAAATCTATTTTAAACTTTTATATAGTTTTAGAATTTAAGGTGCAAATTTAAAACACTAACATTACGCAGATTAAATTTCACATTCATTAAATCCAACCAAATTAAATAGAGAGCTTCGGAAACTAAAATAAAAAAGTGGTGTTGCCACCAATAATTTTGATTCAAGAAAAAAAAATATATAGGATTTACTTTCTTTCAATTTTGAATTTTTTTATAAAGGGCACTCTATTTAATTCTTATTGATCAGCCTTAGCCCAATCCATTTGTTAAATTGAAGGTTGAGGCTACAGCCCAAAATCAGCCCAATGGGCCAAAGTTTTCAACACATTTCCCCTAAAATAAAATATTTCAAAATGAGGACCGAGGAGGGAGAATGTTTTCTTATATATATATATATTGAGTTATTTAGATATATGCCCCCAACTTCTTCAGTATTCAAAAATTTACCCCTCACATTTTTAATTTTAAAATTTTACCCCTGAAATCTTTCAGATATTAATAACTCACCATTTAAAGTTAGATTTTGAATGAAATAAGAGTGTGTTACACGTTATGCCTTTCTCCTTTCTTCTTATATAACAAATTCATATTCTATCAAAACCAAAATTCTATTTTCTGTTTTCTTCATTCTTCTTCTCTTTCTCTCTCTATCTCAACTCAAAACCTAAAATTCCTCTAAACTTATTTTCTTTTCTTTTTAAAATTTTTCTCAAACTTCTTAACGAGCATATGTGAAAATAATTTGATGTTAAACCTAAAATTCCTCTAAATATTTTTTTCCTCGAATTTCTTAATGTGCATATATGAAAACGATTTGATATTAATTTTTTATGATAAATAAAATAAAATAGAAACATGCTTGGACTTTCAAGATCTAAAAGATTTTTAATTTCAAAAATTCAAGGAATAAGTTTCTAAATACACTAGATTTGGGGGGTATATATCAAAATAAAATTCCCTATCATCTTTAGTCCTCATGCAGGTCATGCATATATTTTGAATAATGTTTCACCCAACCCATCATTGACCATACACTCACAAAATTTTTGACACTTAAATTATGTCACTCTAACTACCATATTAGTAGATGTTTAGCCCCATCTAATCTAATATAATTAAAGAGTTGCTATGCTAAGGGATCCAAATGTTGTTAAAATCTCTATTATTAGATGCTAAATATGTTTACATGTGATACTTGTTATCTAATATTACAAGTTGAATGCAATTTTCACCCTGGGTACTTATTTGGAATTTAAACAATTCTTTATCATTTGTAGACAATAACAAGCTTGCATTTGTTTTAGCTGTAAAAAAAAAACTATTGCCTGTTTCAGTAAGAAAGCTCCTGGTAGTGGTTGTTGGAATTGAAGAATATAAAGGTGAATCTTCGAGTTGAATTATGGCGAGATCCGTTGATCGAATCAACCGGATGATGGTTGGAGTGTGTTCTCCTTCCATTTGTGATGAACGTGGTATATTCACATGTTCAATTCCGACTTCGAATGAATGAGATATTCAAGTCCAAAGATTGCCTAATTCAAAGCCAAAAGGGACTAAAGTTAGCTACATGCATTTAGTCCCACATTGGCCATGTGATGGAAGCTCATGGGGTATAAATAGAGGAAAATGAGAACAAAGGGTGTGCCCTTTGGGTACTTGGATTTTTCGCGCGCGAAAAGGAGGGAACTATGCACGTACATACGTACGTGCGCGCACGCGCGCCGCCGCTGGCGGCGGCCTGCCGGAGCCGGGCCGGGCTCGGGCCCGGGTTCGGGTTCGGGTTCCCTACCTAGCCTGGTTTTTTTTGAATCAGGGTCCGTAGGTATGGGCCGAACCGCTCCAACCCGCCCGCGGAAAGATTCGAATCACCCGCCAACGGGTGTCCGCGCGAACAGATCCGACCGTTCGCCAACCGCTGTCGGAAAAACCGACAGTGCGGTTGGGCGGTTGATCGGTTGCGACGGTTCTGTCCGAACCGTCGCCAGGGGTTCATTCTCAGACACACCAAATCTGAGATCTCTCTCTCTCTCTCTAAAGTTCTGACTTCGGTTCTGAACTGGGCTCCAGCAAAGTGGGAATCCACGACTTCCAGAGCGACTTCCAACGAAGTGGGAATCCGCAACTTCCAAGTGAAGTGGGAATCCGAAGCGACTTCCTAAAGGAGATTCTGTCAAAAATTCTTCAACCTTCCTACGTCCTCAACAGTGGGTGTTCCTCCAAAAGAGTAAGACAAATATTCATTTGAAATTTGTCGTTATACTGCTGTTTTGCTAATCCTGTGTAGGTGCTGGTTGACTACGGTTCGACCGTACGGTAATTTGGTAGTGCTATCCAAATACCGTAAAGAAGTGTTGTATCTTGGGAGACCAGCGTCCATTATCCCGTTAGCATCGGTGCGGGGGACGTAATTGTCTTAAGGAGATTCGCTGTAAGCGTACCTCACTTCAAATACTGTATAAGTGGACTAAGTCCTTTATACTGGGGATATACTTTACAGTATATCGAGATTGACTTAGATTCAGTCTAAGTGTTACTGTATAAGTGGATTAAGTCCTTTATACAGGGGATATACTTTACAGTATATCGAGACTGACTTGGATTCAGTCTAATTGGTGCTTAAACTAAGGAAGGAAATTGAAAGGTGGTTCTTAAATTAAGGAACGTTCTTTTGAACGGAAAACCTCCCACCTGATATTTGCCGACCTGGCCAATTAGATTGTTGATATCTCTGTGATCTTGATTAGTTGTCAGATTGATTCTTGTTAAGCAGGATACCCAACAATCTTAAGACAATTACTGTTTCTCACTTCTGTTCTGCTTGAACTTGCAGAAAAAATGTCTGAGACAAATCAAGATACCTCCAGCAAGGCAACAAACATACCGCTCCAAGGTTTGATGCCTACTCCACTTCCTAACCCGAAGCCGGAGAAGCCAGGAAAGTTTGATGGCACAGAGTTCAAGAGGTGGCAACAGAAGATGCTCTTCTACTTGACCTCTCTACATCTGGCCAAATTCCTGCAGGAGGATCCACCAGAACCCGGAACTGATCGGGACTCAGTCCTTGCAGCCGATGCTTGGACACAAGGTGATTTCCTTTGCCGAAATTATGTTCTTAATGGACTGGATGACTCTCTTTATAACATCTATGTTCGGTACGGAAAGAGATTTGCCGTAAAATTTCCTTGAATCAGTTGAAAGATTACAACAAAACAATATTCCGACTACAAGGGAGGGAGGATGCTTGAGTCTTCCCTTTGTTTAAGGCTGGGTTCTTCGTGTGGCGATGGAGAGTGAATCTTGTTCTCCGTTGACCAGATGACCGTCCTGGACCGTCGGGGGTCTTCTCTTCGGCCGGTAGGGGAGTAACTCAGCTCCGTCTACCAAACTCTCAAAGAGGAGGTAAGCGAAGAGCGGCTAGTACTCAGTAAGCCTGCTGAAGAGTCTTCTCTCTTGTTGGCGTCGTGCTTCTCTCAAAATCTCCGACCTTTGGATTTAATTTGCTCGCCCGACCCTTCTCTGATTCTGGATTCAAGAATGCCCGACCCCTCTCCCTTTTGATTCAATCAATCGACCCTTCCTTCATAGCCAACAGGGCTATTTATAGGGGTCTTAAGGGGTGATCGTGCCCCCTAAAAATGCGCCTGAATGAGGGGCCGTTACCCGCTATACGCGCGGTAACTGACCTCCACGATCTGGGGCGGTTGCAACTGAGACGCGGGCTTTGAACCGACGCGCCTTGATGCTGAGACGCGGGCTTCAGGCCGACGCGCCTTGATGCTGAGACGCGGGTTTTGAACCGAACGCGCCTTGAAGTTGAGACGCGGGCTTCGGGCCGACGCGCCTTGATGCTGAGACGCGGGCTTCAGGCCGACGCGCCTTGATGCTGAGACGCGGGTTTTGAACCGAACGCGCCTTGAAGTTGAGACGCGGGCTTCGGGCCGACGCGCCTTGATGTAGAGACGCGAGCTTTGAACCAAACGCGCCTTGAAGTTGAGACGCGGGCTTCGGGCCGACGCGCCTTGATGCTGAGACGCGGGCTTCAGTCCCTTGCGTCTAATGTTTAAGACTGCTGCTTTGATGGCTTGCCTGGTTAGTCATTTTTAAACAGCCTACAGAACCCCCTCCAAAGTTTCCGATATTCCGCAGTTGAATGGGACGGATTTCGGAATACTTTGGACTTAAACCGCGTTCGCCTTTGTGACTGGACTGTTGATGCTTCGGGTTTGACCTTATCCGAATTTGGTCTTCGTGAGTGTACTGTTGAACTTTTAGAAGCCATCAGAGTCGATCGTGTTGAGTGTCTAGATACACAGCCTAGACCTCCCCAATTGCTTTTAGTCTGTCACGGGTGCGTTTTTGGCTGGGAGTAGTTGGTTGTCTGTTGGCGCCAGTGTACTGTTGAACTGTCTTGCAGACGCATAAGACTGGACGCAGGCTCCTTTTTGAAAAGCAGAGGCTGCTTTGAAGACGCAGCTTCCATAAAATAGACGCGATGTTTGGCCAGACGCGAACTCCTTAGAGGAGACGCGATCTTCCGAACGCACTCTCGGAAATGCTGACGGGGCATGTCCGGTGCGTTTTCTGGGCGCGGACTCTATGTTGTCATGATTACGCCGCCAGCTGGCCTGGGGAAACGGCGAAATTTCGCCTTTTGGCGCGCGGATCTCGCGGTTCATTAAATGAACTGCTCCACGTGTCAATTTTTAACTCGTGGCGAGGTTGCGACGCATGATCTTTGCCACCGGAAATGATTTTGTTACACGCGTCAAGCGACGATTCGCTGCAGCGTCCCTTGGGTCACGCGCCGCGTATCTCTGCGAATCCCTGTGCCTATAAAAGGCAGCAGTTTGGAGAGACTCTTCTTCTTCTCGCGCTTGCTAAGAATTTTTAGAAAAACATATCCTCCTCCCTGTTCCTCTGTTTAACCTCGGATCAAATTCGCCATGGCACCAAAGATTAATCCGACCGCTTCTTCCTCGAAGGCGACCACCACCGAGGCCCGGAGGGGCAGCTCTTCCTCTGCGCAGGACTTCGTCCTCCAAGGTCTCCAAGGTAGTATGCCGTCTAGGCAGAACTTCACCTTTAAGAACTTTAACACAGAGAATGTGTTTGATTCCCCAGACGCAGTCTTTGGGATGATAACCGGGGCGCGGATTAGACAATCTGACGCCCAAGGACTCTGCACTTCGGGTCCTTCACTTAGAATATTTCTAACTGTGAAGGTCTCTGGACGCAGCTTACAGAACGCAGATTTGATTTCCGCGTTCTGTGTCATCAGGCGCCAATTTGATGAATCTGGCGTCTGAGTCCGGGCAGAGTCAAGTCTTGGTTTGCAGAACGCGGATTTGATCTTCGCGTTCTGTGTCATCAGGCGCCAATTTGATGAATCTGGCGTCTGAGTCCAAGTACTTTGGAATTTCATAAGTATTGGTTTGCAGAACGCGGATTTGATCCTTGCGTTCTGTGCTTCCTGACGCAGAGTTGCAGGTCTGGACGCGGATTTGATAATTCCTGCGTCCAGTATCTCTTCTGCGTTTAAATTATAAACACTTAGTATTTCTCTTTGCTTTTGGTAAAGCATCTGACTTAAGTGTTTTTATCTTTTTGCAGCGCCGCAACCTGCTACTTCACTCCCCAAGATACGCCATTTTGGGCATGTAGGTGGTGCTGACCGGAACCTAACCTTTGTGCTGCAAAGGACTGTCCCTGTGACTGCCGACCAGTCGCCGGCTCGTGAGAAGAAGCTCTCGAACGTCGATATGAGGACTCTTCGAGTGCTTATGACCGATGCAGCATTCATCACGGATGATGGCATTCAGCTGGAGAAGCCCGCCTTCTTCTTCGGGGATCATATCCACGATGGCGGCCATCGCGTGCACGAAGGGACTTACACATGGCTCCGTCAAATAGGGGGCAGAAGGTTCTTTCTCCCGGCCATGGATAGGATGTACCCTATGTTCTATTACCAGCATATGTCCGTCCCGCGGAAGATGGAGTTTGACCTCGCTCGATATGCTCCTGAGGTTACTCTTGGTGATCTGGGCTCCCACTACCAAGTGCACCGTCATGACGGCCATGACGGGTCGGTTATCGGCCTTTTCCCTGGATCGCGCAAGAGGGAGATCCCGTCTGGAGAGATACCGCACATTGGCACCACCTTCCTCAACATGTTCATGGCAGCGGAGGGTGACTATCCAGTTGCGTTCCGTGCATATGGGTGGATCCATTCCCCAGCGAATTACTGGTGGGGCAGGATGGTTGGCTTTGTCCTTACCGAGCTCGGGGATTTGCTGAAGCGTGTAGGACTGTACTCGGCGGTCAGGGCCGTACAGTGGGGGATCCCTCAAAGTTCTCAAAACTTCTTTGGGATCCTAGAACGTTACAATCCCTTGACGGGGACGTTCTTTACTCCAGTCGGGGAGATGGGCCTTGCCTTACACGAGCTGCACGAGGTCTCAGGACTGGTAACAGGGGACATGCCCTATGAAGAATATGTCCCGACCGCTGTGGAGCTTCGCCACGTGAAGGAGGAGTTTCCCCTCATATACGAGACCTACTGGGAAGTGCTCTGTCACTTCCATATCTGCGGTCAGATCACCAAATGGCGGTCGCAGGGGGTCACGTATCTGTCTTGGGCCAGTTATTTGTTCAACAATGTGAACACCAAAGACCACTTGATCACCCGATTGGCTCCCAGCTCTGATAGGGAGATCGAAGACCGGATTGACCAGGCTCCCGAGAAGTTCTACACCACAGAATCGAACGAAGATGGTTTCGACCCCGACTTGGTTTTTGAAAGCTTCCACCACCAAGCCCGGACTCCTATCTCCGATCGGGCGCTGCTGGCGGGTTTTCTGATGCTGTGGCTAAAGCGTTGTGTGGTGCCCACGCTGCCACATGAAGTTATAGTTGCCGACGTGGTGTACCCGGCGGTGCTTCTGGCCCATGGCAACCCTATAGCTCTTCTCCCGACCGTGGTGGCTGGTATTCAGAGCGGGCTGCGGGCGCTGGCTAAAAGCTTTTGTGAGCCGCCAAAAACTGTGGATTCCGAGGGAAAGCCGCTCACGGACGCAGAGGGGAATCCAGTGGTGAAGCATCCCAATCCTCGGGTCGAGCTGCCTTACACATACCTTATGGCCTGGTATGTGATGCACTGCCCCTCTTTGATGACGGCGGTGCGTTGGAAGGAGGACTCCGTCCCCTTCATACAGCGATTGGAGGGTTCAAGGTGGGAAGATCCTTATATATATTACATCCGGAAGCGTCTTTCAGCCCCGGCAAACTATCAGCTCAATCGTTGCCTCCTTCAGATCCCTGGTGCATCCTACGGCGATCTACTTGTCGATTCCGCAGGCCCTGATGATTTCACGAGGTTATCCCAGGGAGCCTTCTGGTGGTTGCTCAATATTCGGCCCGGGTATATGCTTTTTCGACAAGGGACGTCATGCACCATTGAGCCATACATGCCGAATCGCTTCGCTCGACAGTTCGGCTATGACCAGCTCTATATCGGGAATCCAAATGCTTATCTCGCCTTCGAAGGGAACTTGTTCGAGGGTGCTCGGGCCTGGTACTATAGTGTGGCTGGAGGGACAGGAACAACCTTCCGTCTACCTCTCGAAGCGCCCAAGTGCCAGATGAGTCTAAGCTATTGTACTTGGTACTCCCAAGCCGTCCAGACACCAGACTTTCTTCCGGCATCTTCATGTATCGAGAGCATCAATGCAAGCCTCGAGGCAAGGACAGAGTCTGGTAAACCAACGAGACTCGTAGAGCAGTACCGGAAAGCCCGTAAGGAGGTCGGGAGAAGGACGAGGAGGGAGCCACGAGCTACAGAGCCACGACCGCCAAGGGCAGAGCCACGAGCGAAGAATGAGCCGTCAGTAACGAGGGCGGAGCCATCAGCGACGAGGGAGGAGCCGCGGACGAAGAGATGTAAGCAGGTGGTGAGTAAGCGTCCTCACCGCCCCACTTCTGTTATTGAGCCTGCCCCGAAGAAGGTTAGGAGGGACTTGGCGGCTGAAGTCTCTCAATCCGGAGCTATCTCTGCCGGAGTTGAGGCTCCTCTTGAAGACGTCGTCAGAGTTGAGGAACCTCCGGAAGAGGAGGATTTCCCCCTTTAGTTCGTGCTCCTAAGTCGCACCGCGAGGCTGTGGAGGAAGGGGAGTTCACCGAACAACCCGTTATTGCTGCTGATGCCGAATCCCCAGAGATTGACATAATGGGCGATGAAGATGTTGAACTTCCGGAAATCTCAGCTCAGCTCAAACCTCCTTCTGCTCATGAAGGGAGAGATGAGGCACAGCAGTTGGGGTCTCCAGGCGTCTTCATCTCTAGTTCCAGGGCCGTCGACCCTAGTCCTACTACTGGGGTGATTGGAGGCAAGGCTCCGATTACGGAGCTTCCTGAGCTGTCGTCTTCTTCGTTCTCAGGGGAAAGCCTCTTTGAGGACGAAGTCGACTATAGCGAGGAACCCGCTCCTCCTGATCAAAGCAAGTTCTTCCATATCTCAGAGGAGGAAATGTATGGAGGCGAGCCATCGTCTGCACCGTCAGTGGCGGCTATCCCTGTTAAAGGTACCCTTTCCCCCTACTGTCCAATTTTCTCTTTGCATGTTGAAGAAGATGTCTTGACATTCTTTATTTTATATTGCAGGGCCAACCGGAGATGCCGAGGCTACAACCTCCTCGCATATTGAGGAGATGGTGGGAGAGTTGACTCGGCCACAGGGAATTGAGACCTCAGCTGCTGAGATGCCCTCAGAGGGGGCAGCTGCTGATACTGGGGAGCCTTCCACTCTACCAGAGGAGGAAGCCACTACTGAGGTCAAGGAGGCTCGGGTGGAGGCAGGTCCACTCCCAGGAGATTGCACGGCTCAAGTTTCAAATGAAGTTTCTGAGGAAATCGTGCTTGCCACTCCATCATTGGTCGCGGAAGTTCCCGCAGGGATAGCACCTCCGGAAGCACCAGTGGCTGGTTCCGCTCTTGCCGTATCGGCGGTTAGCATGACTTCTGCGCAAAAAGAGCCGGCCTACACCCCTTCTTCCGAGATAGAAAGGGGGTCGGGGAGCGTTCCGGGTGATGACAGTATGGACTTCCTGACGCGCAGTACGGTGCGGCAGTTCTTTGAAGCGATGCGATCGTGCATCGACTTTATCCTTTCTGGGCGTCGTTCTTTTGACTTTGCCCGGAGATTTCTCGGGAATGTGGCCGAGAACATCGAGCTAGTCGGGGGCCTTCCTCTTGCTCAGGCATGTATGCGGGTGGTGGATCAGTTGGAGAGTGACCTGAAAGAGCTGAAGTCTTTAGACGAAGCTGACTCCCTCCACGAAACCCAAGTCATCCTGGATAGCCTCCTTTCTGCCCAAAGGCAAGAGCGACAGGAAGTGGAAGTACAAATTGCCGAAGAGGTCAGCAACCTTGAGCGTTCCCAGGCTGAATGCCAAAGGCTGATTGAAGACTCAGGGGATACTGAGCTTATCATGCAGAACACAGAGCTTGCTATTACCAATGCTCGGGCTGCCATTGCTAAGGCCAAAGCCATGCTAGCTGTCAATGAAGAGAAGCTCGTCGCCCTCCAGAAGAAGCTAGAGGAGCAGAAGGCTGCAAGGGTACGGGCTGAAGAGAGCCAGTCTGTTCATCTCTCCAGATTGGAGACTTTGCGAGCCCAGCTGGCTGAAAAACCCTGCCTATCTGAAGAGGAGCTGCGGGTCCAGGCGATGATGGAGGCTGAGAAGGCACGTCAGCATGAGATGCATCGTCTCAGGGAGCGCATCCGTTCCCTACCAGATCGAGATTTTTAGCCTTCTCCTCCCTTCTTTTTTTTTTTGTAACGCTCAATCTTATTTGTATAAGAGAGCGTTTTTGTATCACTTTCATATTTTTGGATATAAATAAAAGTGACACCCTCCTTTTTACTTCTTTTGTCTCGAACTCTTTGCCTTTGGTTGGACATGTAGGAGCAAGGAAGTCTTTTGATCTTTATCAAAATTATAATCATAATCTTAATAAGTCAAAAGATATGAGGAAAGATCTTGTTTCAAGAACTTTCATGACACTGTCAGAGGTGTAAGCTTAACTTGACAGAGGTGATTTTTGGTGGACCTGCCACTTTGTGGAAGAAAGTGACAGGTGGAGTTCGTACCCCCAGGAAAGATGAACTTTTATCAAGGATTTGTGCTTAACTTGATTTCAGATCAGCTGGGGATGTTGATGGAAACATTGTTTATTGGTGTAATGTTAACCAACAATGCCTCCAAAATGAATTCGATATTCTGTTGGGGAGAATATCAAATGAAACTAGACTCGCGGGGGAATCTAGGGAAGTCCTTACCGTTAGAGGTGTGATATTAACTTAACGGGTTGGAAATAGTCTTGTCAGAAGTGTAATGTTAACTTGACAAGGACATGAGTTAGAGGTGTGATATTAACTTAACTCATTGACATCTCAGTTTTATAAGGGAAAACTGAGGGTGTCACTGTCATAGGTGTATGTTTAACTTAACAGTGAGGGTAATGCTAGAGGTGTAATGTTGAACTTGGCATTAGTCGTCTCGGCTTGAAGAAGTCGAGGAAAGGTCATAGCCATAGGTGTATTGTTGAACTTAGCAATGACTCGGATGCTAGAAGTGTAGTGTTAACTTGGCATCGTTCGTCTCGGCTTAAGGAAGTCGAGGAAAGGTCATAGCCATAGGTGTATTGTTGAACTTAGCAATGACTCGGATGCTAGAAGTGTAGTGTTAACTTGGCATCGTTCGTCTCGGCTTAAGGAAGTCGAGGAAAGGTCATAGCCATAGGTGTATTGTTGAACTTAGCAATGACTCGGATGCTAGAAGTGTAGTGTTAACTTGGCATCGTCCATTTCAGCTTCGATATGGAAGTCTGAAGAAAGGGTGACTGTCAGAGGTGTAATATTAACTTGACGGGCACCTGATATACTGCTTAGAGGTGTAATGTTAACTTAAACAGTAGTTTGTCAGAGGTGTGATATTAACTTGACAAGAATTGGCTCTTGATAGGAGCAATTTGAGGACCTGTCATTCTATTGATGAGAATTGACAAGTGGAATTTGAAATGCCAGAGGTATAGTGTTAACTTGGCAATTTTGAAGTTTGCTGCTCTATGTAGAGGTAACAAGCGGGGCTTGTACTCGACAAGGAGTATTCATTACCAGAGGTATAGTGTTTAACGTAGTAATGTTTGCATTTTGTGGTCCTACCATTCTATGGATGAGAATTGGTAAGAGATTTTGGAGGAGAGAGTGGAATCAGGTCCACTTAGGATTTTTAGCAAACCCTCAGCTGTCAACGGATTTGAGGTGCCTTTACCAACTACCGTTTGAGTTGGGCTAGTCATGCTATTCCCCTCAGCATGATGAGTTGTCGAGGACTTATGTTGGGCTTAGATGCCAACATTTTCCTCTATCCTTAGTCGTCGAAGGCGTTGGATGTTTGATCAGAGGTGTGGTATTAACTTGATCGGCAGAAGAACACCATCTAGGGATAGTATTTCTTAAGGAATTTGCCATTGATTGGCATCATGAGTGTATCGCCATTAGAGGTTATGAGACGATACGATCCATTCGAGTAGACCGACTCTACTACAAATGGTCCTTCCCATTTGGGTTGGAATTTTCCCTTTGTCTTGTGCGTCATGACCATGGGTCTCCGGACGGCTAAGACAAGGTCGCCTTTCTTGAAAGTTCGCGTTTTGACTTTCTTGTTGAAGGCTCTGGTGATGCGAGCTTGATAAAGCTCGATCTGCTGCTGGGCCTGCAGACGCTTGTCGTCTAAGGCCTCCAGTTCTTGGAGTCGCTGTCGATGCTTCTCCTCTGTTGTCATCTCGGCGGTCAGGGCGACGCGTAGAGATGGAATTTGGATTTCCAGTGGGAGGACAGCTTCACATCCGTACACCAAGGAAAATGGCGTGGCTTTAGTTGGGGTTCGCACGGTCGTGCGATATGCCCATAAGCATTCACCCAGCTTATCGTCCCAGTCTCGTTGACTTTTCGAGACGAATTTCTTGAGAAGCTTGCCAATAGTCTTATTGAAAGCTTCTGCGAGGCCGTTAGCGGGCGGATAGTATGCCGTTGATGACACACTCTGGATTCTGAACTTGGCGCAGAATCTCTGAAAAGCCTGGCTGATGAACTGGGGTCCATTGTCATGGACAATCCGCCGAGGCACACCGAACCGGTAAATAACGTGATGTTTCACGAACTTGATCACGTTAGAAGATTTCACCTCTTTCAAAGGGATAGCTTCGGCCCACTTTGAGAAGTAATCGGTTATCGCTAGGATGAACCGATGTCTCTTTGATGATGGTGGGCTGATAGGACCAACCACGTCCATCCCCCACATTTCGAACGGCCAGGTAGAGGTCGTAGAGTGGAGGTATCCTGGTGCTTGATGGATGAAATCGCCATGTATTTGACAGGCGTGACATCTTTTGGCATAGGCAACAGCATCGGCAACCATCTTGGGCCAGTAGTAACCCAATCTTTGGAGTCGGTTTGCCAGCTTCGGGCCAGGTTGATGAGCTCCACACGTACCATCGTGGGCTTCTTTCAACACTTCGTGAGCTTCTTTTGATGAGAGGCATCGGAGCAGGATCCCGTCATGCGATCGACGATACAATGTTCGCGAAATCGCATTATAGTAGAATTTGGGGGCTTTCCTCCGAATGGCGGCCGCCTCCTTGGTGTCTTCGGGCAGAATGCCGTATAAGACAAAATCAATGTAGGAGAATCGCCAGTCTTTAAGCTCTGGATCGGTCGACACTTCAAGTGTTTCCTTGTCGTGATGGTCTCCCGTTGACCCTGGACAGTCTCCGAGGGGACTTTTGGGCAGTATAGGTCGTGGCTATAGACGAATACCTTCTCCATTGCTCCAGCTGGAAGAGCTAAGGAGGCAGCGAGGGATGCAAGTGCATCTGCATGCGCATTTTGCTTGCGCGGTACATGGTCGATGTAGAAGTTTGAAAACCTCTCGGCCATGTGGATTGTCGCGTTGTAGTAGGGTACTAGATCTTCATGCCTGACCTCATACTCTCCGCGAACTTGGCTGACGATGAGTTTGGAGTCACCGTACGCCTCGAGATTTTTAACGCCAATCTCATCGGCGAATTGCATCCCAATCAAAAGAGCGTTGTATTCCGCCACATTGTTGGAACAGGGCTCGGTTAACGAGATAGCTCGGGGAATCACGTAATTTTGTGGGGAGACGAGTACCACTCCTACCCCCGCTACTGTGTGTCCCTTCGGGCTTGCCCTTGATGCACCGTCGAAGAAAAGTTGCCATACTTGACTTTCGAACGATGTCTGAGCTAGGCAGACTTCGGCGACCTCATCTGGGAGATCCTCGTAGAGTTTGGCTGCCCTGGGATCTGGGTGTTCAGCTAGGAAGTCCGCCACCGCTTGTCCTTTAATGGCTTTTTGGGGTAGGAAGTGCATCTCGTATTGAGAGAGCAATATGGCCCATTTTGCCAGCCGGCCATTTAGTGAAGAAGGCTTTGTCATAAGTAACCTCAGGGGGTTGACTTTGGATATGACATTTATGGTTTGGCCTACCAGATAGTGTCGCATTTTCTGAATGGCGAACACCAATGCCAAACATTCCTTCTCGATCGGGTTATACCGATGTTCGGCTCCGATCATCGTTCTACTTAGGTAGTAGATTGCTTGTTCTCGCCCCTGGTCATCATTCTGAGCTAGTAGAGCTCCCAAAGAATGATCCATTGATCGGACGTACACCAGGAAAGACTTTCCGGATACCGGAGCTGCCAGGACTGGTGGTTGGGTGAGGTAGTGCTTGATCTCCTCAAATGCTTGCTGGCAAGCGTCGTCCCAAATGAACGAAACGCCCTTCTTCATCAGCTTAGCGAAGGGTTGGCATCTCCCGGAGAGATTTGAAATGAATCTGCGGATGTATGCCAATCGTCCTTGTAATCCTCTGAGCTCCTTGAGGCTTCTGGGGGGTTGCATCTCTGGATAGCACGGACTTTCTCCGGATCCAAATGGATTCCTGTGGAAGTCACAACAAACCCTAGGAATTTGCCACTGGCTACCCCAGGAAGGACTTGGTGGGGTTCATCTTCAATTGATGAGCCCGCATGATGTCGAAGACCACCCTCAGGTCTGCTATGTGATCACCTTTAGTGCGGCTTTTCACCGCGATGTCGTCGACATAACATTCCACCGTTTTGCGTATCTGCCGATGGAAAATGGCATTCATGGCCCTTTGGTAGGTTGCCCCCGCATTTTTCAGACCGAAGGGCATGACGGTGTAGCAATATACCCCTAGAGGTGTCCTGAAGGAGGTGTGCTTTTCGTCATCAGGGTACATCTTGATTTGATTGTAACCTGAGAATCCGTCCATAAAGGACATTCGCTCGAACCCGCATGTATTGTCAATCATGACATCTGTGATTGGCAACGGGAACTCGTCTTTGGGGCAGGCCCCGTTTAGATCGCGGAAGTCGATGCAGATCCGGATCTTCCCGTTCTTCTTAGCAACGGGGACAATGTTAGCTACCCAGTCGGGATGTTGTTCCTCCCTGATGAAGCCAGAGTCAATGAGCTTTTTGACTTCTAATTGGATTGCCTCCATTATTTCCGGACGAAACCGTCGCTGCTGTTGTTTGACAGGCTTCAAGTCCGGATTGATATTGAGGCGATGCATAGCCACTTGAGGATCAAGTCCAGGCATATCCTCGTAGTTCCAGGCGAAGACGTCTATATACTCTTGTATAAGAGATATTAGATCCTTCTTCTCTGAAGGTGACAGGCCGTCACTTATGAAGATGGGCTTAGGATTAGCCTCATCCCCCAGATTGATCTGAACAACCTTGTCTTCTGTGGGTGGCTCACGCTGTTCAAAGCGGATATCCCAAAGAGCATTCAAATGTTTGATCCAAGGGTCTGTATCCGACTGGATCATTTCTTCATCTTCATCTTCCAGATGGCTTGTTGAAACCATATTATTGAAAGTTCTTTGAAGATGTTGCCGACACTGACATCCGATTCCCACGATGACGTGCCTGATGAGTGGTCATGGCTTGACAGTCTCTCCGAATCAGAGGCTGATGGCACTGGGGTTGATATATAGCCCAACCCCCGGCGCGTCTGATGATAGTAATCAGGGGTTTTCCCTTTCGGTACAAAGGATCGAAGCAGTGTTCTTCTTCTTTTCCGAAGTTCAACCCAGGCCTGTTGGTTAGATCATACCCATGCGCTTCATCATCTTGAGCGTTTTCGGTTCATAATGATCGAACTGAGGGGATTCATCCTCACCTTCCGATTCTTCGTGGGGCATTGGTTCAGATGCGATTCGCCCAAAAAGTATTGGTCTTTGGCCTTTTCGTCTGGCTGGAACCATGAATACAGACTCTTGCGCGTCACCATTATCTTGGTATGTCCCGAAGGATGATTTCACCGGTACATGCAAAGATGTCAAAGCATCTATTGCCGACCAGAGGTCATCGTCCACGTCGGTAGTGGTATCCGACGGTATTGAATCGGAAACATACACAGGAAAATACGCAAAATCTAAATCTTCATTAATGTACCAACCACCCGCATCGTCGGTGGTATCAACATCGAGCTTATTAGTGCTCTTTACAAGTGGTTCTAGCTCCCACACGCACTCTTCTTTTTCGGGCTCGATGTCAGCCTCGTTACCAGAGTCTGGCTCCTCTGGTTGCGGGGTTTCATTATTCTCCTCATATAAGAGGGAATCCGTGAAATAATTCTCGACCCCTTTGAACGGATGCCTTTCGGCAATCAACGTTCGGACCTGTCCGCTCTCGTCAATGTATTTCATGACTTGATGGAGAGTGGAGGGGACGATGGAATTTTGGTGAATCCATGGTCGTCCCAGCAACAGGTTGTAAGACGTGTCAGCGTCAATGACGTAACACGTTACTTCTGATTTGAGGCTCCCGATCTGGCATTTGAGCTTGATCTTCCCCATCGGGCGGGAGCTGTTGGCATTAAACCCATAAATAGTCGTCTGGGTAGGGCTCAGACGATGGGTAGGAATGCCCAGAAATTGCATGACCCGGCGAGGTATGATGCTTAGTGCGGACCCAGGGTCTACCTGAATGCGATTCACCTCGGATGACCCGATATACCCCGTGAAGTATAGGGGTCGGTCATGCTTCCCTTTAACCTGCATGTCATCTTTTGTGAAAGAGATGCAGGGAGCATTTGGGGAGGTGTGGAGGCAATCCTCTACATCTTCCTCCCTCGGTACGTGGGTCAGAAAGGCCTCAGCGTTTGTCAGGGCTTCTTGTAGAGCTTCTCTGGTTGACTTTGATAGCCTTAGGAGCTCATACAAGGTAATGCGTGCTGGGATGTTGGCTAACTGAGCCAGCACATCGAAGCGGTAAGGTGTCGAAGGTGTCGAAGATCCTTCCGCTGCACTTCTTGAAAGAACCCGAGAAAACCGAGTTTCTTTCTGTTTCTCCACGGGTGGTTTTGTGGAGGGCTGAGCTGGCTCTACAGCTGGTTGAGGAGGGACCACCGCCTTTTCGCCGTACTGCTTCAAGTACGCCTGCCCTGAACGGGTGCCTGCTGTCGGTTGGTTGGGCTCTGCCGCCAGGACTATTGTTTCCTCTTCTGAGTCGGTCAGCGAAGGAACATCAGCGTCTGCTTCCCGGGAAGAAGCGCAGATCACGTGGCAAGATGATGCCTTCCCCTTGCCTTTGGACTTCCTGTTGGTCACAGTCGTCCATTGTTGCTCGTCGACGAGGTCAGGGTGGACCCACATGATTTCCCCTTGAGGTGTAGGGACGGGTACCAAGCCTTTCTCCTGCTGCTGATGAGGGTCTGTATTGACCACTCTCAATTCTCCTTTCGGGACAGATATCACTCCCACGGGCATCGGGGGTCGTGTCCCAAAGTGGAGCATCGACGTCATGTTGGCCGTCATCTTCTTCTGCTCTGGTCGGAGTTTTAATACCTCCGCGTCAATCAGGGCTTGAAGGACGTCCTTAAAGATGTAGCAGCTCCTGGTAGGGTGCCCGAGCATCCTATGGTACAGGCAGTAGTTGGGATTGTCGGTCTTGCCGACTTCTTCCGGGCGCCTGATTTCAGGGAGCTTCAGTCGATTGCTCTTGTTGAGTAGTTTGAAGAGCGAATCGACGTGTTCCTCCTTGAAGGAATACTGCTTGTTGGGGCGTGGCTGGCTTGAAGAGCCACTTGCTCTGCCTGGTTGCGGCTTGGTGGGAGATTTGGTTTCCGTCGCCAAGTTATCCTTCCGTTTGGTTTGGAGGGATGTGTCTGGCGCACGCCTCGTTGACCTTTCTGGCCTGGGCCTGCCTTCTTCCGCTTTGACGCGGGCGACAATCTCTTCAGCCTGTTCACCTTGCTGGACTAGTTGTTTCCAGGTGCGGCTTTCAGCTACTCCTATCTGAGCAAGGAGCGAGGTTTGGAGATTGTGGCGACATGTTTCCACCAGGGTGGCCTGGGTCATGCCGCTCGGACATCGGAGTGCCGTGTTCCGAAATCTTTCTACGAAAGACTTAACGGACTCTCCCTTTCGCTGCTTGGTAGCTAAAAGGGTAGGCATTGTAACCTCCGAATCATCCTCGAAGAAGCGTGTTAGAAACAGCTTCTCCAAGTCGCCCCAGTTCTTGATTGAACCTTCCGGGAGCTTCATAAACCATTCAAAGGCCAACCCTTTCAGGGTGCCAATGAATAGGCGTGCCAAGATGGCATCATTATCTACCACATTCCCAGTTTGGGATTTAAAGTAGTAGATATGCTGGTTGGGTGATCCCTTCCCGTCAAATGCTTGGAGAGTTGGAGCCTTGAACTTAGGAGGGTACGGGACTAAGTCCCACTCGGCCGGATAGGGCCGGACCACTCCAGCTTCTTGGAGATCTTTACGACTGGCAAGGGCGTTGAGTCGTTGCTCCAGTAGGCTCATTCTTTGATCTTGAGCCTTCTCCGAGTCCGGGTTGCTTCCTGCATGCGCTGAAGGCTGGGACACATCTGGAGTAGATCGTCGTGTCCTTTCGGAAGGATCGGAGGGTGGACTTTCTCTCCTTCCCCTTCTTGCTCTTGGCCTTCTAGGAGGAGATCTCTCTCTCTCTTCGAGCAATTTCTCAAGCATGTGCTTGAGACCGTCAATGGTTCTCTGCTGAGAGGAGAGTATTTGCATTTGGTGCTTCTGCATCTGCACTAGATGCTTAGTTGTCTCCTCAGGAGCGTCTTCTTTATCCTCAGGAGCATCTGCCATGTAGGCAAAAACTCCCCTTTCACCGGAAGAGTTCGAATCTTGCGACTCTATCACTACGGAGTGAGAGTCGTTCATTCTAATGCCGCGGGATAAGGCATTATAGTCAATTGGGGGGATGGTCCCTGTCCTGGTACGGGTATGTCGATACACCCCTTCTGTTTCAGAGTTTGACCCCTCTGAATTGACCATTGGTTGTTTTCCCCTGCTTCTGCTTGTCATATATGCAGTAAGCTCCGGGTATTCGACATCAGGGAAGGTTCTCCTTCGGTGGGAGCGTCTTCTTTTGGCTGACGGAGGAATCAGGGTCAGCTGTCTAATCAAAGACGGCTGGTGCACGCCTGATTCGCAATGGCATCCAGAGAGCATCTGGATGAGTTGTTGACAGCAGCAAGAAGAAGTGGCCTGATTGGCACTTCTTTTCCTTGTCAAATAATCCCTCAAATCCGTGGGAGGGGGATTAAATAGACTGGCCTCACAACGTCGAAGACGGGGGGCAGTCGTGTGTTGCGCTGTCTGAACGCAGGTCTCAGAAACGCGGTGGTCACGCTGTTGCGTTCCGCGCGTCTGGCGTCTCTGTTGAGACGAGACGCGGTTCTCGCGTTGTTGTCTGCTGCGTTGGAGCAGAGAGACTTGAGGCGTTACGCGCGTCTGGCGTCTCTGTTGAGACGAGACGCGGTCCTCGCACTGTTGTCTGCTGCGTTGGAGTAGAGAAACTTGGGAGATAGTGGGCTGCTGGGCCCTACGCCTGGGGGCGCATGCGTCCTGCGTTTGATGAGACGCAGAAGCTTCGCTTTGGCGTTTGGCAAGTTGGTCTTCGGCAGACACAACTTGAGGAGTCTCGCGTTTGGGTCGCCAAACGCGGATCTCTCGCACTGGTCGGGGTGCGGGCAAGGCATCAGATTGAACGCCGCGTCCAACCCCAGTCAGAAAACCATCGGTTCCGACCGAGTGTTGACGCGCGCGTCTTCTCAGTCGACGCTCGGCATTCCGATTGCGTCGTGGAGGAGGAGAGAAGCCAACAATTTCCTGGTTTGAAGAACCAGGGATGTTCACCACGCGGGTCTCTTGAGAGACGTTGACGCGGGGTTTCTGCGCGACGCGGTTGGTCGCAGCAGTAGTTGTGCCGGGGACCACGCGGGCCTTCTGGGAGGCGTTGGCGCGTGGGTTCTGTGCGTCGCGGTTGATCGCAGCAGAAGCGTTGGATGTCACGCGGGCCTTCGGGGAGGCGTTGACGCGTGAGCCGGACGCAGCACAGTGGGTGACAGCAGCGTCCGATAGAGCCACAGATGGGGCTTCGGGAAGCTGTCCACTCGAGACCCTGCGGCAGACGCGGGTCTTTGGGCTCTTGGAGCCAGAAGAGAGAAACTCTTCGTACTTCGCCTGGTCGAACTCAACGACGAGTGATTCGACCATCTTCCCCTTACGGAGAACGTCATCCTGCACCACGATGTGCTCATCGGTCACGAATGTAGTCCCCAGCGGAGTCGCCATCTCTTGTTCGGTACGGAAAGAGATTTGCCGTAAAATTTCCTTGAATCAGTTGAAAGATTACAACAAAACAATATTCCGACTACAAGGGAGGGAGGATGCTTGAGTCTTCCCTTTGTTTAAGGCTGGGTTCTTCGTGTAGCGATGGAGAGTGAATCTTGTTCTCCGTTGACCAGATGACCGTCCTGGACCGTCGGGGGTCTTCTCTTCGGCCGGTAGGGGAGTAACTCAGCTCCGTCTACCAAACTCTCAAAGAGGAGGTAAGCGAAGAGCGGCTAGTACTCAGTAAGCCTGCTGAAGAGTCTTCTCTCTTGTTGGCGTCGTGCTTCTCTCAAAATCTCCGACCTTTGGATTTAATTTGCTCGCCCGACCCTTCTCTGATTCTGGATTCAAGAATGCCCGACCCCTCTCCCTTTTGATTCAATCAATCGACCCTTCCTTCATAGCCAACAGGGCTATTTATAGGGGTCTTAAGGGGTGATCGTGCCCCCTAAAAATGCGCCTGAATGAGGGGCCGTTACCCGCTATACGCGCGGTAACTGACCTCCACGATCTGGGGCGGTTGCAACTGAGACGCGGGCTTTGAACCGACGCGCCTTGATGCTGAGACGCGGGCTTCAGGCCGACGCGCCTTGATGCTGAGACGCGGGTTTTGAACCGAACGCGCCTTGAAGTTGAGACGCGGGCTTCGGGCCGACGCGCCTTGATGCTGAGACGCGGGCTTCAGGCCGACGCGCCTTGATGCTGAGACGCGGGTTTTGAACCGAACGCGCCTTGAAGTTGAGACGCGGGCTTCGGGCCGACGCGCCTTGATGTAGAGACGCGGGCTTTGAACCAAACGCGCCTTGAAGTTGAGACGCGGGCTTCGGGCCGACGCGCCTTGATGCTGAGACGCGGGCTTCAGTCCCTTGCGTCTAATGTTTAAGACTGCTGCTTTGATGGCTTGCCTGGTTAGTCATTTTTAAACAGCCTACAATCTACAGTCCAATCACTACGGCAAAGAAATTATGGGCCAGTCTTGACAAGAAATACAAGACTGAAGATGCTGGTACCAAGAAGTTCGTCGTTGGACGATTTCTGGAGTACAAAATGGTGGATAGCAAGACTGTCATCAGTCAGGTGCAAGAGTTCCAACTTTTCTTGCACGAGATAGAGGCCGAAGGTATGATTCTTCCTGAACTTTTCAGGTTGCAACCATCGTGGAGAAGCTCCCCCCTGCGTGGAGAGACTTCAAGAACTACCTGAAGCATAAGCGAAAGAAGCTAAAGTTGGAGGATCTCATTGTGAGGCTTCGTATAGAGGAGGACAACCGCAAGTCCGAGAAAAGGAGCAGCAAGAACTCCTACGAAGTAAAAGCAAATGTGATCGAGGACTCAAAGGGGAAAGCGTCTACTTCCAAAAGCTTGAAGAGGAAGAAGCCTTCCCAGGGGTACAAAGGCAAGGCTCAAGACGGCAGAACCATGCGCTTCAAAGGGACCTGTTACATCTGCAACAAAGAAGGTCACAAAGCAAATGAATGCCGCAGCCGTCTAAAGAAGAACAAGAAAAGTCACCCATAGGCCAACATGACCAACCATGAATCACCAAGTCTTTCAGTCGTGGTGTCAGAAGTAAATCTGACAACCAATAACAAAGATTGGTGGGTAGACACGGGAGCTACTAGGCACATCTGCTCGGAGAAATTGTTATTCTCAGAATATCAAAGGCTAGAGCAAGATGAGCAATTATTCATGGGTAATTCAGCTTCCTCAAAGGTTGAAGGAAAGGGCAAGGTCATCCTGAAGTGGACATCGGGCAAAGAGCTTACTCTTAACGATGTCCTTCATGTTCCAGACATCCGCAAGAATCTAATCTCTGGATCTATACTTAGTAAGAAAGGATTTAGAATAGTCTTTGAATCCGACAAATTTGTACTTACTAAGGGAGGGATGTATGTGGGAAAGGGTTATCTTGTTGATGGACTTTTTAAAGCCAATGTTGCAGTGGTTGATAAAAAGTCCGTGTATTTGTACCCAAGCTAATAAAAGGAAAATCTTCTATTTATTTGCTTGAGTCTCCTATTTTGTGGCATGCTAGATTAGGGCATGTAAATTACAAGTCTTTGAAAAACTTGTCTAATCTGGGATATATTCCTAAACTCAACTTGGAAGAAATTCGCAAGTGTGAGGTTTGTGTTGAGGCCAAGTTGGCTAAAAATTCATTTCACTCAATAGATCGAAATACAGAACCTTTAGGGTTAATTCATAGCGATCTATGTGACTTGAAGTTTATGCCAACTAGAGGCGGTAAAAAGTATTTCATTACTTTTATCGATGACTGTACAAGATACTGTTATGTGTATCTTTTGAACAGTAAGGATGAGGCAATAAATATGTTTACAACATATAAAGCCGAAGTTGAGAATCAACTCAATAAGAAAATTAAGATTCTAAAATCCGATAGAGGCGGAGAATATGAATCAAATGATTTTAGTGAGTTATGTGCTAGTTTCGGTATAATACATCAAACTAAAGCACCACACACTCCTCAGCAAAATGGAATTGCTGAACGGAAGAACAGAACATTGAAGGAGATGGTTAATTCCATGCTCGTAAGTTCTGGAGCTCCGCAGAACTTGTGGGGGGAAGCTCTATTAACTGCAAATCATATTCTAATAGAGTACCCCACAAGAAACTTGGTCTAATACCATTCGAGTTATGGCATGGAAGGACACCTTCCTACCATTACCTCAAATGTGGGGGTGCCTTGCAAAGGTGCTGGCACCATTACCCAAAAAGACTAAGTTGGGAGCAAAAACTATGGACTGCATATTCATAGGCTATGCCTTGAATAGCAGTGCCTACAGATTTCTGGTTCATAAATCAGAAATACCTGATATTCATGTAAACATGATTATCGAATCTCGAGATGCTGTGTTCTTTGAAGATATCTTTCCGTACAAACGGGAAGCAGATAAGACTTCTGGGAAAAGAACACACGAGATGGCGTTCAGGGACGAAAGCCCCGAGGAACCAATTGTAAATGCGGAAATTGAACCAAGAAGAAGTCAGAGATCTAGAATCTCAAAATCTTTTGGTCCAGATTTCATAGCATACGCTATTGAGAGCGAGCCTCAAACATTTAAAGAGGCTATGTCAAACCCAGAAGCACAAATGTGGAAAGAAGCTATAAATAGCGAAATAGAATCCATACTAAGTAATCATACTTGGGAATTGGTAAACTTGCCTCCTGGCAGTAAACCAATTGGGTGTAAGTGGATTTTCAAACGAAAATTAAAACCCGATGGATCTATCGATAAGTACAAGGCTAGATTAGTAGCCAAGGGTTATCGATAAAAAGGACTTGACTACTTCGATACTTATTCACCAGTAACAAGAATAACGTCCATACGGATGTTGATTGCGATTGCAATATTGCACAACTTAGATATCCATCAAATGGATGTCAAGACTGCATTCTTAAATTGTGAATTAAGTGAAGAGATATATATGGAGCAACCTGAAGGATTTAAAGTCAAGGGCCAAGAACACAAGGTGTGTAAATTGGTAAAATCCTTATATGGTTTAAAGCAGGCTCCTAAACAATGGCATGAGAAATTTGATAGTGTCATGATCAAAAATGGATTCACTATCAATGAATGCGATAAGTGTGTTTACACGAAAACAGTTGGAGATGCATGTATCATTGTCTGTCTTTATGTAGACGACATGTTGATACTTGGGACTAATATTGAGATTATTAAGTCCACTAAAAGAATGTTATCCAACAGTTTTGATATGAAGGATCTGGGGGTTGCTGATGTAATTTTAGGAATTAAAATTACTAGAACACCAGATGGAATCAGTCTATCTCAATCTCACTACGTGGATAAGATGATAGAAAGATTCAAGGATCATGGGATAAAAGAGAATACAAATCCTTTTCTCCCACACGTCCACCTTCATAAGAATACAGGAACTGGAATACGCCAGTTGGAGTATTCTCAGATTATCGGAAGTCTAATGTATTTAATGAATTGCACTAGACCCGATATTGCTTACGCTGTAAGCAAGTTAAGTAGATACACTAGCAATCCTAGTGAGCTACACTGGACCGCTCTACTACGAGATTAGGTTACGTATCACATACCAAGGAATATGCCTTGAGATATGGAAAGTATCCTCCTGTACTGGAAGGATACAGTGATGCTAATGGATTGCAGATTCTGAGGAATCAAAATCAACTAGCGGATACGTATTTACTCTAGCAGGAGCAGCAGTATCTTGAAAATCTTCTAAGCAAACATGTATTGCCCGTTCCACTATGGAATCGGAATTCATAGCCTTAGATAAGGCTGGAGAAGAAGCAGAATGGCTTCGACAATTCTTAGAAGATATACCGTTATGGCAAAAGCCAGTGCCCGCTATATGTATACACTGCGACAATCAAGCAGCTATATCTAGGGCACAAAATGTTTTATACAACGGTAAGTCTAGACATATTCGTCGTAGACATAATACCGTGAAGCAGTTGCTCTCAAATGGAATTATCTCTATTGACTTTGTATCGTCAAAGGATAATTTAGCGGATCCGCTTACTAAAGGTTTAAGTGGAGAGCGTATAAACTGCGCATCGAGGGGAATGGGTTTAAAAGCCTAACCTTACCGAGTCAGCTTAATGGAAACCTCACTTAGCGACTGGAG
Organism: Agave tequilana; assembly: GCA_038442645.1. Classification (NCBI taxonomy): domain Eukaryota; kingdom Viridiplantae; phylum Streptophyta; class Magnoliopsida; order Asparagales; family Asparagaceae; genus Agave; species Agave tequilana. Next base: position 28,233 of record JAVJIF010003820.1, read on the forward strand.
ATCCCACGGACTAAGTTCAAGAGGAAAAACTAGTTATGATTGACTCAGCAAGTAAGCACTTGGGAGCTTGACTCCAATCCATTCCTATGGTGCACATAAGTACTTTTCTACAAGTGGGTTAAGGATAAGCTTAACGCTTTTAATGATGCCTATATCTTGTTACTAAACAAGTGGAGTAGAGTAGACTACTCTTAATAGGTCCATCACCTATGTGAGTATAGAGTTGGGTCGGCTCTTTGGAATCTCTATGGAGGCTGTTATTCCCTAAAGATACTCTCTGAAACCAAGAATGTCCAGGGCCAAAACGGACACAACAGAGAACCAAAGTTGATTTGGAAAGTTACTGTGTGAAGCTTGTTGACTTGGCTTACACTAACGGCTAACAGTTCAAGACCTAGTTCACTGATTAGCCAGTAAGTCCGATAAAGCTTTCGCTATGAAAGGTTCAAGACCTAGTTCACCTATCCTTATGCAGTTTCTTTTCTAAAGTACCTTACACAATAGAGTCAGTCTCTTTGTGTGTCATTTCCTTGAATCTCCATTCATTGTGGGGGATTGTTGGAATTGAAGAATATAAAGGTGAATCTTCGAGTTGAATTATGGCGAGATCCGTTGATCGAATCAACCGGATGATGGTTGGAGTGTGTTCTCCTTCCATTTGTGATGAACGTGGTATATTCACATGTTCAATTCCGACTTCGAATGAATGAGATATTCAAGTCCAAAGATTGCCTAATTCAAAGCCAAAAGGGACTAAAGTTAGCTACATGCATTTAGTCCCACATTGGCCATGTGATGGAAGCTCATGGGGTATAAATAGAGGAAAATGAGAACAAAGGGTGTGCCCTTTGGGTACTTGGATTTTTTACGCGCGCGAAAAGGAGGGAACTATGCACGTACATACGTACGTGCGCGCACGCTCTAACAGTGGTAACTAGTGCTGATGAGATTTGTTAGAATATAAAATTATTGCTATCAATTCTTATCATAATTTTCGGGTTGATGAAAGGGCGAGGAAAAAGTGTAAGTATAAAATGAGAATGAAAATGTGATAGTGTAGTGAAAAAATGAGATTTGTGCAATTCACATTTTCAGTGTTTGACTGTAATGTGAAAGCTGAAATAACGTTTTTGAATTGTAATTGGACTTCAAGTGAGAGTTGCACGATATTAAAATTTAATACATTAAACTACAATTTATTATAAGTGAAATTTATATGATCACAAAATTAATTGTATTAACTTACAAATGAAAAAATCGAAATATAAAAAAAGTGTAAATAAGAAAAAAAGTGTAAATAAGAAATAGTTAAACGAATAAAAAAATAAAAAATTAGTTTTTTCCACCCCTCAATCTCCTCCCACTTCAAAAAGTCTAATATGATTTCAGGACAGACACAAATTGAGGAAGAAAACTTCAGCTATAATGAGCCAAAATTGTAGTTTTCAGCGAACTCCACGGTGAAGTTCATGTCACAATTACTAATTCACAAGAAGAAAATATCTCATGCCACTTGGTTCCGTCTGCTCCACAGAATCTAACCCATCTCCTTTCACCTCAACAACTGCAAAATTTTCCTCTCTCAGCAATCAAGACCTCTCATTATTGTGTGAGATTTTAAAGTCCTGCAAGATCAAAAACTATTTTGTGGACACGCTTACGCTTAGGGCGTGTTTGGTAACTTGTAAAATGTTTGCAAAATGTAAAAACTTTTACAATTTTACTTTTTACACTTGTTTGATTTCGTTTGCAAAATGTAAAATGCAAAAAACTTTTGTAACTCTTCTTTTCCCACTTGCAGTTGCTACAGTTAAATTTGTGGTCATGTAAATCTCACTTTTACACTAATATTTTCTTACTTGCAGTTACAACAGTTAATTTTGTGGTCATGTAACTCTCACTTGTAGTACACTTACAGTTCAAAACAGTTACTGGATAATCAATATATAATTTAATATTATTAAATACTTAATATTTTAAATAGTGTTCAATTTCTTATTTAATTATTTAATTATTTTATATTTTTAATCTTTAATTTTTTTATTCTTTTTACTATTGTTTTAATATTTAATATTTACTATTTTAATTTAATATTTTTATTTAATATTTTATTTAATACTTTATTATTTTATTAATACTTATTCCATTTTTTATTATTTTATTTAGAGTTAATATTTTATTAATATAACAATATTATACTTTACTATATATTTAATTATTTATTTTTTTAATATATAATTAAATATATTAAATATTTAATATTTTAATAGTGTTCAATTTCTTATTTAATAATTTAATTATTTTATATTTTTAATCTTTAACTTTTTTATAGTTTTAATATTTAATATTTTACTATTTTAATTTAATATTTTATTAATACTTATTTCATTTTTTATTATTTTATTTAGAGTTAATATTTTATTAATATAACAGTATTATATTTAATATAAAATTACTATATATTTAATTATTTATTTTTTAATATAAAAAATTACTTTATTAATATCAGAATATATTTTATTATTATATTAATATTTTATTATGTTAATATTGTAATAATAATTCAGTATAATAATACCATAATGATAATTTATTATTAAATTATAATTATATTTTACTTTATTAATTTTATATTTCTATAATATTACAATAATATTATAATAAAATTTATATTATAATAATTTTCAAGTATTTTTAATATTATAATATTATAACTATATTTTATTATTGTTGTAACATTTTTTAATATTTATATTTTATTAGTATTCTTAAAATTTTATTAACGTTCGTTAGATTTTCTTAAAATTTTATATTATTTATTTAGTTAATATTTTAGTAATATTTTACTATTTATACTAATATTTTATTAATATTATTGTTATAAATAAAATATTAAGATTATTAATTTTTATCTCAAATTTATTAATACAATTTAATTTGCAATAGTAGATTTAATTTAATAGCATTTATAATATTTAAATCACTGCTACAGTTAATTTTGTGGTCAACTTTTCCACTTACACTTTTACATTACCAACCAAACACCGTAAAACACAATATACTTTACCATTTACACTTTCACTTTATCAACCAAACACCGTAAAACACAATATACTTTTCCATTTACACTTCACTTTATCAACCAAACACCGTAAAACACAATATATTTTCTCTGCTACAGTTCATTTTTTCCATTCTCATTTTATGACTTACGACTTGCGATGTTTTGCAACGAAACAAACAGGCCCTTAGACTTGTTTGGTTGCAAGAAAGTGGGCAAAAGTAAGAAAATAAGAAAGTATAATTACTCACTTTTTATCTATTCAAATATCGGAAAAGGAAAATAAGAAAACCTTCTTTTTCTTTTCTTCTCTCTTTTACACAACCATTTCCTCACTTCCAGAGTGCTACAGTTAATTTTGTGGTTATATAAATCTCATTTGTAATAAGTTATAAAATAAAACAGTTAATTTTTTTGTCATGTAAATCTCACTTGCATTCTAATTACAGTCTATTTTTTATTTTTCTTAATTAATTTTTATTTTAATATTATTTTGCTGTCAACTTTATGGTCAACTTTTTCACTTTCACTTTTCATTACCATCCAAACACCAGAAAAGACATAACATTTTTCAAATCACACTTCTTTCAACATTCAAATATCAGAAAATTCACCAACTAATTCTTAAGTTTCAAAAGGAACTATTACCATTTTCTCACTTTTTTAGTTCCTCACTTCCACCCTTGACCAGGCAGGTCCGACAACTATCATCCAATAAATCTAGAAAGATGACAACAGATAAAACTGTGGTCAATGTGAAGCTACAGTGAGAAGATTACATCTATTGAAACTGACAAATTGCTCATCAAATTTTGCTTTATATAATTGAAACTTTTGGTGTGCTTAGATTCTTCAAAGTGAGAGGAAAATAGAAAATGAGAAAACTTGATTCTCATCTTTTTATTTGTTCGGAACTGGAAAAATGAGAAATGAAAAAAATTATATTTTTTTATATATTTTTTTACACTGTCATTTTTTTATTTTCAGAATGTTGCAGTTAATTTTGTGATCACGTAAATTTCACATAAGTTATACCTTAATTTATTAAATTTTGATATCGTATAAATATCGCTTATATTTAATTACAGTTCAATTTTTTTTCAAAATTATTATTAAATTTAATATTATTTTATGATCAACTATGGGGTTAACTTTCTCACTTTCACGTGCATATTACTAACAAAACATTAAAAAACACAATATTATTTTTTCACTTACACTCTCACATTAAAATCAAACACCGTAAATGAAAATTGCACAAATCTCAATTTTTAACTATACTTTCACATTTTTCATCCTCATTTCCCACTTACACTTTTTCCTCCCACTTCCATCAAACTATGCAAGTCCTCTGTGTATTTTCTTGTACATTTTATTAAAACAGAGGAAAAGAAAGGAGAGGTCTAGATCATTCTGAACTAGAACTACTTTTATTGGGTTGCTTTAATTTCTGTAGCAGCTTTTCTTGTTTAATTGCTCATTAAAAAAAATAATAATTTGAGGAAACTGTTTACACATGAGGCAAGATAATAAAAGAAGAGGGGTATTCTCACTTCATCTCCGTACATGCTTTGTGAGATACATCTAGAGACCGCCGCTCATATTTTTCTCTATTATCCCTTCACTTTAAATATTAGCGTATCGAAAAGAAACTGCTTAGCACTATCTTTTAAGTCTTCATTCATTGTCAATCTTTAGAGAGATCGGAGGCTCGCTACTATTTCGAAATCTGACATATAGGCATCGTCGTATTTTCCCCGCTCTGTTTTCCAACGGCCAACCAGCCCGAAAGTACGAAAAGAAAGAAAATGCTGACGTGGTGAGTGCTCAGTCATTTCCTTGAGAGAGACTTTTCCATAGGATGACTCCTACAAGCAACCAAACAAGCCAGCTGCTGATACTTGCGTGTGCATAGATTGATCAAGCGTGAGCTAGCACTGAGACAGATGGCATGCCTATCTTTAATTGTACCTTTTTAAGCATGACCATGATCATGTTACCAGTTGATTGATTAGTTATTGATTGAGAACAATAAAGGGATGACATAATTGATCACTGGATGATTTCATTGCATGTGTCTTGTTTCATAGCATTTGCATCAGCCTTGAATTCCACTGCAATTGCTAGAGGAGTGCTTGGGATTTTGGTGGTCTCTTTCTTGTTTTTGGTCACACCCTCTTCTTCCTCATTTCCCCTGCAATAATGGGTGGAGATGGGTTGGATTTAGTTTGGATCCAATGAGGTTCACTTGCAGATCTATTATAAATTGGTAGGATTTATGAAAAAAAGATCTGTGTTCAAAATTTACTCATTTATTGGATTCAGATTCTTAAGATCTAATTAATTTTCAGGATCTAAATTCAAGAATTTAGGTCGAATTTGTTGGTTTTCTGCTTAACAGGAATCAATCTGACAACTAATCAAGATCACTGAGATATCAACAATCTAATTGGTCAGGTCGGCAAATATCAGGTGGGAGGTTTTCCGTTCAATAGAACGTTCCTTAATTTAAGAACCACCTTTCAATTTTCTTCCTTGGTTAAACACCAATTAGACTGAATCTAAGTCAGTCTCGATATACTGTAAAGTATATCCCTTATATAAAGGACTTAATCCACTTATACAGTATTTGGAGTGAGGTACGCTTAGAGCGAATCTCCTTAAGACAATTACGTCCCCCGCACCGGTGCTAACGGGATAATGGACGCTGGTCTCCCAAGATACAACACTCCTTCACGGTATTTGGATAGCACTATCAAATCATCGTACGGTCGAACCGTAGTCAACCAGTACCTTCACAGGATCGTTGAAGCAGCGGTACAAGGACAAATTTCGGATGAATATTTGCCTTTACTTTGGAGTAGCACCCACTGTTGAGGACGAAGGAAGGTTGAAGAATATTTTTCTTCAGAAGTACCAGATTCAGACAACAATTCTATAACAGAATCTGTTGAATTTTCTGATTCCTCTTTCAGAACAAATTTGCAGAATCTCCTTTGGAAGTCGCTTCGGAAACCGAGTCACGGATTTCCCACTTCCCTTTTGGAAGTCACTTCAGAACTCCACTTCCCAGTTTAGAACGCAGAACTTGAAGTGTTCAGAACTCAGAGAGAGAGTTAATTCTGAATTTTGGTGTTGTAGTTGGTGTGTCTTTCAATTGAGAATCTGGAGCGCTATTTATAGCGTTCCAGGAGGGGCCAACGGGTTCGAACCCAACGAGAGGGTGCAACCTTTCGACCCAACAGTCACAACTGTTGGCTGTCCAACTGACGCACCCAACAGTCACAACTGTTGGCAGCCCAACAGTCGCGGAGCGGGTCCATTGGCGGGTCGGTTCGAATCCTGATAGCGGAGCGGGTCCGGTTCGGGTAGCGGAGCGGTATGCTCGCAACCTATACCCGCAGACCCGATTCAAAAAGAACCAGGCCGGGTAGGGAACCCGAACCCGAACCCGGCCCCGGCGCCGGCCAGCCGGCCGCCGCTAGCGGCGGCGCGCGCGCGCGCATGCACGCATGTGCGGGCGGGCATAGATCCCTCCCAATCGCGCGCGAAAACTCCAAGTACCCAAAGGGCACGCCCTTTGTTCTCAGTTTTCTCTATTTATACACCACGAACTTCCATCCCATGGCCAATGTGGGACTAAATGCTTTTAGCTACCTTTAGTCCCGTTTTGGCTTTGAATTAGGCAATCTTTAGACTTGAATATCTCATTCATTCGAAGTCGGAATTGAACATGTGAATATACCACGTTCATCCCCAATGGAAGGAGAACACACTCCAACCATCATCCAATTGATTCGATCAACGGATCTCGTCATAATTTAACTCAAAGATTCGCATTTATATTCTTCAATTCCAACAATCCCCCACAATGAATGGAGATTTAAGGAAATGACACACAAAGAGACTGACTCTATTGTGAAAGGTACATTAGAAAAGAAACTGCATCAGGATAGGTGAACTAGGTCTTGAACCTTCCATAGCGAAAGCTTTATCGGACTTACTGGCTAATCAGTGAACTAGGTCTTGAACTGTTAGCTGTTAGTGTAAGCCAAGTCAACAAGCTTCACACAGTGACTTTCCAAATTAACTTTGGTTCTCGGTTGTGTCCATTTTGGCCCTGGACATTCTTGGTTTCAGAGAGTATCTTTAGGGAATAACAGCCTCCATAGAAATTCCCAAAGAGCCGACCCAACTCTATACTCACATAGGTGATGGACCTATTAAGAGTAGTCTACTCTACTCCACTTGTTTAGTAACAAGATATAGGCATCATTAAAAGCGTTAAGCTTATCCTTAATCCACTTGTAGAAAAGCACTTATGTGCACCTTAGGAATGGATTGGAGTCAAGCTCCCAAGTGCTTACTTGCTGAGTCAATCATAACTAGTTTTCCTCTTGAACTTAGTCCGTAGGATCTCCAGTCGCTAAGTGAGGTTTCCATTAAGCTGACTCGGTAAGGTAAGGCTTTTAGACCCATTCCCCTCGATGCGCAGTTTATACGCTCTCCACTTAAACCTTTAGTAAGCGGATCCGCTAAATTATCCTTTGACGATACAAAGTCAATAGAGATAATTCCATTTGAGAGCAACTACTTCACGGTATTATGTCTACGACGAATATGTCTAGACTTACCGTTGTATATAACATTTTGTGCTTCTGGGGTTTGACATAGCCTCTTTAAATGTTTGAGGCTCGCTTTCAATAGCGTATGCTATGAAATCTGGACTAAAAGATTTTGAGATTCTAGAACTCTGACTTCTTCTTGGTTCAATTTTCACATTAGCAATCGGTTCCTCGGGGCTTTCGTCCCTGAACGCCATCTCATGTGTTCTTTTCTCAGAAGTCTTATCTGTTTCCCGTTTATATGGAAAAATATCTTCAAAGAACACAACATCTCTAGATTCAATAATCATGTTTACATGAATATCTGGTATTTCTGATTTATGAACCAGAAATCTGTAGGCACTACTATTCAAGGCATAGCCTATGAATATGCAGTCCATAATTTTTGCTCCCAACTTAGTCTTTTTAGGTAATGGTGCCAGCACCTTTGCAAGACACCCCCACATTTTGAGGTAATGGTAGGAAGGTGTCCTTCCATGCCATAACTCGAATGGTATAAGACTAAGTTTCTTGTGGGGTACTCTATTTAGAATATAATTTGCAGTTAATAGAGCTTCCCCCCACAGGTTCTGCGGAGCTACAGAACTTACGAGCATGGAATTTACCATCTCCTTCAAAGTTCTGTTCTTCCGTTCAGCAATTCCATTTTGCTGAGGAGTATATGGTGTTGTTGTTTGATGGATTATACCAAATTTAGCACATAACTCACTAAAATCATTTGATTCATATTCTCCGCCTCTATCGGATTTTAGAATCTTGATTTTCTTGTTGAGTTGATTCTCAACTTCGGCTTTATATGTTATAAACATATTCATTGCCTCATCCTTATTGTTTAAAAGATACACATAACAGTATCTTGTACAGTCATCAATAAAAATAATAAAATACTTTTTACCGCCTCTAGTTGGCATAAACTTCAAGTCACACAGATCGCTATGAATTAACCCTAAAGGTTCTGTATTTCGATCAATTGAGTGAAATGAATTTTTCGCCAACTTGGCCTCAACACAAATCTCACACTTCCAAGTTGAGTTTAGGAATATATCTCAGATTAGACAAGTTCTTTAATGACTTGTAATTTACATGCCCTAATCTAGCATGCCATAAAATAGGAGACTCAAGCAAATAAATAGAAGAATTTCCTTTATTTATAAGCTTCGGGTACAAATACACAGACTTTTTATCTACCACTGCAACATTGGCTTTAAAAGTCCATCAACAAGATAACCATTTCCCACATACATCCCTCCCTTAGTAAGTAAAAATTTATCTGATTCACAAAATAATTCTAAATCCTTTCTTACTAAGTATTGATCCGGAGATCAAATTCTTGCGGATGTCTGGAACATGAAGCACATAGTTAAGAGTAAGCTCTTTCCCCGATGTCTACTTCAGGATGACCTTGCCATTTCCTTCAACCTTTGAGGAAGCTGAATTACCCATGAATAGTTGCTCATCTTGCTCCAGTATTTGATATTCAGAGAATAATAATTTCTCAGAGCAGATGTGCCGAGTAACCCCAGTGTCTACCCACCAATCCTTATTGTTGGTTGTCAGATTCACTTCTGACACCACAGCTGAAAGGCTTGGCGATTCATGGTCGGTCAAGTTTGCCTGTGGATGACTTTTCTTATTCTTTTTGAGAAGGCTGCGACATTCATTCGCCTTATGCCCTTTTTTGTTGCAAATGTAGCAAGTTCCCTTAAAGCGCATGTTATTGCCTTCTTGGACCTTGCCTTTGTACCCCTGGGAAGTCTTCTTCCGCCTTATGCCTTTGGAAGTAGACGCTTTCCCCTTTGAGTCTTCGATCACATTGACTTTTGCTTCATAGGAGTTCTTACTGCTCCTTTTCTCGGACTTTCTGTTGTCCTCCTCGATTCGAAGCCTCACAATGAGATCTTCCAACTTCAACTCCTTTCGCTTGTGCTTAAGGTAGTTCTTGAAATCTCTCCACGCAGGTGGGAGTTTCTCCACGATAGTAGCAACCTGAAAGGTTTCAGGTAGGATCATACCTTCAGCTTCTATCTCGTGCAAGATAAGTTGGAACTCTTGCACCTAACTGATTACAGTCTTGCTGTCCACCATTTTGTACTCTAGAAATCATCCTACGACGAACTTCTTGGTACCAGCATCTTCAGTCTTGTACTTCTTATCAAGACTGGCCCATAACTTCTTTGTCGTTGTAATAGGACTGTAGACATTGTAAAGAGAGTCATCCAGTCCTTTTAAAACATAATTTCGGCAAAGGAAGTCACATTGAGTTCATGCATCAGTTGCAGGCTCTGGTGGATCTTCTTGCAGGAATCTGGCCAGATAAAGAGTGGTCAAGTAGAAGAGCATCTTCTGTTGCCATCTCTTGAATTCTGTGCCATCAAATTTTCCTGGCTTCTCCGGCTTCGGGTTAGGAAGTGGAGTTGGCATCAAAGCTTGTAGCGGCATGTTTGGTGCCTTGCTATAGCTATCTTGATTAGTCTCAGACATTTTCTGCAAGTTCAAGCAGAACAGAACTATGAACTTCAATATATAATTGTCTTAATATTGTTGATTTTCTGCTTAACAGGAATCAATCTGACAACTAATCAAGATCACTGAGATATCAACAATCTAATTGGCCAGGTCGGCAAATATCAGGTGGGAGGTTTTCCGTTCAATAGAACGTTTCTTAATTTAAGAACCACCTTTCAATTTTCGTCCTTGGTTAAAGACCAATTAGACTGAATATAAATCAGTCTCGATATACTGTAAAGTATATCTCCTGTATAAAGGACTTAATCCATTTATACAGTATTTGGAGTGAGGTACACTTAGAGCGAATCTCCTTAAGACAATTACGTCCCCCGCACCGGTGCTAACGGGATAATGGATGCTGGTCTCCCAAGATACAACACTCCTTCACGGTATTTGGATAGCACTACCAAATCACCGTACGGTCGAACCGTAGTCAACCAGTACCTTCACAGGATCGTTGAAGCAGCGGTACAAGGACAAATTTTGGATGAATATTTGCCTTTACTTTGGAGTAGCACCCACTGTTGAGGACGAAGGAAGGTTGAAGAATATTTTTCTTCAGAAGTGCCAGATTCAGACAACAATTCTATAACAGAATCTGTTGAATTTTCTGATTCCTCTTTCAGAACAAATTTTGCAGAATCTCCTTTGGAAGTCGCTTCGGAAACTGAGTTACGGATTTCCCACTTTCCTTTTGGAAGTCACTTCAGAACTCCACTTCCCAGTTCAGAACGCAGAAACTTGAAGTGTTCAGAACTCAGAGAGAGAGAGAGAGTTAATTCTGAATTTTGGTGTTATAGTTGGTGTGTCTTTCAATTGAGAATCTGGAGTGCTATTTATAGCGTTCCAGGAGGGGCCAACGTGTTCGAACCCAACGATAGGGTGCAACCTTTCGACCCAACAGTCACAACTGTTGGCTGTCCAACTGACGCACCCAACAGTCACAACTGTTGGCAGCCCAACAGTCGCGGAGCGGGTCCGTTGGCGGGTCGGTTCGAATCCTGATAGCGGAGCGGGTCCGGTTCGGGTAGCGGAGCGGTATGCTCGCAACCCATACCCACAGACCCGATTCAAAAAGAACCAGGCCGGGTAGGGAACCCGAACCCGAACCCGAACCCGACGCCGGCCGGCCGGCCGCCGCCGCTGCCAGCGACGACGCGCGCGCGCATGCACGCATGTACGGGCGGGCATAGATCCCTCCCAATCGCGCGCGAAAACTCCAAGTACCCAAAGGGCACACCCTTTGTTCTCAATTTTCTCTATTTGTACACCACGAACTTCCATCCCATGGCCAATGTGGGACTAAATGCTTTTAGCTACCTTTAGTCCCGTTTTGGCTTTGAATTAGGCAATCTTTAGACTTGAATATCTCATTCATTCGAAGTCGGAATTGAACATGTGAATATACCACGTTCATCCCCAATGGAAGGAGAACACACTCCAACCATCATCCAATTGATTCGATCAACGGATCTCGCCATAATTCAACTCAAAGATTCGCATTTATATTCTTCAATTCCAACAGAATTTAGATCAGATTTTAATGCTTGATTCATTGTTATTGTTCCAACACTTTATATTTTCTTTTTTTTTAAAACGTTAGGTAAAAATAAATACACTTTTAAAGAGAGAGATTTATTTTTCATTTGTTTTTCTTATATATATATTTTAAAATCATCCTAAATCCTATTTTGCTATTTTGAAGCAGCTGTTATAATATTTCTCTTTTTCTAGCACACAGAGAGCTAAGATTTATTTATCTCAAAATAGCACACTCTAGTCTCGTGCAAGATGTTCTGATAGAATTTGTACTCGGTTGTTTGATCCTGGCCTCTTGATTTGGAACAAGATATTCAAGATAAATCAGCTAGCTAGTTTTGGACATTTAGGATGTAACACTTGCTTTAACTAAACACCTTTTTCTTTAACACTTGAATGCTTTAGGGAGGTGATGTGAAACAAGTATTCATATAAGAAACTTATACTATACATTATACTATACATATTAGTATGTATATATTAGTATGTATGTATATGGATTTATATACACACACATGCATGTTGACTTTGTTACCATACCCCTACCATACTTGCGGGTACAAGTACTTCATGAAGGGGGAGGGATGGGAACCTTACTTATAGGTGTAAGGTATAGGTGTAGAGAGATGGTGTTAGAGGGGGCACTTGTCATGATATTATTGAAGGAAATGGAGTATAAATAGAGGGAAAATGAAGAGAACAACCTCATTTGGTAACACCCTCTCTCTTCATTCTAACTTCACAAAAACTTCTCTCTCTTCCCTTTGCTGCCGGCCAGAGACAACAGCAGCAGCCCAAATCCTTCTATTTTCTTCACCTACACACACTCACTCTCCCTCTCATTGCCTCACAAACTTTTCCCTTACTTCCTCTATACTACAAAGGTTTCCTTTACCTATTTTACCTCCTCCAAAGACCAAATAGAACATGGTAAAGTGGTGATCTAACATCACCTTAGAGGAAAATTCTTGAAGACAAGGTTGACCTAGGATAACAAATTAGGAGGGTGATATTGGTTGAAAAAGGTAAGCAAATCATTAAGACTACTACACCTTCTTATGCTCTTTAAGCTATAAACTAATTATAATATTATTGTGGCCTTGTAAACTCCATTATAGCGGGAGACTAAGCTTGATAAGGAGATATTCTCTTCAAGGACGAGTAGAACATCCGAACCCTAGTATAATAGTAGGTATGTAAACCTTGAAATAAAATGGAAATTCTAAGTTATAAGTGAACGTGAAATTGAATGATAATGCATGTGTATGATTTATAGATTTTATGTGTACATAATCTTATGATAATCATGTAGCTATTTTCATGTATATTTAACATTGTGTATGATTGTGTGTATACATGGTAGTCAACCACATGCCTTTTTAGCGAAATAGTTCTATGGATAAATATGATACTTGATACTACGCATATAATTATGGCTACGCATATATTAATATGACATGATACGTTGGTTATCTTGAAAAGGCTTGCATGTTGTTAATTTAGCAAGTGGTTACTTATACATGTTAATGATTTCCATAATGTTGGCATCATGTAAAGTAGAAATTATGAGAATCATTTATGTTGGCATTGTTTTATGAATCCTCGCATATTGTTATTATATGAAAGATATAATTGTTGCATATTTGGAGAAGGGACCGGGTTGAACCGGAGGTAACCGAAGGGGAGAATATACGATAATGTATAGGAGGAAGGGACCGGGTTAAACAGGAGGTGATCGAAGGGGAGAGTATTGCATTGAATAACGTATAAGAGGAAGGGACCGGGTTTAACCGGAGGAGACCAAAGGGGGAGTCCAACTTTATGTTTAACAAGTGTGTTATTATAGTTAAGATGGAAAACGTATGTTAAAACTATAAGGAATTGATATTTTTAGACTCTGTGATAGTCGACTTACCTAGGCAAATTCAACAGTATTAGCCGACTAGCCCTTGGCCAAGTCGACTATAGATGGAAAAAATGGGTAGACAAGTCCCTGGAAACCACCCTTAGTCGACCATATAAGATAGGTTAGTTGACTAGCCTCAGTTATAGACAATAAACAGAGAGTGGATATCATCTTTGGGTTCACATTAGTCGACTATAATTGGTAGACAGTCGACTAGTACAATGGTTAGTCGACTACCTAAGACAAGATAGTCGACTATCTTTAACTACAAACAGCCAACAGAGAGTACGCATCTTTTTTGAGACAGAAGTAGTCGACTGTAGATGGTTATAAGCCGACTAATACCTAGAGTAGTCGATTATACAAGTTAGGGTAGTCGACTAGGTAAGTCACAGGCAATAAACAGAGAGTGAATAACTTTTTGGGACAGAGCCCAGTCGACTAATAGTAAGTATTAGTCGACTATAGGATCGGGCAAGTCGATTAATAAGACCTATTTCTGTGTTTTGGTCAGAACTTCAGCAAATACCTAAAAATATACAAAAAATGATATAAAATACAATTGTCAACTTTATGATAAATCCCAAATAGACACACATAATGGTCATGCATATGTTATTATTTTACTCACTGAGCTATCGAGCTCACTCTGTTATATTAATCACCTTCAGGTTTGGATAAAGGTAAGGGACCCGCTTAATGACAATACGGGTTAGGTGACAGCGGGAGATATTTTTACCCTTTTTGGCATGTTATTTTGATATGTATATATTGTTTAAGAAAACTATATAAAACTTCTATGTTGATGCTTGCCATGAACTTTGTAAAATATTGAAATGCTTCTATTATTAAGGCACTTGTTCAGATACTGGGTAATATTGTGGAGTTTATGGAATAGATGATGTGTAGGCTATGTTTTCATATGGGTTATCTGATAAGGAAGGAGTAGGGGAGTAGAATTGCACAAATATTCAACAAAAGAGAGAAGGTTTAGAAACAACCTTTGGTGCTTACTCACTCCAAAATGTATTCACAATGCTTAATGTACTCCTTCCGAATCACCATAGTAGTATAGCTAATACGGGTCGATCCTCAGGGAGAGCTCGCGATAGAAGCTTTAACGGTCGAATGATGAAGAAAGAAAATGAGGGTTCTTCTTTGTTTAAAAAGAATAAAAAAGACATGGAAAAATAGGTGAAAGAATTTGTGATGGATTTGTGCATGAAAAGAAAAGCGATGTAAGAAAGAAAAGAAAACTTGAAAAACTTTAGAAAGAAAACTAAGAGAAGAAAAACTTCGAAGAACTTTTAGATGGGAGAAACCATGACTAGCTAACCTTTCTAATTTGCTAACTTACGAATCTCCATTATGGTGATGCATGCCTCATGTTGATTCATCGGCAAATGTTTGTCTTGCTTGTTGGTCAAGTTACTTTCCCACTTGATAGATGGGTAATCTTCTTGGACTTGTCTTGTAGCCTCATTGATTTCATCGGCTCTCAAGATAGAATTTCAATGGTGGACTCGAGGAGTGTCACTCAAGGGATGCTAAGGAAGAAGATACAAGATTTATTAGTCATTCAAGGCCATATATCAAGTTAGCATTGAAGTAAGAAAGTTGTACAACAAATAGCATATGGTTGGTGATCCATCTCCATGTTCCATCAAGGCACTTGTTCTAAAGACAAGGCTCTAAATGAGGCACACATGAATCATATGGAATTACAACAAGAATTCGCCAAGAATGAAAACAACCCATCATCTTCATCGGGGATGAAAGAGACTCAAAATTGCAAGATGAAAAGTTAGCAATCACCCAAGAGTTAGAAGTTAGCAAAATTAGTGGTTAGCTAGTCATGTTAGAAGAATTAGCTAGACATTACAATGGAAAGAAAACAACAATACATCATGCTATTAAAGTAAAGCTTGAAGGAAATAAAGCAAGTAAAGTAAACACTAGAAATTGCAAAGAAGAGAAGAATGATTGGATTAATCCTTGCTTCAAAGTTGTCACTCCTTTGAGTACAAGCTCTCACTCTCTTTCTTTCTCTCTCTCTCTTTTGCAGAATTTCTAGGAGGAAGAAGAAGACTAAGAGCACTAAAAACCTAGAGAAAAACCTAAAAATTACAAGCTCTTTCCTCTAATCTCTCCTCTCCTTTCGCAGAGTCCTTGACAGTTTATTTATAGGCTTTAGAAGAGGAGGGACCTCACATCCTGACCGTGGGATCAATCGCTGGCTCAACGGCCAGATAACTGCCGCGGAATCGCGGCCAGAGCCGCGTTTCCGCGGCAGAATCTTGGCCGTTGCGCCAACGGATTCTGTTGCGGATTTGTTGCGTTCTGTTAGCCACATGGTTCTTCTAGAATGCTGACAGGGCGCGTGGATAACTCCAGAACCTGGGCTAAACTCTTGGGCTTCTCTTTTGGACTTTGATTAATCCCTTTTAATTCTTGATATTTCCATGGATTATGGGCCTCTTCTCCATTAATATTGGACCTGCAAAAATAGAGAGAAAAAGAGTAAAAAACACATTTTTTATTGATATAATGCATGGTATGGATGTGAAAAAATATGCAAAAATGAATAACAATCATACCCCATACCTAGCTTTTGCTCGTCCCCGAGCAAAAAGAAAGAAAAAATCCTAACTAGATTATTGCACCACTTTCGTAGGTGACACGATTGCACTGAGCATGTGCAACAAGCCGTTAAACCTCTAGGTTACCCTAGAGGAGGAGTGTTGTCTCCTAAGGTTTTCAGCGGATTGCTCCCACAAAATCCAATAAGAAAAAATAAAAGTGTTAGTGAAACTTTTAATCCATGTTTTCAAGAATCTTACTTGAGTTATAGGTTTCAGGTTACCCTAAACTTGTCATTCCTCTTATAAGCGTCTATTTAGAGTTTTATCTTCAACTTAGGTTAAGTTTTTAAGGAAAAGATCAAAGACCAAATTTTGCATCAATCCTAGTATATATACATCTATAAATATGAAGGATCTTTCTCAGACTAAGTTCATTTATTTACTAATATATATAACATTTCTTTTTATTTTTTATTTTTTTATATATACAATATTTATTTATTTACATTTCCTTAGCATTCCTTAGGCTTTCTAATTTACCCTTATAGCGAACCTCTTACCGATGACTCCCAAACCAGTCGGTCTTAGGGCATCAGATGAAGATACATCCCTAAGGTTCGATGACTCGAGTAAACTAGGCCATGAATACTAAGGACTTAACCACCTTTAGGCGTGATTGGCAATGCTTCTTGAGGCACGGCTAACCAGCTTAATTAGTGGCTAAGTATTTATTTAGTTATTTATATACATATTTTTTTTTCTTTTTTCTTTTTTTATTATATATATATGTAAATAAAGTCACAAAGTCTTTGATTAATCCCTCAATATGTTTAATGTATATATCCTAAAGAAAGAATTAAAATCTAGTTATCTTTCTTATCCTTTTTTACTTAACCTAAAAATCCAACAAAACTCCTCTTTTCAACTTATAATTAGAAATCATAGTTAAGAGTTTTCTTAATCCCTAAAGTCAAGCTTGATTCTTTAAACATGGATCAAGAATTTCCTTTTTTAATTATTTTTTTATTTTTATTTATTTATTTATTTATTTTTCTAAAAAGTAAAATCTAAAAGAAAATAAAAAATCTACAAAGAAAGGTAAAATCTAAAAGAAAATAAAAACCTAAAAAGAAAATGAAAATCCTAGAAAGAAAAATAAAAAGCCTAAAAAGAAAATGAAAATCCTAGGTTAGAATCTACCCCCCCATACCTATTTCATGCATTGTCCTCAATGTATGCAATATAAAAGATGCAGGAAAAGGTAAAGGTATAAAATCACTCCCTCCGCCGTTTTGGACCAGCGGTGGTGCTGGGTCCAGCCGACTGAGATCGCTGTAACCCTGCCTCAATACGGTCCAACCTAAAGGATTGCTCCTCCACTTTCTTCCTTAGTCTAACCTGCCCCCTAAAAATCTTCTTCATGCCCTTCCAAATGGTGGACATGAAGGCACGTGAATCTGTTGGGGGATCCTGACGCCAAAATTGAGGCTCATCTTCCTCCTCTAAACTTTCCTCAGAAGAGGACTCCATCGGCACATCTTCGGGCTGGACACTAGGGGTCCAAACCGCATGCAAACAACTGTTATAAGAGCTAGTGGGTCGCTCTGGTGTCACAAACACCCGATCAAAAGAATCAAATACGGCGTCCGGTAGGAAAGTCCTACACAGACGTGTAATCAGAATGGGGTGAGAGTGTTTGGCACCACGGGTGCGTGAGGAGTTGGCAAGTATTGCGTGGAAGATGGTCTTGTTTAGACAGACCGTGTGTTGCCTAGTCATCAAGTCGTAAATTATCTGCAACACCGGGCGGTTGAATGACGTTGTGTGGTCCAGACCTAAGATGTTACGTTGGATCCAGCGTCCAACGCAGTGTACGTTTCTAAAAGTGGTGCTGGCCTTTAGCCCGCGGTCTTGCTCCGTACAGCGAGCACCCATAATTGTCATGTAATCGATAATTGGGAGAGGGTCGCTGTGCTGTGGGACACTAGGGACACTAGTGATTTCCTCAAGGAGAGGAAGCGTGATAAACAGGTCGCCCAAGGGCATGTGCACAGTGAATTGATACGTGTGTATATCTACGGATGCATGGTCAATGGATGTGTAGAACAGTACCACCAATTCAGGATAATAAAAAGCATCGTTCTCAGAATTATCATATACTAAAGCGTACCAATCCCATGCCCTAATCCGATCTAGGAATATATGTCCATAGCCATTAGGATCACACAAAATTTTTCCAAAATCTTTTTCAGCAAAAATACTGGGTGCCATGCTACAAATATAGATCAAAGCAATAAAATTGAGAGATCGAAATTCAAACCGCCCCCGGAATTCGTGGGGGGAAAAAATCCGAGATTGCAGAGGGCACAGGAGAAGGCTAATAGAATATGTGGCACCAGATCGGCCACAAGCGTCAGAAATCGACTGGTAGAATCCTTGGCGGTGCTCCGGAGTCTTCAGGAATGCCGCGGATCTGCGGCCTGAGTCGCGGAAGCGCGGCAGGCTAGAGGAATTAGGGGAGCAGAAATTTTCTGGGGGCGGCCGTTTTAGGAGGGTTTACAGATCTGGAAGGTGTTTTGTGTTTGAGAGAAGAAGGGTAGGGTAAATAGGATATTTATAGGAGGGAAAAGGTTGAGAGTCCCAATTTTATCCCTAGGTGAAAAATAATATTTACAACCCTAGGGATTTGAAATTTGAATTTTTGTGAAGGAGTTTGACCCTAGGGGAGAAGTGATATGTAGAAACCTAGGGATTTGAATTTTGAAAGTTGTGAGGGAGTGGAACTCTTGATATGAATTAGCACAAAAGTCCCTCATCTTTGGAGTTTTATTATTTTATTATTATTTTTTATATATATATTTTTTATTTACAAAAGTGTACAAAAATTATTTACATGGAATATGTACAAGTGTGTCCATCGCCTAGGCTTTTTTGGGTCGTATCCCTCTAACCCGTTTCCCATCGTTCCAATGGGTCTGTTTGAGAGGGCTCAGTTGGGAAACGAGTTGAACTTATTCTCTGAGCCTTAGGCATTTTCAGTTTCAATTGCTTATTGTTGTTCATCCTCATTTCACCACAATGTTCACTAAGAAATTCTTCATCTCCACTTTTATCATTCTCAATTTCTTTATTCCCAATGTTGAGAAATTCCAACTCTTCTCCATACAACTCTTCAAAACTAAGGTCAACATTTTCTTTTAGAGATGTACAATTAGTTAACAGACCCCGAGTTGGCTCATCCAAACACATGATTTCGTCGGCGAAGAGGTCTTCAAACGATATATCAATCGGAGGTTTTTGAATTATATCCTCATGGGATACATTCACGGTTGGCTCACTGAAAGTGAAAATATCCAAATCAATTTTCCCCTTTTGAAAGAGTACTCGGATAATAGGATTTTCCACTTCAAGAGAATCACAAAATTGTGACTCATCTTTACTTTTTTCCTCACAATTGTTTCTGACAAAGTTAACCTCGAATGTTTGATCTTTTATCCTACGAGGTTGCCTGTCCATGCTGAAAACATTCACTTCTCTTGTCATGTCACCAAAAGTTAACCTCATTGACCCATTCCTGCAATTGATGATGACATTTGCCGCAGCCAGGAATGGTCGTCCCAAGATAACAGGAGTTTGACCCCTATGATTGGTATTAGACACAGGTTGTGTCTTGAGAACTACGAAATCAACAGGGTAAATAAACTCCCCGACTCTGACAAGGACATCGTGAATTTCCCCTTTGAGTCTCTTGACAGAGCGATCAGCCAGTTGTATCGTCATTTGGGTAGGGCGGAGATCGCCTAACCCTAATTGTTGATACACAGAAAAAGGTAGGAGATTGATACTGGCTCCCAAATCAAGTAATGCCCTATTAATGGTAGTCTGTCCTATGATACAAGAGATTGTTGGGCTCCCTGGGTCCTTGTATTTTACAGGAATTGACCCAGTGAACAACTCACTGATGCTTGAAGCTAGGAAGACTTTCTTAGGGACTTGTGTTTTCCTCTTCTTGGTGCACATTTCCTTTAAAAATTTTGCATATGATGGCACTTGTTGTATGGCATCAAGAAGAGGTACATTGATTTGGACCTTGTTAAACATTTTTCTTATCTTCTCCATATGAGCATTTGACTTGTGATTTGTCAGCCTATTTGGAAATGGTACACTAGGCTTAGAAGGTTGCTCATCTACTTTTTCTTTTCCTTTGGCTTTTGAAGTTGATGGCTCTAAACTAGAAGGTGGATTGTCTAGAGTTGGTTGCACTGGAACTGGAGGTGTTGACTTTGGCATTGATTTGGATGATTGATTAGAAACCATATTATCTACCTGTTTTTCAGATCTCAGAATATGAATAGCGTTGCAATGACCGGGGCCCATGTCTTCCACTTCATGCAGAGGGAAGTGATGTTTGGGATTGGGCAATGGCTGGCTTGGTAGAATACCTTTTTGTCTCTCATTTACAGAATTAGCCAATTGCCCTAACTGGACCTATACTTTATTCATATCCTGACGCTGGGTCTTTGCTAGGGTTTCTATCATTTTCTTCAACTCCGATATTTTCTCATCTGAATCATTCTGGGGTGGATGTTGATGGTATGGAGACTGGAAGTGTGTTTGGTAGTGTGGTGGGCTCTGATAAGATTGTGATTGTGGTGGACTTTGATATGGATGAAAATTCGGTGAATTTCGGGCTAAACTGTATTGAGGAGGCTGAGCATGATATTGATTTGGAAATGGTGGCCTAGGTTGCTCAGGACCAGACTGACTCCAAGAAAAATTTGGATGGTTTCGCCATCCCGAATTGTATGTATTAGAGTATGGATTGTTGTGGGGTCTGGTAAATGCAGCATTCGTATTCTCCTGATACATTTGAGATTGGTATACAGGACACTCCTCGAATACATGGTTAAGGTCATGGCAAAAGGTGCAACCCGGTTTGACCACAGGTGATGGGTTGACCTGATTGACAACAGAATGTTCCCTTGACTCAAGCAGTTCTATCCTCTTCATTAATTGTGTGATCTTAGACTCAGCAGCTATCGAGGATTCTATGGAATGCATACCGGTTCTGAAAGTAGTGGGAGTGGGTTTATCTGGACATGACTCCCACTGAATTGTTTTCTCAGCTAAGGCTTCAAAGAGATCCCACCCCTGATTCTCATCTTTCTTCAGAAATTCCCCTTGGCACATGGATTCAAGGAGTGTTTTCGTTTGGTAATCAAGTCCGTCATAGATAATTTGGCACTGACGCCATTTCTCTATGCCGTGATGAGGATATAGGGCTAGAAAGTCTTTAAAGCGTTCAAAATATTTCCAGAACGGTTCGTTTGATTCCTGCTTGAATTGCATGATGTTTTTTCTCATGAGGGCTGTCTTGTGAATGGGATAAAATTTCTTAAGAAAGACTTTTACAAAATCATCCCATGAAAATATTGAACTGGCGGGAAGATTGTAAAACCATTTCTTAGCTATGTCTTTCAGCGCAAAAGGTATGAACCTTAGTCTAACAGCATCCTCAGTCAATTGGAAAATTCTCATCATTACACATACTTCTTCAAACTCTCGAATGAAGAAGTACGCGTCCTCAGACTCTAAACCATGAAATCGGGGAAGTGTATTGATGAATTGTGGCTTCAGCTCAAAATGATTTCCATTGGTAACAGGGAGAAGAATGCATGATGGAAGGGAGGTGCGAATCGGGTAGAATCTATCTTGAAGCGAAACGTTGTTTTCCATTGTGTTAAGTGGTGGTGTTGGTGCAAGTGTAGAAATTCTAACAAGTCTAGCAGAATCTGGATCCCAGTACCACTCTTGCATATACAGTCACAAACAACGTTCACCGATCACACCAGCGGAAAGAAAATGAAAATAACAAACAATAAAAGAAAAATCAATCACAAGCTATCTAGGATACCTGGACCTAGACGACTCCTAACTGTTCGATGAACCGAAGAAGGTTGTTGCTTGAGTCAGACCACAGCTAATCAGCCAGGTAGGGGCAAAATACGGTGGGAGGTATCCATGCGTAAGCAACGGGCCTTAATTACGTCAAACCACGGTATCTTCGAGGCGTAACCTCTTAATCCCCAACCTTAGACACTTGTTTGACTGGAGTATGAATCAAAATCAACTCCCAACTTCAGCCGATCTCCTACTGAGTCCGAATGTCCCTAGGGCCAACGTCTATCAGTTTTTATTAAAAGCTTGGGATTGTGAGTGCTGGGATTGTGATTTTTGGGCTAAGGAAAGGGTGATGAAATCCCCCACCTTATCTTTTTTATTGGGTGGTGCCCTTAAAATCAATTTGGTGCAAGTGTACAATATAAGCAACAAGGTTCACTCAAAGCGATATAAATCAACTAAGAAGTGAGTCCTAATCAAAATGCAATCACACGTACCTTGCGCCAGTACTCTTCAACAGTAAAGTAAATGAATTGAAAAGACACGTGTCTAGAAATGCAAACGTCTAATCAATTTTTAACTTTGCAACCACTATTTTACTGTTGATTATTAGCAGGAATATGGTGAAGCATACAAAAAATAAGTATTGCAGCAGCTGTTATTTTGCAGAGCAAGCAACCTGCACAAAAACAGTGAGTAGTTCACTCCTCTTTGCTGCGGAACCGCGGCTTTTGCCGTGGAAACGCGGCAAATCAGAGGGCTTTTGGTCTCTGCTTTCGAGAGCAGAGGCCCAGGGCCACTTATATGTTACTGCAATGCCTGTTTTCTTGTTTCTTCTACCTGTAACCTGCAACAGAGAAGAAAACTCGTTTAGTTCCTAATTCAAATGAAAACCGTTTGCTCTTCCCCGGCAACGAAGCCAAAAATTTTGATAAGGAAGGAGTAGGAGAGTAGAATTGCACAAATATTCAACAAAAGAGAGAAGGTTTAGAAACAACCTTTAGTGCTTACTCACTCTAAAATGTATTCACAATGCTTAATGTGCCCCTTCCGAATCACCGTAGTAGTATAGCTAATACGGATCGATCCTCAGGGAGAGCTCGCGATAGAAGCTTTAACGGTCGAATGATGAAGAAAGAAAACGAGGGTTCTTCTTTGTTTAAAAGAATCAAAAAGACATGGAAAATAGGTGAAAGAATTTGTGATGGATTTGTGCATGAAAAGAAAAGCGATGTAAAGAAAGAAAAGAAAACTTGAAAAACTTTAGAAAGAAAACTAAGAGAAGAAAAACTTCGAAGAACTTTTAGATGGGAGAAACCATGACTAGCTAACCTTTCTAATTTGCTAACTTACGAATCTCCATTATGGTGATGCATGCCTCATGTTGATTCATCGGCAAATGTTTGTCTTGCTTGTTGGTCAAGTTACTTTCCCACTTGATAGATGGGTGATCTTCTTGGACTTGTCTTGTAGCCTCATTGATTTCATCGGCTCTCAAGATAGAATTTCAATGGTGGACTCGAGGAGTGTCACTCAAGGGATGCTAAGGAAGAAGATACAAGATTCATTAGTCATTCAAGGCCATACATCAAGTTAGTATTGAAGTAAGAAAGTTGTACAACAAATAGCATATGGTTGGTGATCCATCTCCATGTTCCATCAAGGCACTTGTTCTAAAGACAAGGCTCTAAATGAGGCACACATGAATCATATGGAATTACAACAAGAATTCGCCAAGAATGAAAACAACCCATCATCTTCATCGGGGATGAAAGAGATTCAAAATTGCAAGATGAAAAGTTAGCAATCACCCAAGAGTTAGAAGTTAGCAAAGTTAGTGGTTAGCTAGTCATGTTAGAAGAATTAGCTAGATATTACAATGGAAAGAAAACAACAATACATCATGCTATGAAAGTAAAGCTTGAAGGAAATAAAGCAAGTAAAGTAAACACTAGAAATTGCAAAGAAGAGAAGAATGATTGGATTAATCCTTGCTTCAAAGTTGTCACTCCTTTGAGTACAAGCTCTCACTCTCTTTCTTTCTCTCTCTTTTGCAGAATTTCTAGGAGGAAGAAGAAGACTAAGAGCACTAAAAACCTAGAGAAAAAACCTAAAAATTACAAGCTCTTTCCTCTAATCTCTCCTCTCCTTTCGCAGAGTCCTTGGCAGTCTATTTATAGGCTTCAGAAGAGGAGGGACCTCACATCCTGACCGTGGGATCAATCGCTGGCTCAACGGCCAGATAACTACCGCGGAATCGCGGCCAGAGCCACGTTTCCGTGGCAGAATCTTGGCCGTTGCGCCAACAGATTCTGTTGCGGATTTTTTGCGTTCTGTTAGCCACGTGGATCTTCTAGAATGCTGACAGGGCGCGTGGATAACTCCAGAACCTGGGCTAAACTCTTGGGCTTCTCTTTTGGACTTTGATTAATCCCTTTTAATTCTTGATATTTCCATGGATTATGGGCCTCTTCTCCATTAATATTGGACCTGCAAAAATAGAGAGAAAAAGAGTAAAAAAACACATTTTTATTGATATAATGCATGGTATAGATGTGGAAAAATATGCAAAAATGAATAACAATCATTATCAGATCAATGTTTTGAAATATGATAAATCATACTGAGATCATATATGCATATAAAGTGAAAAATATTGTAAAGTATTAAGTAGGCAGATGTTAGCCGAAATTGAAGTGTTGTATCTTGATGGGTCCACGCTTGGATTAAGGATAATCTGTGATGATTGTATTGACTGGAAATTATTAAGACTGGGACCGTTACAGTTGGTATCAAAGCTAAAGGTTATAGGTAGAAGGAGGAAGTTAAGTCGGAGGTAGGAGACAATAGAATTGTTAGGCTTATATGTATGGATATGTGATTATACTTAGGTAGTGGGTTTTATGTGACGGATTAACATGCGTCAAGCTGTAATTGATTATTTTCTCACATTACAATAGGGGTGCCCGCACATCCTGATTCGGGTGAGTTGGCTGAGGGGCGGGCTCTCAGTAATAGCTTCTAGTGGTATGGGACACTGGGACGAGGGAATACATTGAATTATCTATTGAACCTAAGTTATTCTAAACACATGAAACTTACGGGTAAACTAAGTATAGGTGTAAGTGAGAGAGAGAGAGAGAGAGTGTGTGTGTGTGTATGTGTGTGTATATATTATTTCTTTCTTATTGTATAGCAGTATGTCGAGACTATTTTTTTGTGTTGAGATTGATATGACTCCTTATTTACATGTAGATGGGAGACTCTGACATATATTGGCCAGTCTCCAGCTCGGGTAGTTCCAATGCGAGTTGGATGGCAGGTTCCATGGATTGGGGATATGAGTCTGATGAGACTGACCTAGAAGTCATATTTGCAACCCCAAACCACATAGACCATGAGGAGGTGGAGTCTCAGTCGTCTAATGAGCCTGAACTGACTATTGCCGATACAGAAACTTTGGTTGGGGATTCACTTGATGTAGTAGAGATGGAGGATACAAGTGCAATAAAAAAGAGATCCGAAGAGGATCACTTATGAATGTGTCTTTTGGGATGAAAAATAGGAAGACGACATGGATCTATATGATGATCCAGATGACTGGTGCTGCGCAGGAGATGAATTACCGGGGGAAGATCTCGAAGAAGGCATGGATGATAGCGAGGATAGTAGCAGTACTAGCGGGGATTCGAGTGGGGAGACTCTACCCTATGAAGGATGAATTTATGAGCAATTACTTTTGATATGTATATATATGTCTAAGCCAAATGTGCTACTTGATGGATATCTTAGGAGTTTTGTTGTATATGCCCTGACACATCTTATATATATGTAGATGGGTTAGTTCGGATATCCAAAGGGTAGATATATCAGTGTAATATTCTTATATCTGTTTTGGGATGTATATATAAATATATACATATAGCAAGTTGGTTGTTTGCAAGTGATAATGAATATTGTATTAAAGTGATTGCATGAAACTAAAATTTTATTTAAAAATTATTTTCATATATGTGAAGTATGTCGACTAGACGTCCTTATCATATAGGAAGGATATATGGATCTAAATCAATTACCACCCAATGAGTCATTATCGCTCGGTGCGTCACAATATAGTGTGATGGGTAGTGTACACCCCATGGAAAATAATGAAGATTCAGAAGTCCAGATAAGAGGAGGTCATGGAACTCCGGGGGTGATATCGGAATGGCTCACTCAGTTAATGACAAGAGCAAATGATAACAATTTCCACCGAGCATTGGAACAGTTTCAGAAGATGAAACTGCCTGTATTTGAAGGGGAGGTGGATCCATTACAAGCTGAAGCATGGCTTCTCCAGATAGAGAAGATTCTGGATGTAATGAACTGCACCAATGAGCAGAGAGTATCTTTCTCTTCCTTTATGTTTCAAAAGGAAGCAGAACACTGATGAAGGGCAGTGAAAAATAGTGTGAAAAGTAGTGTGAAAAGCACAAGAGAACCAATCACCTGAGAATTTTTAGTGAATAAATTCACTAAAAAATATATTCCAGAGACGGCCAGAGACAAGATGGCGTCAGAATTTTTGGAATTGCGGTAAAATCAGATGAATGTGTCCCAATACGACCAGAAGTTTACCCAATTATCTAGGTATGTTGATGCCTGTTGACACTTAAAAAGACAAGATTCTTGTTGGTCCGAACAATGTATAAACTTTCGACATTTACAAAAGACGAGTGACAGACGAGCTGAAGACCAGTTTTCACCCATCTCTGAGGGACAGGGAAGCAACTTGGACTCCACTGAACAGCAAGCAGACAGTGAACCCGGATTGCCTCTAAACAGACCTCAGCAGGTCTAAGATGCTAGCACTTAGCATCACATGAGCCCAAAGGGATAGCCTCGCATGAGAGGCTAAGATCATTCAGCTTCGCCTTGAAGCCATTCAAAGCTCCGCCAGGAAGCTAACTTATAGTTTCGCCTAAACTGCCAAAGCGTAACTTCGCCAGAGGAAGTCAGCTTCGCCCTGAAGCCATTCACAACTATGCAGAAAGGGTATATAGTAGCTTCGCCACAGACGACATCTACCTCCGCCGAAGAGCTTTCTTCGGACTTCGCCAGATACTGCCTCCAGCTCCGCTGTGAGTTCAAAGCGGGCATCGCCGCTGCTGGTCTGCTATGGTCAACCTTTGACCAATCAAATCTCCAGATGAGATCGGATCTAATCGGAATTAAATCTAATCAGGATTGAGATCAAATCCAATCAAGATCAAATCTGTGATCAAATTCGACAGTTGATTGCCACAATCTCTTGACTCTTCTAAAACGAGTAAGAAGATCAGGGGAAATCCTCCAATAATATGGAAAGGATCAAAACAAATCAAGAGGATCAACCGACCTGCTATTTCTAGCTTCGCAGAAGCTGATCCTAGCCTCGCAGCAAGGCTACTTTCCAGATTTAAACAGATTTGATTCAATCTGTTTCTATACTTACAAGGGACAATATACCCTTGCTCTCCTTATAAATAGCCCACCAGGGGCACAAGGAGGACGGACCGAGGCACATACGCAAGAGAGAAGACTCCACAAGCAGAGGCTTCTTCACGACGCACCGTGCGCTCTTGAATTCAGAGACTTTTAGAGAATTGCTTCTCTATTCAGGGTGCTGATACCCTAATACCTTCTTCTCAAGGAAATTTCCGGAACTAGGCGAGAAGGAATTTCTAATTGAAGACGGTTTTGAGAAGTAACAAGAGGGTTCTACCAACCTTCTATTCTCTGATTCCCCGAACCAGGCGAGAAGGGAATCTCATCGCTCACATCGTCAAAGGGACAAAGTGGTCGCGCGCTGACCAGACTCCTATCGGCACACTTCTCCAGAATCTCTGAGGAGATCTACTTGTAATCTTTTTAAGAATACTTGTAATTTATCTCCTCGACCCTTTTTATTATAAGTTTTCCCCCTTTGCAAATCAATGGAAAACAAGATGGCGACTCCGCTAGGGACTAAATTCTCCACTGCCGAGAATTAGGTGTCGCAATGCGACGAATAGACCTTCGGGTCTAACTCTGAATTCAGAAAAGACGGTGCAGCCAGAGCCTCTCTGGCTAAATCTTCAAGGAAAGTCTCTGCGGAGACGGAAAAGGTTCTCTGCGAACCTACTGCGGTTCTCTGGCGCAAGAAGGAAGCACGCCCGCAGTCCAAGTCCTTCACTTTCGAGAATCTGGTCGTTCAATTCGACCAAGGAAGATTTGAAGTCCTCTCTGAGGGTGGTCTAATGCTTCGAGCACGGAAGCATAGAAAGGTCTCCATGACCAAGGTTTCGAAGCAGGAACCAGGAGCAGAATTCTGCCAACACCTTCAGCCTCGCGTGTGACTAATCAGGTTCCTTGTAAACCTAAGTATCCTCTACCAAAGCGGATGTGGAGGCCTAAACAGAAGTCTCCGGCCGAAGCCTCAGACGTAGCTACGCCAAAACCGCGCCTCTCTCGCGAAGAAAAAGGCAAGATGCCTATCTGCTCCAGCAATACTGCTAATCGCAAAGTCACGACGGCAATCATACCGTCGCCCAATTCAAGAGCAGCATCGCCTTGCGCCTGCCTTGTTCTCATGAGCGAAGCTACTGTGCCACAGCGTACGCGCAGGGTTCATGACCGTGAAGCTAGAGCTAAAGTACCATCTGAGGCTAATTGCCTTCGCAGCAGCATAGCGGGTAAAGCACCACAGCGTGCTCCGCTCTCCGGTTTCTCAAGTGCTAAACTCGCGCCTGGTGGCGAAGCTAGAACCGAAGCACTATTCAGTGCTAATCCCTTCTGCAGGGATAAAAAGAACAAGACACTGTCCCATATACGATCCAAAAGAGCCTCTGCGCTGGATTGTTTAGGCCCAAGCGGGTCTGATTTGCGGGAATTGTGGACAAATAAACAAACCTCCTCTTCCTGTTGTCAACAAGTGAGATGTCAGTTGGTGACACTTCACTAGGTCCATTGCCGGCTCAGACCAATCCCCGCCACTCCTCCAGGACGACGATCAGTTTTTGATCGATTGTCGGTACAGGCCCCGAGGAAGCATTACAAAAGAAGCGTCTCGCGAGATCTACCCTCTGCATCCGTCAACATGACCAGAAGGGGACGAGAGCTGCGTAGGGGCAAACAAGTATCCGACAACACTCCCTACAGCTCTCCAGATCCAGAATACAGCCCAGGCTTAGGCGAAGTCTTGGTGCATGAAGAAGGTGTTTTTCGAAACACCAGATCTAGGGCGGCGATACCCTATAATTATGAACAGCCTT
Source organism: Agave tequilana (assembly GCA_038442645.1). Classification (NCBI taxonomy): domain Eukaryota; kingdom Viridiplantae; phylum Streptophyta; class Magnoliopsida; order Asparagales; family Asparagaceae; genus Agave; species Agave tequilana. The sequence goes on from JAVJIF010003820.1 coordinate 57,626, forward strand.
CCTCCTCAACCGCCCTAGCCTCGCCGGAGCCCAGGAGATCATCCCAACCATCGGATGAAGAAGAGAAAGATAGTGGGTACGCCTCTTCGGCGACAGTTAGCTCAGTACGAACAGACAGAGCATCAGTCAACATGGCTGATAATGTTAACGACGACCTCCGTCGGCGTTTGGAAGCTCAGGAGCAAACTTCCAAAACCCAGCAAGAAGTTCTAGACAACATTCAACAGATGCTTGCTCAACTCCTCAGCAATCAGAATGACAATGATGCCAGGAGCAATCATGATGAGGAGGAACATTTGAGCAATGATCAGCCAAAGACAGAGAAATCCAAGGAGGGTTCTTCTTAAACGCTAAAGTCCTTAAAGGCCTCCAAGCTCAAATTGCATCCCTATCTCAGAGGGATGAATTAAAGAAAGTAGGGGCAATCCGTCCTTACCCATTGGAATGGGATTCAGTGTCGTACCCACCGAAGTTCAAACCACCAACGTTGCATACATATGATGGTAAGAGCTCGCCAAATCAGCACATCTACTATTTTCGGTCTCAGACTGGTATTGTTATAGGCAACGATGCCATTATGGCTAGGCTGTTCTTTGGCACCTTAAAAGGGGTGGCATTTGACTGGTTCCGAAGTCTCCCTCCGGGCTCTATCAATTCCTGGATCGACCTGGAGACCTGATTCCTCTCTCGTTTCTATGAAGACGATACCGAAGTGACCATGGACAAGCTCCTCTCCACCATACAGAAGAAGGGCGAATCTGTCCGTGATTACATTGAGCGATTCAGAAACTTGTCTCTGATGTGCCCAGCAGGGATGCCACTACACATGCTCTTGCAGACATGCAGGCATAACTTCTTGGACCAGATAGAAGTTCGCATGGGGGCTGTCAAGGTCCACACCTGGAAAGAATTGGTCGAACAAGCTGAGATAGCCGAAAAGTCGGCTAAAAAGTTTGAACCATCCACCCCTAAAGGCAAATGGAGTGTGAACAATAAAGGACGTAGCGACATGGCATAGTCTTCTCAAGCCAAAGGGAAAGAGACTATGTCTGTGGAATTGTCCGGGGATGTGCAGTCGAAGGCCAAGAAGAGCGGTTTCAACAATCAGGAGCCTAAGTTTCCTCCAAAACAGTACTCCTTCAAAGACGATCAGGTGGTCACGATATTCCATCTGCTCCATAAAGGGAATAAAATTAAGCTACCAGATGCTCGGCGTCCCAATGAGATAGGACGCACCGACGACCCCAAATACTGTCTCTACCATAGGATGATTCACCATCTTACTGACAAGTGCTATGTCCTCAAAGACAGAATTTAAGCCTTGGTTGATGCCGGGGCTCTGACATTGAAGACAGAACTGAAGAAAGTCACTGCCAATATGGTGACCCTCGAGTTCGGCAAAACCCCAAAGGTCACAGTTCCTGACGGAACTTATTCAGTCCCTGCACCACGGTTGGAAGTCAAGCATCCTCCAGCCAAAACTCAAGATAATAAGGGTCTTGTTCCCTTAACATTGGAAATAGGGGAAGTCATGTGGATACACCCAGACCTCGTCCAAGATATGCAGTGGGATTCAAAGAGACCCAAGTCAAAGGGCAAATCTTGCAATGTCATCTCCATCCTGCCGGACGATGGCAATCTTACGTCAGCTTCCCTCACTGATTCAGAAGGAGAAAAGCATGCTTGCACGACGCAGGCCGATGTACCTCAGCCGACGGGCACCCGATCTGGAAAATCATACTTAAGGCAGTATGACAAGTCTACTGACGAGATACAACAACAAACAACGTCAGTACAAATGCCAGCACCCACTCTAATTCCAACCAAGGGAAAAGAGAAGCCTAAAGAGGTCCGGTTCGACCATGTCCTGAAGAAGCCTTCAGGCCCAGGGCTTGATATGCCCTTTCGTTTTGACATATTGGCCCAGCTGGCTAATATCCCAGCTCGTATTACCATACACGAGCTCCTTCGTCTCTCAAAAGAGACAAGAGAAGCACTTAGGGATGCCCTGGCTAATTCAGAATCATTCCTGACCTGTATGCTGATTAGTCTACAATTCTGCATTATTATGTCGCATTCTCTCACCGCTTTATGAATAAATTGTCGATCTAAACCGTGTTTTGATCTTTATTGCAGGTAGATCTAAAGTCCAAGGGCAAAGATGGAATAAGAGCTTAATGAAACCCAATTAATGGTAATTAATCTCGCATTACTTGGAGGCCAAGCAAAGGATTCTCTAGAAGATGCATTGAACCTAGACTCCTGCGCTTGTCAGACGAATATTCGGGTGCAAATACCAGAAATGGGATATACCCTGACAATCCATGAAGCCAGAGGAACAATCTGACAAAATCCAGGGATTTCTCCACCTGCTATTGCCGCAGAAACGCGACAATAGCCGCGTTTCTGCGGCAAAGCTGTGGAGCCACGCGTCGATTTTCGACGCGTGGCCCCGTCTCGTCTTCTGGAAGCATCTTTTGCCTATAAAAGCCCCTGCAGAGAGCCAAACCGGGAGCAGTCTTCGTTTTTAGGAGTAGGTGCAGATTTTAGGAGTAGTGTAGGTGAGTGTTCTTCATTTCTTGTATTTTCTTATCTTTTTAGATCATTGTAGTAGGGCTGAGTGATTTCTAGAGAGAGAAAGCAAGGGATTGATGTAATAGAGAGTGACACTCTATGTAAAGATGCCTCCTTTCTCTTCCAATGTAATATCCTTCACCTTCTACATGATTTCTTGCTAGTTTTTCTTCTCATGGCAATATAACTACTAACCACTAACCATCTAACCACTTACTTGATAATCCACATGAATCGGGTTGCCTCTACAAGGCCTTGTTCTTGCAAGAGCCATTGATGGTCAAAGATGATGGGTTCTAACATCTAACTTGCTAACTTGCTAACCAAGCTAACTCTCTTTTATTTCATGCTCTTTTATTTCATGCTAGTAGTGTAATGAGTGATGCTTGTATTAACTTGTTCTTGATGCAATGTTTTGAATGTGATGAACCATCCATGAGCCATGCTTTGTACCGTCTCTTGGCGCCAAGGATTGTGATGGCCAAGGATCAAAATGTGAGGCAACTATCTCGAAGAGGTTAGCATGGTTAGTGGAGCATTTAGTAGTTAGTAGCCATGAGTTTTCTTTTAGCTTGATTTAGAAATCGTTTTCCAAACTCTTTTCTCATTTTTTCTATCGGTGTTTTTACCATCCTTCTTAGTTCAACCTTGTTCCATCTCTTTTTCTATTTTGATTTCCAAAGCACTTCACTTTTGTTTTTACATCGCCGTTTTCATCGCTCTCCTCACCTACCACATTCTGGATTTCATTTTCTTTTCTTTTACATTCTTTCAACAAAGAAAAAGTGTTAACAACTGACGTAAATAGAGACTGTTAATGCTTCTATCGCCTCCCTTCCCTGTGGATACGACCCGTTGAGCCAATGCTATAACGGAAGTATCGAGGGTACATTAGCACATATTCGAGCTTTTTATTAGTTTTACAAAATACACATTTTTGAGTGCTAGTTCCGCCCCGATCAAATTTTTGGCGCCGTTGCCGGGGAAGGGAATGGTTTTGTTTTCACATTTTTGTTAACATTATCTTCTCTGTTTTGGTGTGCAGGGCAATATTTACAGGTGCTTAACATTACAGAATAGACCCTAACTTTGCATCTCCCTGCTCTTAAAAGCAGGGCCCCAGCTTCTAAAGACAAGCCGCGGAACCGCGACATTTGCCGCGAAACCGCGGCAATTTTGTGAACATTGTAAATTTTGTTGTTCTGGGATGTGTGAATTGTAATAGCTAGTGGATTTGTGATCGGATTGGAAACTAGCACTCAAAAATGCGTATTCTGTGAAATCAATTGAAAAGCTCGGATGTGCTTAGTGTACCCTCGATACTTCCGTTATAGCATTGGCTCAACGGGTCGTATCCACAGGGAAGGGAGGCGATAGAAGCATTAACAGTCTCTATTAACGTCAGTTGTTAACACTTCTTCTTTGTTGAAAGAATGAAAAAGAATGAAAAAGAAAAGAAAATGAAATCCAGAATGTGGTAGGTGAGGAGAGCGATGAAAACGGCGATGTAAAAATAAAAGTGAAGTGCTTTGGAAATCAAAATAGAAAAAGAGATGGAACAAGGTTGAACTAAGAAGGATGGTAAAAACACCGATAAAAAAATGAGAAAAGAGTTTGGAAAACGATTTCTAAATCAAGCTAAAAGAAAACTCATGGCTACTAACTACTAAATGCTCCACTAACCATGCTAGCCTCTTCGAGATAGTTGCCTCACATTTTGATCCTTGGCCATCACAATCCTTTGCTCCAAGAGACGGTACAAAGCATGGCTCATGGATGGTTCATCACATTCAAAACATTGCATCAAGAACAAGCTAATACAAGCATCACTCATTACACTACTAGCATGAAATAAAAGAGCATGAAATAAAAGAGAGTTAGCTTGGTTAGCAAATTAGCAAGTTAGCAAGTTAGATGTTAGAACCCATCATCTTTGGCCATCAATGGCTCTTGCAAGAACAAGGCCTTGTAGAGGCAACCCGATTCATGTGGATTATTAAGTAAGTGGTTAGATGGTTAGTGGTTAGTAGTTAGATTGCCATGAGAAGAAAAACTAGCAAAAAATCATGTAGAAGGTGAAGGAGATTATATTGGAAGAGAAAGGAGGCATCTTTACATAGAGTGTCACTCTCTATTACATCAATCCCTTGCTTTCTCTCTCTAGAAATCACTCAGCCCTACTACAATGATCTAAGAAAAAGAAATGAAAAATACAAGAAATGAAGAACACTCACCTACACTACACTAAAATCTGGACCTACTCCTAAAAACGAAGACTGCTCTCGGTTTGGCCCTCTGAAGGTCTATTTATAGGCGAAAGAACTCTCCAGAAGACGAGACGGGGCCACGAGTCAAAAATCGACGCGTGGCTCCACTGGAATGCCGCGGATCCGCAAGGATTGCCGCGGAACCGCGGCAATTTCAGAGAGTTGGGTCTCTAGATTTCGTCAGGCGCTCCCTCTGGCTTCGAGAATATTCAGGGTATATTCAGTTTCTGGTAATTGTACCCAAATATTCGTCTGACAAGCGCAGGAGTCTAGGTTCAATGCATGTTCTAGAAAATCCTTTGCTTGGCCTCCAAGTAATTGCGGGATTAATTACCATAAATTGGGATGAATTAGGCTCTTATTCCATCTTTGCCCTTGGACTTTGGATCTACCTCCAATTAAGACCAAAACACGATTTAGACGACTATTTATTCATAAAACTGTGAGAGAATGCGACATAATAATGCAGAATTGTAGACTAATCAATTTGTACTGCTATCTTTCTTGCTTTGATTGCCTACACACCATAATAAATAAAAGAACTAAAATACGGTAATTGGACGCTTTTAAAACGGTTTAGACATTTGCATTTAGGCACGTGTCAATTCAATTCCAATATACTGTATTTTGTTCTGTTGTTGTGATCTGGATGGAGATGTACATATGGCATTGCATATAGCATAGGACAAACACGTGGGTGATTTATCGCTTTGTGTTAAATTCTTGTCTATATTGCCCACTTGCACGAATTGAAATTAAGGGCAAAACCCAAACAAGATAAGGTGGGATTTCATAACCCTTCCTTAGCCCAAAAAATCATCTCCCCACTCACACAACCCAAGCCCTAATAAAATTTGAATAGACGTTGGCCCCTAGGGACATCTAGGTCTAGGTCAACCCTCCTATTGGCTTGGTTTTGATTTTTCTTTTCTTTTTGTTTGTTGTTTGATTTTTTCTTTTTGTTTGTGATTGCTTGTGAAATGGCATTTAACAAAAATAATTCTTTCAATCCAAACATGAATCCATATTTCACACCGACTCCATTCTATTCGGATAATTCCAACCCGGCGTTTTACAATATGCACCAACCACATACACCGGGTTAGCCTTATCCCAATCAATACAACCCATTGAAATACACCTAGAGGGGGGGTGAATAGGTGTAATTGCTAATCTAATGATCTTTTTAAACTTAGTAGAATGAGTGATGCAACGATCTCTCAAAACACGACTAAGAGCCGAATACCCCGTGAGAGGTTCTGAACTCCTTCCTCCCAATTCCCCTTAAAATGGGTTAGAGGTGCGCAATGCAACCGTGTTGTATGAGATTTGATCGATCAAGAGATGGATGAAATGCTATGATGAAGTACACACAATCAACAACACAAGTAAAATAAACAAGAGAAGATTGCACAAGTAAAGGGTTAGTTCTCAAGCAAATAATTGAAGACAATATAAAGTAAGAGAAATGTAAAGCAAGAATAACGCAAGACAATCGCAAACACAATTGATTTGTTTCGAGGTTCGAGCCACCGCTCTAGTCCCCGCCTTCACCTCCGTGAAGGGTTTCCACTATCCACCGAGGATGCCGTACAAGTTTGGTCTACCGAAGACCCCAAGCCCTTAGCTTCACAACTTACAAAGAACTCCACCTAGGAGTTGTCTCCACAAGAACAAGGATCACAAGAACAATAGTGATCTCCTCTAGATCACAAAACTCTTTTCTCAAACTCTTTTACAACACTCTCACTCTTTTTACAACTTCACTATAGTATGAGTAATGGATTTTTGGCTCTATGAAGTGTGGTGAGAAAACTTCAGTTGTAGAGTGATATTGGCAATCAAATACAACTGAAAAACAAACTTTAAAAGAGTTGGAAATGAAAGCTTTGAAACAATTTTTCTCTTTCTCTTGAAAACAATGAAAAACAAGGATTTTTCTAGTTGAATAACAAAGACCTATTGCCCTCTATTTATAGGGAGAGAATAGGTTAAAACTCTTTTCTTTTCACCTAATTTGACCTGCAAAAGGCCTCCAACAACTCTCTAAAACTCTGTTAAAGAAGAAAAAGAAAACAGTTTTTCAGACTTGCCCAAAGAGGAAAGAGCCGTTGGGCTCTTGCAGGCGTAACGGTCGACCGGCCGGTCGACCGTTTGCCTAGTTGGCAAAGAGCCGTTGGCGCTCCGGTCGACCGTCCGGTCGACCGACCTCTTTGAGGAAACACAGTTTCCTTATACCGGTCGACCGGGCGGTCGACCGAAACAAACCGAGAGTGGCCTGCTTACAGTCGGTCGACCGGGCCGGTCGACCGACAGACGTGCACAAACGTGCACGTCCTGACACAGGCGCCGGTCGACCGGCAGTCGGCCGGTCAACCTGAAACAGGGAAATCTGGCAGATTTTTGGAGTTGGAAATTTTGTGAGAAAATATTTTGAGATACTTATAACTAAGTATTATGCAAAAATAGTCTATGCACATGTTTTAAACAAGATATTCAATTTGTAAAAAGTTTGGATACATGTATATATAAACTTAGGCATAAAACTTAGAAACAAACATTTTTAAAATAGAATTTTGTAAAGGGAAAAGTGTGTGTGTGTATCCTAGAGCCAAATATCACATACTCAAACTTTAACATTCTATTCTTACAATGATTCTAAAAGACTCCAAGGCTTCAAGAAGGGCTTTCTCCATATGATCTTCAATTTTGCATCTTGAGCCCACAGTGAGTTGTCTTGAGTCCAAAGCACCTTCCTTTAGGGAAGAACTCCTCTAGTTGAGGTAGAATCCTGAAACATACTTAAACAACAACCAATATTAGTACTAATAACTAATATGTTTTGTAATCATCAAAACACACTAAAAACGGGTTGATTGTAACCTTGGGCCAACAATCTCCCCTTTTTGATGATGACAAAACATATAAGTTATTTAAACAAATAAAGGAAGAAGAGCTTGGAAAGCTCTCCCTCAAACAATGCTATGTTAAAAATAACTATGAGTGAGATACATGAAGCATTGAAAAACACAATATTTTTGTCAAAAACTTAAATTGAAATCAAACTTAATCTTATATACCAATTAAACTTATACTTTTTCTCTTAAACTTATAGTAAATAAACAAAACTCAAACTATAAGCAAACTTATTTCTTTTTCAATAAACACCTTAATTAAACTTATATATTTTTCTCCCCCTTTTTGTCATACATCAAAAAGGGTTAAAATCAAAACAAAACACCAAAATAGAAATATTTTTAAGAATCAATCATGCAAACATTCAACTCACCACAAATAAATGAAAATCTAGCATAATCTAGAGGTTTAGTAAAAATATCGGCAAGTTGAAAATCGGTAGAAACATAATCAATATCAATATCACCTTTCTCATAATGATCCCTAAGAAAGTGATACTAATGTCAATGTGTTTGGTTTTACTATGTTGATTTGCATTTTTTGTCATGTGAATAGTACTAGTATTATCACAAAAATATTTTAACATGATCAAAGTGTAAATCATAGTCAAGGAGAGTATGTTTCATCCAAAGAACTTGTGCACAACAAGCTCCGGCTGCAACATACTCCGCCTCGGCGGTTGAAAGGGATACCGAATTTTGCTTTTTGGAAGACCAAGATACAAGACAATTACCTAAGAATTGACATGTTCCACTTGTGCTCTTCCTATCTACCCTACAACCCGCATAGTCGGCATCCGAAAAACTCGTCATTGAAAATTGGTCGGTTTTCGGACACCACAAACCCATTTCAATAGTGCCCTTTAGGTATCTAATTATGCGTTTAACCGCAATTATGTGAGATTCTTTAGGACAAGATTGAAAACGTGCACAAAGACAAACGGAAAACATAATATCCGGCCTACTAGCCGTCAAATAAAGCAAGCTACCAATCATGCTACGATATAATTTAATGTCTACACTTTTACCTTGTTCATCCTTGTCAAGCTTGGTAGTTGTTGCCATGGGAGTTTTGCTTACTTTAGATTCTTCAAGCCCAAAACTTTTGATTAGTTCCTTTGTGTACTTGGCTTGATTGATGAAGATCCCATCCTTCTTTTGCTTGATTTGGAGTCCAAGGAAATAGTTGAGATCCCCCATCATAGACATTTCGAATTCATCCTTCATGCATGATTCAAAAGCTTGGCAAAGAGATTCATTAGTAGAACCAAAAATAATATCATCTACATAAATTTGTACAATGAGAATATCATTTTCTACATGTTTTGTAAACAAGGTTGTATCAATTTTCCCTTTCTTAAAACCATTTGAAATCAAAAATGAAGAAAGTCTTTCATACCAAGCCCTAGGGGCTTGTTTTAAACCATAAAGAGCTTTATCTAATTAAAAACAAAATCCGGATGTGTAGGATCAACAAACCCGGGGGGTTGTTCAACATACACCTCCTCTTCAATAAAACCATTTAGAAAAGCACTTTTAACATCCATTTGAAACAATTTAAAATCTTTATATGAGGCAAATGCTAGTGTCATCCGTATGGCTTCAAGCCGTGCTACGGGTGCAAAGGTTTCTTCAAAATCGATTCCTTCGATTTGAGTGTAACCTGGGCAACTAACCTAGCTTTATTCCTAACAACGTTACCCGATTCATCCAACTTGTTCTTAAAGATCCACTTAGTACCAATTGTTGGTCTATCGTGGGGCCTAGGAACAAGGTGCCAAACTTGGTTGCGCTCAAATTGATTGAGTTCCTCTTGCATAGCTAGCAACCAATATGAATCGGCCTCGGCTTCGAGGACGTTCTTGGGTTCAACATGAGAAATAAATGCATAATGTCCACAATAGTCATGAAGTTTAGAGCGAGTTGTTACCCCTTTTGATACATCACCTATGACGAGGTCCTTGGGATGATGTGGATTGTATCTCCAATCCTTTGGAAGTTGTTGAGTGGGCTATTCTCCATTTGTTTGATCTTCATTTCCTTGAGCCTCTTGTATTTTAGCTTCACTTCCTTCATCATCCTTTGGCTTGTCTCCCATAGTAGGTGTATCTCCAAGGTCACTTTCTCCAAGCCTTCATGCAAAGCATCTATTTCTACAACATTCTTAACAAACAAGTTAGATTCCTCAAACTTAACATGTATAGATTCCTCAATAGTCAATGATGACCTATTGAAGACTCTATAAGCCTTACTAGTACTAGAATAACCCACAAATATAGCCTCATAAGATTTAGGATCAAATTTTCCTAAATTATCTTTTGTATTTAAAACAAAACATTTGCATCCAAAAACCTTGAAATATGAAACATTTGGTTTTCTAGAAAAGTACATTTCAAAAGAGGTTTTTGTAGTATTTTTACACAAAAAACACGATTTGATATATAGCATGATGTATTAACGGCCTCGGCCCACAAATAATGTGGTAGACCGTATTCACTAAGTATTGTCCTAGCCATCTCTTGCAAAGTTCGATTTTTCCGTTCAACTACTCCATTTTGTTGTGGAGTTCTAGGACAAGATAGTTCATGCTTTATTCCATGTTCTTCACAAAAAGTGGTAAAGGGTTGGTTAATGAATTCACCTCCTCTATCACTTCTTATTCTTAAATCGAAACATCTTTTTCTTTTTCAACTCTTTTCTTAAAAGTTTGGAAATACGAAAAATGCTTGATTTTTATGCTCAAGAAAGAAAACCCAAGTAAAACGTGAAAAATCATCAACTAAAACAAATGCAAATCTATTCCCACTTAGACTTTTGGTTTGTGTAGGGCCAAATAAATCCATGTGGATTAACTCCAAAGGACGTGATGTCATGATATCCTTAATTGACTTGAAAGAAGACTTAGTTTGTTTCCCAAATTGACATGCGTCACAAACTCGGTCCTTTTCAAAATTCAAACAAGGAATACCTTTCACCATTTCCTTTGTGTTAAGCCTAGATATGTGGTCAAAAGAAATGTGGCCTAATCTTCTATGCCACAACCAAGAGTCATCATCGAGGGCTTTTAAACATGTTATATTACAAGACATATTTAACATATCTATCATATAAACATTACTTTCAAGAAAACCGGAAAACACACAAGCATTAGAAATTCTATCAATTATTTTACAAACAACATTATCAAAAACTACATCAAAACCTTTATCACATAATTGACTAACACTCAAGAGATTATGCTTGAGGCCGTCAACTAAAACTACATTCTCAATTAAAGGGGATGTGCCAAGTTTTACATTACCAATACCGATGATTTTACCCTTGGCGTCATCTCCGAAGGTGACGGTACCACCTTCATGGTATCTTGATAGGGTTGCAAAGTTGTTGATATCCCAAGTCATGTGCCTTGAGCAACCACTATCAAGATACCACAATCCTCTACGTCGTTGGGCTTTGGAAGGTACCTATATCATTTAACAAAGTTGTTGACTTTGGTACCCAAACTTTCTTGGGTCCTTGAAAGTTAGTGTTTCGAACCCAAACATTATGAAAAGATGCACTTAGTCTATCATAACAAAAATTGGCTAAGTGTCCTTTCCGCCCACAATGTGAACATGAGAACACTCTTCCATACATGAATGCATGATGAGTGTGTGAAGTGTGAGCATGCTTTGGGGGTTTGCCACGATGTAAAGGTTGTGTGGTATGAACATGAGCATGAGCATGGTGAACATTTTTCTTAAGGGCTTGTTTCTTAGGAAACATGGCCTCTAACTTCTTCTTATCAAACTCACTACACTTTTTCAAAACAATACCTAAAGAATCTATTCTTTCCTTAAGCATGGTAATCTCATTAGCATCAACAAATGGGGACATGCCTTTACAAGAAGTCTTATATTTATCAAATTGATTTTTAGTGGAAACCAAAGTAGAATGCAAGTCATTATTTTCTTTAGAAAGATTTATAACTTGAAGACTAAGAGATTCATTTCCTTTTTCATTTTTAAATACTTTTTCTTTAAGAAGTCATAATTATGAGATAATTCTACAAAAGCTTCTCCTAACTCATCCATAGAAAGTTCATCATTAGGAGAAGTGGAAGGGGTTACCTTGCTTGTGCTTTCATTTGCCATGAAGCACATGTTGGCGGTATCAATCTCCTCCTCGGATTCGCTCTCGGAATCCCATGTAGCTTTCATTGCCTTCTTCTTGTGAGGCTTCTTTGAGGTGGAGGGCTTCACTTTATCCGGACACTCCGCCACTATGTGTCCCGGTCTTTGGCAATTGAAGCATATGATCTTTCTTTCTTCTTTGCCTCCTTGCCATCTCCTTCTACCTTAGAATTTTGCCTTGTTGTACATCCTCCGGACATTTTTGACAAGAAGTGAGAGCTCTTCGTCATCTTCTTCTTCATCGTCTTCGTCGGAGTGTGTGGATTGGCTTTTGAAGGCTATAGTCTTCTTCTTGGAAGGAGCCATGTCCTCCCTCACTTTCCTCTCCATCTCATGGGTTTTGAGATTCCCAATGAGACCAATTAGCTCCATCTCCTCCTTGTCATTGAGTTCCTTCAAGGTTGTTGCTTTTACTTCCCATGAAGGAGGAAGAGCCCGGATGATCTTTCTTACTCTTTGATCGTTATCAATAGCATCACCTAGAGAAGAAAATCCATTAGTAATCTTTGTAAATCTTGTAACCATATCATCTATGGTTTCATTTTCTTGCATGCAAAAATTCTCATATTGGGACCGAAGAAGGTCAATCTTAACCCTCTTCACTTGTGAGGTCCCTTCATGTGTAACTAGTAAATGTGTCCAAATTTCATATGCGGAGTTGCAATGAATAACTCTAGCTATGTCATCATCATTAAGGGCTTGTAGGAGTGCATAGTGAGCCCTAGCATTGGCATCAAATTCTTTGGTCTCTATTTCGGACCAAGTGGATTCATCACCGGGGGGTGCACTAAAGGGTTTGGTCACGGCCTTTGCAACTCGACTACCTAGAGATTGCAAGAAAACGGTCATCTTAACCTTCCATATGGGAAAGTTAAGTCCATCAAACTTAGGGGGTGTCTTAATACCATCGGCCATCTTTACTAAGTGAGAATGAATGAAATGATTAGCAATATTAGGATCTTTCTAGGGTTGTTAAGCCAAGAGCCTAGTAACCAAGCTCTGATACCAATTGAAATACACCTAGAGGGGGGTGTGAATAGGTGTAATTGCTAATCTAATGATCTTTTTAAACTTAGTAGAATGAGTGATGCAACGATCTCTCAAAACACGACTAAGAGCCGAATACCCCGTGAGAGGTTCTGAACTCCTTCCTCCCAATTCCCCTTAAAATGGGTTAGAGGTGCGCAATGCAACCGTGTTGTATGAGATTTGATCGATCAAGAGATGGATGAAATGCTATGATGAAGTACACACAATCAACAACACAAGTAAAATAAACAAGAGAAGATTGCACAAGTAAAGGGTTAGTTCTCAAGCAAATAATTGAAGACAATATAAAGCAAGAGAAATGTAAAGCAAGAATAACGCAAGGCAATCGCAAACACAATTGATTTGTTTCGAGGTTCGAGCCACCGCTCTAGTCCCCGCCTTCACCTCCGTGAAGGGTTTCCACTATCCACCGAGGATGCCGTACAAGTTTGGTCTACCGAAGACCCCAAGCCCTTAGCTTCACAACTTACAAAGAACTCCACCTAGGAGTTGTCTCCACAAGAACAAGGATCACAAGAACAATAGTGATCTCCTCTAGATCACAAAACTCTTTTCTCAAACTCTTTTACAACACTCTCACTCTTTTTACAACTTCACTATAGTATGAGTAATGGATTTTTGGCTCTATGAAGTGTGGTGAGAAAACTTCAGTTGTAGAGTGATATTGGCAATCAAACACAACTGAAAAACAAACTTTAAAAGAGTTGGAAATGAAAGCTTTGAAATAATTTTTCTCTTTCTCTTGAAAACAATGAAAAACAAGGATTTTTCTAGTTGAATAACAAAGACCTATTGCCCTCTATTTATAGGGAGAGAATAGGTTAAAATTCTTTTCTTTCACCTAATTTGACCTGCAAAAGGCCTCCAACAACTCTCTAAAACTCTGTTAAAGAAGAAAAAGAAAACAGTTTTTCAGACTTGCCCAAAGAGGAAAGAGCCGTTGGGCTCTTGCAGGCGTAACGGTCGACCGGCCGGTCGACCGTTTGCCTAGTTGGCAAAGAGCCGTTGGCGCTCCGGTCGACCGTCCGGTCGACCGACCTCTTTGAGGAAACACAGTTTCCTTATACCGGTCGACCGGGCGGTCGACCGAAACAAACCGAGAGTGGCCTGCTTACAGTCGGTCGATGGGCCGGTCGACCGACAGACGTGCACAAACGTGCACGTCCTGACACAGGCGCCGGTCGACCGGGCGGTCGGCCGGTCAACCTGAAACAGGAAAATCTGGCAGATTTTTGGAGTTGGAAATTTTGTGAGAAAATATTTTGAGATACTTATAACTAAGTATTATGCAAAATAGTCTATGCACATGTTTAAACAAGATATTCAATTTGTAAAAAGTTTGGATACATGTATATATAAACTTAGGCATAAAACTTAGAAACAAACATTTTTAAAATAGAATTTTGTAAAGGGAAAAGTGTGTGTGTGTATCCTAGAGCCAAATATCACATACTCAAACTTTAACATTCTATTCTTACAATGATTCTAAAAGACTTCAAGGCTTCAAGAAGGGCTTTCTCCATATGATCTTCAATTTTACATCTTGAGCCCACAGTGAGTTGTCTTGAGTCCAAAGCACCTTCCTTTAGGGAAGAACTCCTCTAGTTGAGGTAGAATCCTGAAACATACTTAAACAACAATCAATATTAGTACTAATAACTAATATGTTTTGTAATCATCAAAACACACTAAAAACGGATTGATTGTAACCTTGGGCCAACACCCATACCCACATTCTTATGACTATAATTTCCAAAATAATTTCAACTCTTCACAGAGTCAATGGGGATTCACGTACCCCGAGTCAAATTTCAACCTTCTTGTCCACCATATCCACCCAGTCCACAATTTGTACAATATTCATACCCCGATTTCGCTTCTTATACTCCTTTTTCTGCACCTCCCATTAAAGAAAAATCTGAGTTACTAAAAAGTTTAGAAGCCAATCTACAGAGGGCCGAGCAACAACTTCAAAAAACATTGACCTCTCCAATTTCACAGTATTTTCAAGAGTCTTACTCAGTTCCACCTCCTCATAATGAACAACCATTTGCCTTGAAAATGAGTAAAGAACTCTTGTGTGAGTCCAAGCTTCAATCTCAACACATTTTTGACTCACATTCTTCACAAAATTTTCAAAACCAAGATTCTTATACTCCCATTCTAGAGCAACCACTTGGAGATACATCATATCTAGACAAGAGTTTGGATATCTTGCAGGAGTCTTTATTAAAATATCAAAAATCGCATGCCGAGTCTATCAATAGGGTGGAAGAACAATTGAGTCAATTGGTTAACATTTTTAGGAATGAGAAAACTCTATCTTATCAACCTTTGACCAATTCAACTATGCCAAACTCTATTGATATGACCCAAGACTCTTGTCATTTTGGAAATCAAGATTCAATTTCAGCACACCCACCTGAACTTGTCCAAACTTTAAACCCCATTGATATTTTGGCAAGTTATCCTTTTCCTGAAATTGAACTTGAGCATGAATATGATCACGAACCTCAAATTAGTGATTCAATTCTACTTCCTGATTCAATTATGACTCCGGTATCTTCACCTGAATTTCACTCCTTTTCCCGAGTCAGTATTGGATCCAGTGCCTATTCATTGTGAAATTGAATCACCAATCTCTTATGATGATCATATTGAACTTGACCAATTTCATACTTTTGAAAGACCCATTGATAAATTGGCAAGTTCTCATTTTTGTGGAATTAAACTCAATGTGGAATGTGACTTTGATCCTCCAATTTGTGATCTTGTTCAAATTCCCGAATCACTATTGACTCCTGTTTTGTTACCCAATTTGAGCAACATTTTAGAGTCAGTTTTGATTCCCATACTTGTCATTCCTGAACTTGAATCACCACTCTTAGAAAGTCACATTCCATCATGGGGAAATGAATGTGGACCTGAGCTTCATCTTCTTGATTTGGACCCACTTCCTGAACCAATCTCGACTCTCGAACCTCTACTTGACTTAAGTCTTTTTCCTGACTCGATATTAGTTCCTGTACTTCCTGAGTCCAAATCAATCATTCCATTCTGGGACAAGGGCTTTGAAAATTTGACTCTGAAATTATTTTGCAAATTTGGAAATTAGATGGGGTAAAATTTTTAATAAAAATCATAAATGCATACATCTTTCTAGTGGGTTGTATCATGGAGGTTTCTGGTGGGTTCCTCCGAACTCCACGCAAGAATGATTGGATCGCCTTTCGTGGACCAATCAGACCGCCACCGGAACCACCACCTTGAGGTGATTTTTCCTTCCCTCTCTATTTGTTTCATGCATACATACATCACGATGCATTGAGGACAATGCATGAGATAAGTGTGGGGGAGGGTTTACTAACATAGAGTTTTTAGATTTTCTTTCTTTTACACTTCTTTTAGGATACTTTTAGAAATCTTCCCTTTTGTATAGGAATTTTCTCTTTCTTTAAAAAAAAACTTTTTGAAATAAGAGACAAAGTTTTGATCTATTTTTAAGAAAATTAAGATGATCTTAGAAATTAAGAAAGCCTTAATTATGACATCTTAAACCTAGTCGAAATAATGGATCTTGTTTAAAATTATAGGCCAAGTAAGATAAATTGGGGAGATAATTTTATCTTGAATTTTTTGCCTTAGATAGTATGCACATCGCGCCTACACAATTTTTGGGATGGAAACAAAGACCTAAAATGCCATAAGTAAATAAAAAGAAATATATATATATATATATATATATATATATATATATATATATATATATATATATATATAAATAGAACATCACTTATTAAGCTGGATAACTATGCCTCAAGAAGCATGATTATTCACGCCTAACGGTGGTCAAAAGAATCAAATAATCCCCCTTAGTTTTGTGGCCTTGTTTACTTGAGTCCTTAAACCCGAGGGATGTTTTCTCATCTGGTGCACTAAAACCATCTGGTCTGGGAGTCATCGGTTATAGGCTCGCTACATGGGTGAACTAGAAAGCCTAAGAAAACTAAGGGAAGAAAAAGAAAAAAATATATATAAATAAATGGCTTGATGGTTAGAGTTGAAATCCCAGAAATCTTCACTATCACAATGTGCATATTATCTAGGTTTTTATGAGAGATAAAATATTCAATCCAATTTTGAATTCTTACCTTAATTGAAGACAAGATCTTGCATGGAGACTAAGTTTAAGAAAGAATGATTTTTGGTGGACTTATGACCTTAGATCGCTTATATTTTTGCAAAAATATTTCATAAACTTGTCTCTCTTTCAAAATGCGTTTTCAAAATACTAACATTTGTCTTCTTTCTTTATGGATTTTGTGGGTGCAATCCGCTGAAAACCCTCAGGAGACAACACTCCTCCTCTAGGGTAACCTAGGGTTTAACGGCTTGTTGCACACGCTCAGTGCAATCGCGTCACCTGCGAAAGTGGTGTAATAACATTTGTGGTATAGTTTTTTCTTTTCTTGTTTTGCTCGGGACGAGCAAAAGAATAAGTGTGGGGGTGTGATTAGTCTACAATTCTGCATTATTATGTCGCATTCTCTCACCGCTTTATGAATAAATTGTCGATCTAAACCGTGTTTTGATCTTTATTGCAGGTAGATCCAAAGTCCAAGGGCAAAGATGGAATAAGAGCTTAATGAAACCTAATTAATGGTAATTAATTCCGCATTACTTGGAGGCCAAGCAAAGGATTCTCTAGAAGATGCATTAAACCTAGACTCCTGCGCTTGTCAGACGAATATTCGGGTGCAAATACCAGAAATAGGATATACCCTGACAATCCACGAAGCCAGAGGAACAATCTGACGAAATCCATGAAAAAACACCTAGAGGGGGGGTGAATAGGTGTGAATGCTAATCTAATGATCGTTTTAAACTTTAATTAAATGAGTGATGCAACGATCTCTCAAAACACGACTAAGAGCCGAATACCCCTTGCGAGGTTCTGAACTCCTTCCTCCCAATTCCCCTAGATATGGGTTAGAGGTGCGCAATGCAATCGTGTTGTATTGAGGTGTGATCGATCAATGCCAAATATGATGATGAGAAATGAGATGCACACAATGTAACACAACAAGTATAGCAAGTAAAGTAAACAAGACAAGATTGCACAAGTAGAGGGTTAGTTCTCAAGCAAATAATTCAAGACAATATAAAGCAAGAGAAATTTAAAGCAAGAATAACGCAAAGGCAATCGCAAACAAGATGATTTGTTTCGAGGTTCGAGCACACTTGCTCTAGTCCCCGCCTTCACCTCCGTGAAGGGTTTCCACTATCCACCGAGGATGCCTTTACAATTGGTCTACTGAAGACCGAGCACCGAGCTCCACCGAATACAAAGGACCTCTACCGAAGAGGTTGCTCCACAAGAAGGAATTATAAGAACAAAGTGATCACAACTTGATCACTACACTTTTTCTCAATCTTTTACAAACACTCTCACTTCAATTTACAACTTCACTATAGAATGAGTATAGGATTTTTGGCTCTATGAAGTGTGGTGAGAAAACTTCAGTTGTAGAGTGATATAGAGAATCAAACACAACTGAAAAACAATCTTGAAAGAGTGGGAATTGAAAGCTTCAAACTATTTTTCTTTTCTCTTTTGAAAACAACAAAACTTGAGGAATTTTTCTAAGTAGTATGAAGGAGAGACTTCTCCTCTATTTATAGGGTTGAAAATAAGTTAAAAACATTTTCTTTACACCTAATTCAACCTGCAAAAGCACCCCAACAACTCTCCAAAAGTCTGTTAAAACAGAAAAAGAAAACAGATTTTCAGAAAATTCCAAAGAGGAAAGAGCCGTTGCTATTTTGCAGGCTTGGCGGTCGACCGGTCCGGTCGACCGCCAGGCCAGCTGGAAGTAGCCGTTGGCTCCCGGTCGACCGGTCCGGTCGACCGACCCAAAAGGAGGAAACACAGTTTCCTTCTTCCGGTCGACCGGTCCGGTCGACCGAAAATTCCCGAGAGCAGAATGCTCTCTGTCGGTCGACCGGTCCGGTCGACCGACGGACATGCACAAACAGTGCATGTCCAGGCACAGCGCCGGTCGACCGGGCCGGTCGACCGATGTTGCCTGACACTGAAAAACAGGGTTGTTTTGAGTTAGAAAAATTTTGATAAATATTTTAAAAATACATATAGCTAAGTATTATGCAGAAA
Source organism: Agave tequilana (assembly GCA_038442645.1). Taxonomy (NCBI): domain Eukaryota; kingdom Viridiplantae; phylum Streptophyta; class Magnoliopsida; order Asparagales; family Asparagaceae; genus Agave; species Agave tequilana. Next base: position 76,776 of record JAVJIF010003820.1, read on the forward strand.
ATAGTTTATACACATGTTTTAAACAAGTTTTTTAGGATATAAAGCTTTGGTACATGTATATATAAACTAAGGCATAAAACTTAGAAATAACCATTTTCAAAAACTATTTTCAAAACATAGGAAATACATGAAACAAGTGTGTGTGCAAATCCTAGAGCCAAATTTCCTATATTCAAACTTTAACATACTAAACTTACAAACTTCTAAAAGACTTCAAAGCTATTCTTCAAGGTGGGCTATCTTCACTTGATCTTCAATATTGCAACTTGAGCCCAAATTGAATAGTCTTGAGTCAAAAAGCCTTGTATTTGAGTGAGAGTACTTCTAGTATGATAATAAACCTGAAACACACTTAAACAACAATTGTTATTAGTACAAATAATTAATATATTTTGTAATCATCAAAATACACTAAACAAGGGTGATTGTAACCTTGGGCCAACAATCTCCCCCTTTTTGATGATGACAAAACATATAGGTTATTGAAACAAATAAAGGAGGAAAAGCTTGGAAAGCTCCCCCTCAAACAATGCTATGTATTTATCATGAATATGAAAAGCTATGTAAGCATACATAAAGCATTTAACAAACACATACATAAAGCATTTAACAAACACAATAGTTTTTGTCCAAAAACTCAAATAAACACAAACTTAATTGAAACTCAATTAGTATCAAACTTTATCAAACTTAGAAAGTTTAAATTTAAACACTTATTTAACAAACTTATTCTTCCCCTTTTTGTCATACATCAAAAAAGGGTTAAAAACAAAATTTTAATTTTAAGAATCTATAATACAAACATTCAACTCACCACAAATAAATGAAAATCTAGCATAATCTAGAGGTTTAGTAAAAATATCGGCAAGTTGAAAATCGGTAGAAACATATTCAATAACAATATCACCTTTCTCATAATGATCTCTAAGAAAGTGATACCTAATGTCAATGTGTTTGGTTTTACTATGTTGATTTGCATTCTTTGTCATGTGAATAGTACTAGTATTATCACAAAATATTTTAACATGATCAAAGTGTAAATCATAGTCAAGGAGAGTATGTTTCATCCAAAGAACTTGTGCACAACAAGCTCCGGCCGCAACATACTCCGCCTCGGCGGTTGATAGGGCTACCGAATTTTGCTTTTTGGAAGACCAAGATACAAGACAATTACCTAAGAATTGACATGTTCCACTTGTGCTCTTCCTATCTACCCTACAACCCGCATAGTCGGCATCCGAAAAACTCTTCATTTCAAATAATCCGGTTTTAGGATACCATAAACCCATTTCAATAGTGCCCTTAAGGTATCTAATTATGCGTTTAACCGCTATTATGTGAGATTCTTTAGGACAAGATTGAAAACGTGCACAAAGACAAACGGAAAACATAATATCCGGCCTACTAGCCGTTAAATAAAGCAAACTACCAATCATGCTTCTATAAAGTTTAATGTCTACACTTTTACCTTGTTCATCCTTGTCAAGCTTTGTAGTTGTTGCCATGGGAGTTTTGCTTACTCTTGATCCTTCAAGCCCAAACCTTTTGATTAGTTCCTTTGTGTACTTGGCTTGATTGATGAAGATCCCATCCTTCCTTTGCTTGATTTGGAGTCCAAGGAAATAGTTGAGCTCCCCCATCATAGACATTTCAAATTCATCCTTCATGCATGACTCAAAAGCTTTGCAAAGAGATTCATTAGTAGAACCAAAAATAATATCATCTACATAAATTTGCACAATAAGAATGTCATTTTCTACATGTTTTGTAAACAAAGTTGTATCAATTTTACCTTTCTTAAAACCATTTGAAATCAAAAATGAAGAAAGTCTTTCATACCAAGCCCTAGGGGCTTGTTTAAAACCATAAAGAGCTTTATCTAATTTAAAAACAAAATCCGGATGTGTAGGATCAACAAACCTGGGGGGTTGTTCAACATACACCTCCTCTTCAATAAATCCATTTAGAAAAGCACTTTTAACATCCATTTGAAATAATTTGAAATCTTTATATGAGGCAAATGCTAGTGTCATCCGTATGGCTTCAAGCCGCGCTACGGGTGCAAAGGTTTCTTCAAAATCGATCCCTTCGATTTGAGTGTAACCTTGGGCAACTAACCTAGCCTTGTTTCTAACTACATTACCCGATTCATCCAACTTATTCTTAAAGATCCACTTAGTACCAATTGTTGGTCTATCGTGGGGCCTAGGAACAAGGTGCCAAACTTGGTTGCGCTCAAATTGATTGAGTTCCTCTTGCATGGCTAGCAACCAATATGAATCGGTCTCGGCTTCGAGCACATTTTTGGGTTCTATGTGTGAAATAAATGCAAAGTGGCCACAATAATCTTGAATTTTAGAGCGAGTAGTTACCCCTTTTGATACTTCACCTATGACGAGGTCCTTGGGATGATGTGGATTGTATCTCCAATCCTTTGGTAGTGGTTGAGTAGGCTCCATCTCATGTGTTTGATTTTCATTCCCTTGTGCCTCTTCCACTTTAGCATTGCTTCCTTCATCATCCTTTGGTTTGTCTCCCATAGTAGAAGCATCCTCCAAGGTCACTTTCTCCATGCCTTCATCCAATGCATCTATCTCTACAACATTCTTAACAAACTTGTTAGATTCCTCAAACTTAACATGAATAGACTCTTCAATAGTCAAAGATGATCTAATGAAAACTCTATAAGCTTTACTAGTGTTTGAGTAACCTACAAAAATAGCCTCATAAGATTTAGGATCAAATTTTCCCAAATTATCTTTTGTATTTAAAACAAAACATTTGCATCCAAAAACTTTAAAATAGGAAACATTAGGTTTTCTAGAAAAATACATTTCAAAAGAAGTTTTAGTAGTATTTTTATACAAGAAAACACGATTAGATATGTAGCATGATGTATTTACGGCCTCGGCCCACAAATAATGTGGTAGACCATATTCACTTAGCATTGTCCTAGCCATCTCTTGTAATGTTCTATTTTTCCGTTCAACTACTCCATTTTGTTGTGGAGTTCTAGGACAAGAAAGTTCATGCTTTATTCCATGTTCATCACAAAAAGTGATAAAGGGTTGGTTAATGAATTCACCTCCTCTATCACTTCTTATTCTCAAAATTGAAACATCTTTTTCTTTTTCAACTCTTTTCTTAAAAATTTGGAAATAAGAAAATGCTTGGCTTTTATGTTCAAGAAAGAAAACCCAAGTGAATCTTGAAAAATCATCAACCAAAACATAAGCAAATCTATTCCCACTTAGACTTTTGGTTTGTGTTGGGCCAAATAAATCCATATGGATTAACTCCAAAGGACGTGATGTCATGATATCCTTAATTGACTTGAAAGAAGACTTAGTTTGTTTCCCAAATTGACATGCGTCACAAACTCGGTCCTTTTCAAAATTCAAACAAGGAATACCTTTCACCATTTCCTTTGTGTTTAACCTAGAAATGTGATCAAAAGAAATATGCCCTAATCTCCTATGCCACAACCAAGAGTCATCATCGAGGGCTTTCAAACAAGTAATATTACAAGACATGTTCAACATATCAATCATATAAACATTACTTTCACGAAAACCGGAAAATACACAAACATTAGAAATTCTATCAATAACTTTACAAGTAACATTATCAAAAACTACATCAAAACCTTTATCACAAAGTTGACTCACACTCAAGAGATTATGCTTGAGGCCATCAACTAAAACTATATTTTTCAATTAAAGGAGAGGTGCCAAGTTTTACATTACCAATACCGATGATTTTACCCTTGGCGTCATCTCCGAAGGTGACGGTGCCACCTTCATGATATCTTGATAGGGTTGCAAAGTTGTTGATGTCCCAAGTCATGTGCCGTGAGCAACCGCTATCAAGATACCACAAACCTCTACGTCGTTGGGCTTTGGAAAGTACCTACATCATTTAAAACAATAGTTGACTTTGGTACCCAAACTTTCTTGGGTCCTTGAAAGTTAGTGTTACGAACCCAAACATTATGATGTGATGCACTTAGTCTATCATAACAAAAATTAGCTAAGTGTCCTTTCCGCCCACAATGTGAACATGAGTACACTTTTCTATACATGAAAGCATGATGTGTAGTGTGAGCATGTTTTGGGGTTTTGCCATGTTGTTTAGGTTGTGTAGCATGAACATGAACATAAGCATGAGCATTTTTCTTTGGGGCTTGTTTCTTAGGAAACATAGCCTCAATTTTCTTCTTGTTAAACTCACAATCTTTCAAAACAACACTTAATGAATCTAATCTTTCCTTAAGCATAGAAACTTCATTTGAGTCAATTAGTGGGGCCTTACCTTTGCAAGAGATCTTATATTTTTCAAAATCATTTTTGGTAGTGGCCAAAGTGGAAACCAACTCATCCTTTTCTTTTGTAAGAGTAAAAACTTGAAAACTTAAAGATTCATTTTCCTTTTTCATTTTTAAATACTTTTTCTTTAAGAAATCATAATTTTGTGATAACTCAACAAAAGCTTCTCCTATTTCATCCATGGAGAGTTCATCATCAAAAGGAGTGGAAGGGGTTACCTTGCTTGTGCTTTCATTGGCCATGAAGCACATGTTGGCGGTGTCTATTTCTTCCTCGGATTCGGTCTCCGAATCCCAAGTTGCCTTCATAGCCTTCTTCTTATAAGGCTTCTTTGAAGTGGAAGGCTTTGCTTTTTCCGGACATTCCGCCACAATGTGTCCCGGTTTTTGGCAATTGAAGCATATGATCTTTCTTTCTTCTTTGCTTCCTTGCCATCTCCTTCTACCTTGGTACTTCGCCTTGTTGTACATCCTCCGGACATTCTTAACAAGGAGTGAGAGCTCCTCATCATCTTCTTCTTCATCATCTTCATCGGAGTGTGTAGCTTGACTCTTGAAGGCGATGGTCTTCTTCTTGGTAGGAGCCATGTCCTCCCTTGCTTTCCTTTCCATCTCATGGGTTTTGAGGTTCCCAATGAGACCTATGAGCTCCATCTCTTCATTGTCATTGAGTTCCTTCAAGGTTGTAGCTTTAACTTCCCATGAAGGAGGAAGAGCCCGGATGATCTTCCTTACTCTTTGATCATTGTTGATATCTTCACCTAAAGAAGAGAGTCCATTAGTAATCTTGGTAAATCTTGTAACCATATCATCTATGGTTTCATTGTCTTGCATGCTAAATGTTTCATATTGAGACCGAAGAAGGTCAATCTTAGCCTTCTTTACTTGTGAGGTCCCCTCATGAGTGACTATCAAGTGTGACCAAATCTCAAATGCGGATTTGCAATGTATAACCCTAGCTATGTCATCATCATTTAGGGCTTGAAGAAGTGCATAGTGAGCTTTGGCATTGGCATCGAATTCCTTAGTCTCTATTTCGGACCAAGTGGATTCGTCACCGGGGGGTACACTAAAGGACTTAGTCACGGCCTTTGCAACTCGGCTACCTAGAGATTGCAAAAACACGGTCATCTTAACTTTCCATATGGGAAAGTTAAGTCCATCAAACTTAGGAGGGGTTTTAATTCCATCGGCCATTTTTACTATATGAATATGAATGAAATGATTAGCAAATTAGGATCTTCTCTAAGGTGGTTAAACCAAATCCTAGAGTCCAAGCTCTGATATCAATTGAAAAAACACCTAGAGGGGGGGTGAATAGGTGTGAATGCTAATCTAATGATCGTTTTAAACTTTAATTAAATGAGTGATGCAACGATCTCTCAAAACACGACTAAGAGCCGAATACCCCTTGCGAGGTTCTGAACTCCTTCCTCCCAATTCCCCTAGATATGGGTTAGAGGTGCGCAATGCAATCGTGTTGTATTGAGGTGTGATCGATCAATGCCAAATATGATGATGAGAAATGAGATGCACACAATGTAACACAACAAGTATAGCAAGTAAAGTAAACAAGACAAGATTGCACAAGTAGAGGGTTAGTTCTCAAGCAAATAATTCAAGACAATATAAAGCAAGAGAAATTTAAAGCAAGAATAACGCAAAGGCAATCGCAAACAAGATGATTTGTTTCGAGGTTCGAGCACACTTGCTCTAGTCCCCGCCTTCACCTCCGTGAAGGGTTTCCACTATCCACCGAGGATGCCTTTACAATTGGTCTACTGAAGACCGAGCACCGAGCTCCACCGAATACAAAGGACCTCTACCGAAGAGGTTGCTCCACAAGAAGGAATTATAAGAACAAAGTGATCACAACTTGATCACTACACTTTTTCTCAATCTTTTACAAACACTCTCACTTCAATTTACAACTTCACTATAGAATGAGTATAGGATTTTTGGCTCTATGAAGTGTGGTGAGAAAACTTCAGTTGTAGAGTGATATAGAGAATCAAACACAACTGAAAAACAATCTTGAAAGAGTGGGAATTGAAAGCTTCAAACTATTTTTCTTTTCTCTTTTGAAAACAACAAAACTTGAGGAATTTTTCTAAGTAGTATGAAGGAGAGACTTCTCCTCTATTTATAGGGTTGAAAATAAGTTAAAAACATTTTCTTTACACCTAATTCAACCTGCAAAAGCACCCCAACAACTCTCCAAAAGTCTGTTAAAACAGAAAAAGAAAACAGATTTTCAGAAAATCCCAAAGAGGAAAGAGCCGTTGCTATTTTGCAGGCTTGGCGGTCGACCGGTCCGGTCGACCGCCAGGCCAGCTGGAAGTAGCCGTTGGCTCCCGGTCGACCGGTCCGGTCGACCGACCCAAAAGGAGGAAACACAGTTTCCTTCTTCCGGTCGACCGGTCCGGTCGACCGAAAATTCCCGAGAGCAGAATGCTCTCTGTCGGTCGACCGGTCCGGTCGACCGACGGACATGCACAAACAGTGCATGTCCAGGCACAGCGCCGGTCGACCGGGCCGGTCGACCGATGTTGCCTGACACTGAAAAACAGGGTTGTTTTGAGTTAGAAAAATTTGATAAATATTTTAAAAATACATATAGCTAAGTATTATGCAGAAAATAGTTTATACACATGTTTTAAACAAGTTTTTCAGGATATAAAGCTTTGGTACATGTATATATAAACTAAGGCATAAAACTTAGAAATAACCATTTTCAAAAACTATTTTCAAAACATAGGAAATACATGAAACAAGTGTGTGTGCAAATCCTAGAGCCAAATTTCCTATATTCAAACTTTAACATACTAAACTTACAAACTTCTAAAAGACTTCAAAGCTATTCTTCAAGGTGGGCTATCTTCACTTGATCTTCAATATTGCAACTTGAGCCCAAATTGAATAGTCTTGAGTCAAAAAGCCTTGTATTTGAGTGAGAGTACTTCTAGTATGATAATAAACCTGAAACACACTTAAACAACAATTGTTATTAGTACAAATAACTAATATGTTTTGTAATCATCAAAATACACTAAACAAGGGTGATTGTAACCTTGGGCCAACAATCCAGGGATTTCTCCACCTGCTATTGCCGCGAAAACACGGCAATAGCCGCGTTTCCGCGGCAAAGCTGTGGAGCCACGTGTTGATTTTCGACGCGTGGCTCCGTCTCGTCTTCTGGAAGCATCTTTTGCCTATAAAAGCCCCTGCAGAGAGCCAAACCGGGAGCAGTCTTCGTTTTTAGGAGTAGGTGCAGATTTTAGGAGTAGTGTAGGTGAGTGTTCTTCATTTCTTATATTTTCTTTTCTTTTTATATCATTATAGTAGGGCTGAGTGATTTCTAGAGAGAGAAAGCAAGGGATTGATGTAATAGAGAGTGATACTCTATGTAAAGATGCCTCCTTTCTCTTCCAATGTAATCTCCTTCACCTTCTACATGATTTCTTGCTAGTTTTTCTTCTCATGGCAATCTAACTACTAACCACTAACCATCTAACCACTTACTTGATAATCCACATGAATCGGGTTGCCTCTACAAGGCCTTGTTCTTGCAAGAGCCATTGATGGCCAAAGATGATGGGTTCTAACATCTAACTTGCTAACTTGCTAACCAAGCTAACTCTCTTTTATTTCATGCTCTTTTATTTCATGCTAGTAGTGTAATGAGTGATGCTTGTATTAGCTTGTTCTTGATGCAATGTTTTGAATGTGATGAACCATCCATGAGCCATGCTTTGTACCGTCTCTTGGAGCCAAGGATTGTGATGGCCAAGGATCAAAATGTGAGGCAACTATCTTGAAGAGGTTAGCATAGTTAGTGGAGCATTTAGTAGTTAGTAGCCATGAGTTTTCTTTTAGCTTGATTTAGAAATCGTTTTCCAAACTCTTTTCTCATTTTTTCTATCGGTGTTTTTACCATCCTTCTTAGTTCAACCTTGTTCCATCGCTTTTTCTATTTTGATTTCCAAAGCACTTCACTTTTATTTTTACATCGCCGTTTTCATCGCTCTCCTCACCTACCATATTCTGGATTTCATTTTCTTTTCTTTTTCATTCTTTTTCATTCTTTCAACAAAGAAGAAGTGTTAACAACTGACGTGAATAGAGACTGTTAATGCTTCTATCGTCTCCCTTCCCTGTGGATACGACCCGTTGAGCCAATGTTATAACGGAAATATCGAGGGTACATTAGCACATATTCGAGCTTTTCATTGGTTTTACAAAATACACATTTTTGAGTGCTAGTTTCCCCATCAATCATATGCCAGAAGCCCCTAAAGATGACACTCAGTCTTCTTGCCCGGAATGTCACCACATACAAGCAAAGGTGCCCGCTATCACCTTCACAGCGGAAGATATGCTTCTCAAAGATAACAAGCACGATCGACCTCTGTACTACACCGGATATATCGGTTCAACGTGCATTGAAAGAGTACAAGTCGATCCGAGGTCTGCACTCAGCATCATCCCCAAAAGGCTTCTTTACTTCCTCGGCATACCACTATATAGGTTGTCCGTAACCACCACTATAATATACGGTTTCAATGCCGGGAGCAGTCATCCACTTGGAAAGATTCGACTCCGCTGCCGAATCGGGAGCCTGAAGTCAGAAGTGACATGCTATGTCATTGACGCTGACACGTCATATAACCTGCTACTAGGACGACCATGGATCCATGCCAACTGGATCGTTTCCTCTACTCTGCACCAATGCTTCAAATATGTTGAAGATGACGCGACAGTACGAACTGTCTTTGCTGAAAAGCAACCATTCAAAGGGGTGAAAAATTACTTCACTGACGCTCTCCTGTATCAAGAGGCCGGTGGAACACCTAAAGAACCATTGCCGGACAACGATGAAAGTAGCAACGAGGCGGATTCAGAATCCGAAGCAGGCATGCCAGCCATTCTGATTGGTGAACCAATTATAGCATGTCTCAATAATCCCCTATGTAATACTCCTTCAGAGGATGAAGGTGAATGGGTAATTAATGATAATATTTCTTTTGATTATCCTGCGAGTGTTGGGCTGTTCGAATCCATTACGGATAGCTCTCTACACACGCCTTTACATAAGCCAAGTGCGTCCAGTATGCCCATGGAATCCACAGAAGGAGATGTTTTGGTGATCCCGCCATCCAAAGAAGGTCAGTTACCGATAATTTTCGGTAAAACCCAACCACGGGTACCCATAACCGCAGATTCAAGTTCGGACTCAGACACTCCACAATTCTTCCATTACGCGCGATCAGCGCGCCATATTATGAAGAAAATGGGATATGACCTAAAGCATGGAGAAGGCCTGAATTTTGAAAAAGGAAGGCGGAGCTTGCTGCGTAACTTTGTGCCAAAAGGGAAGCCTGCAAATTACTATGATAGTACACGCAGGGGGTTGGGATACGTTACACCCACATCGTCAGCAACGGTTCAATTCACAGACGATGAACCAATTCCATCACACTCAGCCTCATCCTCCGAGTGGGACTCAGACGTCAGCGTGGGAATGATGTTCGAGAATCTCACTGTTAATATGACTTCGAGCTGTCAATTGGAGCCCGCGGAAGCTACTGATGAGGAACCATGGGCCCAGCAATTACACCTCCAATAGGAAAAGCGATTCGAACTGCGCGTGCCACCTACTGAAGATAAGGTGGTGCAGGTCAACTTGGTAGTCATGACCACCCTAAGCCCATCTTTATAAGTGGAAGCCTATCACTTGTAGAAAAGGAAGAATTGATAATACTCGTAAAGGAGTATATAGACGTCTTCGCATGGAGCTACGAAGACATGCCCGGACTTGATCCCCAAGTCGCCATGCACCGTCTGAATATCAAGCCCGACGCCAAGCCAGTCAAGCAGCAACAACGTTGGTTTCGCCCAAATATTAAGGAAGCTATTGAGGCTGAAGTCCATAAGCTCATTGCATGTGGCTTCATACGGGAGGAACAACATCCAGATTGGATTGCTAATATCGTTTCAGTCCTCAAAAAGAATGGGAAAATACGGATCTGCATTGACTACCGGGATCTCAATACGGCCTGTCCGAAAGACGAATTCCCGCTGCTCATCACCGATGTCATGATCGACAACACATGTGGATTCGAAAGGATGTCTTTCATGGACGGCTTTTCAGGGTACAACCAGATTAAGATGTATCCCGATGACAAAAAGCATACTTCATTTCGAACACCCTTAGGGGTATACTGCTACATCGTAATGCCCTTCGGACTAAAGAACGCAGGAGCAACCTATCAGCGGGCAATGAGCACAATCTTCCGCCATCATCTCCGAAAAACGGTAGAGTGCTATGTCGACGACATTGCTGTCAAAAGCCGCAGCAAGGATGAACATCTCCGCGATTTGAGGACGATGTTCAACATAATGCGGACTCATCAGCTAAAAATGAATCCGACAAAATCCTTCTTGGGAGTGTCAAGTGGCAAGTTCCTTGGGTTTATTGTTACATCAAAAGGGATTCATCTTGACCCAGACAAAGTCAAAGCTATTCAGAGCATGCATCCACCGAGAAACCTCAAAGAGCTTAGAGGCTTGTAAGGCAGACTGGCTTATATTAGAAGATTCATTGCAAATCTCTCAGGTCGCTGTCAGCCGTTCACCCAACTCATGAAAAAGGGTGCTTCCTTCGTATGGGATCAAGCTTGTCAGGAAGCTTATGAAGACATCAAGAGGTATCTCACAAACTCTCCAGTCTTAGTGTCCCCTACATCAAGGAAACCATTCTTGCTTTATGTAAAAGCAATGGACTATTCTCTCGGTGCCCTCCTCGCTCAAAAGGACGACAATGGTCACGAGCAAGCCATTTATTATCTAAGCAGGACTCTAATAGGGGCGGAATCTCGCTATAATCCTATCGAGAAAGAGTGTTTAGCTCTCGTCTTTGCTGTTCAGAAGACGCGACATTATTTGGTCGGCCAAACCATACACGTCATCTCCAGAGTGAACCCATTGCATCTCCTCATGACAAAGCCAGGATCACTGAATTCAAGATTGACTAAATGGGCACTTCTTTTGTCTCAATACGACATGATCTTTACCCTCAGAAGGCGGTTAAAGGTCAGGCCCTCGCAGAGTTCTTGGCTGCCCATCCAGTTTCGGAACATTCAAAACTTCACGAGGATATTCCAGATGAAGTCTTCAACTCCAATGTAACCTCAGAGGAGGAAGTGTGGCAGATGTTCTTCGATGGAGCATCGCGAATGGGCCCTAAAGGCAAGGTCATCGCCGGCGTGGGGGTTGTGTTTATCTCTCCACAGAATCATGTCCTTCCCAGAGCATTCTCCCTGACAGAGTCATGCTCTTACAATGTAGCAGAATATAATGCTCTGCTCATTGGCCTTCAGCTCGCCCATGGAATGGGGGTACGCTTCCTTGAAGCTTACGGCGATTCAAAACTGATCATCAATCAGGTTAAAGGCGAACATGAGGTCCGCCATGAAGATTTGGTACCTTATTGCCACACAGCCATCGAATTGGCTAACCTATTTGAAGGCTTCTACATCGGGCACGTATATCGATCTCAGAATACCAAGGCGGACGCCCTTGCTGCATTAGCAACAACACTAGCCTTGCCAGCCGACACCGAGTACCACCTCACAGTCGCAACTCGACATCTTGTATGCTCTAAGCATATGCTAAGAACCCGAGAAGTCTATAATGTCTCCACGGATCTTGAACTGAGAGATTGACGATTTTCTCTCATCGACTATGTTCTACATGGTCTGCTGCCAGACGATCCTAAAGAAGCGGCATCTATCAGACGAAGGTCTCTCCGTTTCTACTACGATCCAACTCTGAAGACACTTTACCGTCGTTCATACGACGGTGTCCTCCTCCGTTGCCTTTCCAATTCAGAGGCACAGGAAGTGCTTAAAGAAACACACGACGGCATTTGTGGAGCTCATCAGCCAGGTCCGAAACTTAAAGACAGATTGCATAGGCTTGGATACTATTGGCCGACCATGATAGCCGATGCCATCCAATATGCACGAAGGTGTAAAGCATGTCAGATTCATGCGGACTTCATACACCAGCCCTCGGACTTGCTCCACCCGACTGTTGCTTCATGGCCATTTGAAGCATGGGGAATAGACGTCGTAGGGCCGATTAGCCCCTCTTCCACAAGAGGTCACCGATTTATCCTGGCAATAACCGATTACTTTTCAAAATGGGCGGAAGCCATACCACTGGTTGAAGTCAAAACCTCTAATGTGGTTAATTTCATCAAACACCATGTCATTCATCGATTTGGTGTCCCTAGACGGATCATCCACGACAACGGTCCACAATTCATAAGCCAAGTATTCTACCGGTTCTGCGATAAATACCGAATTCAGAATGTGGCTTCAACCCCTATAACCCCGCCGCTAACGGCTTGGCGGAAGCATTCAACAAAACAATCATCAAGTTACTCAAGAAGTTCGTCTCCTCGAATAAGCGAGATTGGGATCAAAAGCTTGGTGAATGTCTTTGGGCCTACCGGACCACGGTTCGAACACCGACAGGCAATACGCCTTTTCCTTAGTATATGGGTGCGAAGCAGTCATCCCATTGGAAATCCAGATGCCGTCATTACGAGTCTCTCTAATGACTAAGATTACATCAGAAGACAATGATCGGTTGCGTCTTCAAGAGCTCGAAGCCCTGGATGAGAAGCCACTACAAGCTCAGCAACGCATCGAGCTATATCAAGCTCGAATCTCAAGAGCCTTCAATAAAAAGGTCAAACAGAGGGTCTTCTAGAAAGGAGACCTGATTTTAGCCGTCAGACGACCGATGATTATGACGCACATATCAACTATACTTATCTTTACACAAGGATCTAAAACACACTAAACTAAATTAGGATACCTAAGTCTTCTTGATGATCTTCAATCTTCAAGTCGGCTTGGTCTCAAAACTCCGTGATCCAACGAGCATGGCTATGTATCATCTTGACGCTTGGTCTCGGGAATCACAAAGTGAAGGCTTCCAAAGTCCTCTTTTTGAAGTAATCACCAACTAATATCTTACTTAATGATCTGTAACTAAAATCACAAGATAATTAGTAAACATAACTACATGAGTTAATCATCATCAAAACTAGAGAGGAAGGCCTCCGGGCCAACAAATCCCTCTCTACAAAATTTGACTCGTTAAGATTATCATCATAATTTTGATAGGTCAAAGGTTCTTTACTTCTATTCGTCTGACTCTCAATACAAAAAAGGAGTTCAAGACAATAGAAGGAGACAAAAAGAAATGTGTCGCTTTTATTTATATCCAACATATGAAAGTGATACAAAATGCTCTCTTATTTAATAAGATTGAGTGTTACAATAAAGGAGTACAAAGAAGTCCCTTTCTCTCTCAAAGGTTGCACTCACTCCTTGAAGCTGCTCACAACTCCAAGTACAAGGTGTTTGGAAGGGCGCCAAAGTAGGATTGAACACTGTGGCGACGATCGGAAGCTGATTGCACCACGATGCATGATGTAACATTGAAAGAGCCCATCGTTGACCAAGAATAATGGTGTTTTTGAGGTCGAAAGGCAACAGAATCTTCTGATTCCATCTGACCATCCGAAGCGGCGGGGTATGATCCTTTGTTGATGAACATCTCCACCACCATAAAGTCATCCAGTGAGCATGGAGTTTTCATTGATGTCACTTCTGGGGTAGGTGAAGGGAGAATCCAAGAACATACCCACCACTATATCCCCCGCCGTACTCACTCTGACCATGCCATGCCAAGAAGCATAACCGGTGCATTGAATCTAAAGAGATCTTGGCGAGGGTCCGATCCCCGTCTCCCGAAGACGGGAGCCATGACTTCTTCTCCTGTGGTCGACCATCGACCAAGTTCGCTGGCCGATATATTCTCCCAAGGGCCCAGCGAACATGAAAAAGGATGATCAATCCTACCTGCAAGAAGCAAACAAAAATTAGAAGATTTGAAACTTAGTATACAAGAAAAACTAAGTGGCAGACGCAGCTATTGTTGAAAACTTTAGACGCAGGAATAACTCGCGCAGTAAACCAAACTTCTACGACGACAGGAACATTCGCGACCAAAGCGGTGATACACACAGAATTCGGACGCAGCCTGGTTTCACATCCGCGTCTAAGGTATGGGGCGCGAAAAGAATCAGACGCAAAAATTACCGTCTTCCTGTTCGACGAACAGGGGTTGCAAAATTCAGGCCTGAAACTTTCGACCTAGGTTAAAATTCTTCTAAGTCGACAGCCTTAGACGCGAGCTCTGCATGGAAAGCTTGCAGTCCAGGTGCGAAAGTCCATTATGCTCGCGTCCAAAAGAATTTTGAGTCAAAGTTTTCTGAATGGCGCGACTCCCAAAAGGTGAGTGCACCAACCAGACTTCAGAAGAAGGTCAAGAAGATGAATATCTTTAAGAGATAGCAAAACTACAACCCAGTGAGGGCTGAAAATTTCAATGCAGACCGGGAAGTCATACCCGCAGCGACCCCCATTAAGGGTTGAACTTTCTGCATCAAGGCGCGGATATAAAAGGTGCTCAAGGAGACGCTTCTCGATCTTGAAATCACTTGACAGTGATAATCTTCTGGAGAGATTAAACAGAAGCATGATAGCTTCGGATCATCATCATCCATGGAGGCAAGTCCCAGATATAGGTCCTTGAAGAGAAAAGGCAGAATCGCTCAGAGCATTCGCTCTCAAAGGAAAGCAGTCTAAGTAATGGACTGCTAAGAGGTGAAGCTGAGCCCTATTTATAGGCAAACCACAAAGCCTGTGATTAATGGCTCGCTAATCAGAACCGTCAGCCTTAATTCCTGCACGAATGTCAAAGCCCAATGACGGGCTGGCGCGTGGACTATCGCTTTGGGAAGCATCGAAGACGCGAGTCTCCAACCGCCAGTGCCGGTCTGGCATTTAAAGGCATTAATGCCTAAGTCCAATGAAGGGCTGACGCGTGGAGTGCCGCGTCGGGAAACGTCAATGATACGAGTCCCCAATCATCAACATCGACTGGACATTTAAAGATCCAACAAAATCTTTATGACAAGCTGCATGTAACGCCTGGGAAATTGCACCAAACGCAGGCCCGAGAGCGCGTCCAGAAACTTGCGTCCCTTTCGGCATCCTCTTTCCTTCTAGTTAAGGGAACTGCAGCCGCGTCTCTCGGAGCAGTTCAGAGCTGCGTTCCCTTAGCAAAGAGGGACCCATTCTGGCGGTCGCACTTTGAAATCACATAAAATTGGAAAGCTGCACCCTAAGACTTGCTTCTACAACAAAGAAGGCCTATGTTATTCGCAGGACCTAGAGACGTGTCTCCACAAAGACAGTGCCGCGTCCCCATCAATCAGCTGAGTTCTATGTGTCAGCATTGGAGGAGCATAAAACTACATCCTCACTACATCCTGAAGTCTGCATTTGGACAGAGTTAAGGGCTGCGCTCAGGAAGCCGCGCTCCTCATAACCTAAGCCGCGTCCTTGGCGTAAACTTGAACCGTGTCTCAATTGCAAGTCAGAGTCGCGTTTCCCGGGACTGCGTCTCCACCACAAAATCAGAACCGCGTTTGGCAAACTCACTTCAACCTGAGTTTATTCAGAGTCAGTCAAAGATCACAACCAAAGAGTGCAGCTAAGAAAGTGAATTCATCTACAGTGGAACAATGAAGATGGAGCAAAATTTCAAAAGACTTTTATTATTTGAGTCAAAAATGATAAAAGTGATACAAACACTCTTGATGAATTGAGTGTTCTTTCCTTAAAAAAAGGGGGGAGGCTAATAATCTTGATTAGCTAAAGAACAGATTTGTTCTCGGAGGCGATGTATCTCGTGCTGACGTGCTTTCTCAGCCTCCATGAGAGCCTGGACCCGTACCTCCTCCTCGGACAAAAATCTCCTCGCAGCCAGCTGCGCTCGTAGGGATTCCAACTTGGAGGAATTAGCAGAGAGGTTTTCTTCGACTTGCGTCTTGGCAGCTTCCAGCTCTTCCAGCTTCTTCCTGGCAGTGGCAAGCTTATGCTCGTTGATTGCAATCAAGGCCTCCGCCTTGGCTATGGTGGCCTGAGCACTGATAATAACCTGCTCTGCGCTCTGCATGACGAGTTCAGATTCCCTTGAATCGCCAATCAGCCTTTGATGGTCCGCCTAGAAATGTTGGAGATGGTGGGTCTCTTCAGCTAGCCTTTCCTCCATCTCCGTTCGCTCTTGTTCTTAAGCAGCAAGAAGCCTATCCAAGGCTGCCCGGGCCTCTTGAACTGAGCCAGCGTCTTCCAAAGACTTAAGCTCTTTCAGATCACTCTCCAACTGCTCCACCAGCAGCAGACACGCCCTAGCCTGTGAAAGACCTCCAGTATGGCTTATGTTCTCGATCAGATTTTCAAGAATCACTCGGGCGAATTCGAAAGAACTGCCCCCTGACAGGATAAGGTCAATACATGATCGCATGAAAACAAAGAACTGCTGCACCACTTGACGTGCCAGTTCTTCCATGATATCACTGCCTGGGGAGAATTCTACTGATGCCCTCCCAGATCCCTTTCTATCACAGGGCGAGGGATGGGAATCAACTCATCCCGTGCAGGAGTAGGGTCAACAACAGGTGCGACAGAAGCTGAGATGGTCGCCGGCACTTCCGGGGCGGTTGCCGTCATAGCAGCCTCCACGGCTAATGAAGTAGCAGAAAACCTGACTTCTTCAGAACCCTCGGTCGAGGGTTGAATTGTACTGCCTGCTGGGTCGACGCTGGCTGCCCCTGCTGGGTCGACGCTGACTGCCAAGTCCTCTGCCTGAGCTTCCTCAGCACTCTCTGCAAATCACCAAAACGTCAGTCATGACAATAAAAGAAAATTATTCAAAGCGTCAATATTTCCTTATCAAGCCGAGGGTCTAAAGATGGCAGATCCCTGGGCGAATCTTGCAAGGTTGAGGTCTCCCCGACCTCAATAATTGCCCTCTCCTGAGGCATCTCAATAGCAGGAGCTTCAACCCCCTCCTGCTGGGCCAGCTCCTGTATCATCTCCTCGATATGGGAGGAAGTCGCAGCCTCGCTGTCCGCGGCCAACCCTGCAGCATAAAGGGAAAATGTCAGAACCTTTTTCCTAGTTAAAAAGGGAAACCGGGTCAATAAGACGATAAAAGTACCTTCAACAACAGCAATTGGTGCTACTGGCGAAACCGTCACAGGGTCGCACCTGTGTATTTCTTCCTCCGAGATATGTGAGAATTTGCTTGGATCTGAAAGAGCGGGTTCATCACCAAAATCGACTTCATCGCCTGAATCATATTCGTCCTCTCCGGACGATGAAGACGATAGTTCAATGCGAGAAGCCTCGGCAATTGAGGCCTTGCCACCAAATATCCCAGTGGTAGGACTAGCGTCAACTACTCACGAGCTGGAGATTAATACACCAGGAGACCCAGGCTGTTGTGCCTCATCTCTCCTTTCATGAGCCGAAGAAGACCCTGGTTGAGTTGAGACCCCTGGAATCTCAACATCATCCCTGCCCATCAGGGCAACCTCGAGCTGCTCGGCCTCATCAGTTGCGATGGGTTCATCAGCAAGCTCCCCTTCTTCTAAAATTACGGGGCCCCTGCTGCGCAATCCGCGAGAACGAACAAGGGGGGCGTCGTCTTCCTCCTCCTCCTCTTCCTTCTGCTCTTCAACGCCAGAAGGGACGGTCTCTTCAGCCGCCAAGTCTTTCCTGGCCTTCTTCGGGGCAGGCTCAGTTGTGGAAGTAGAAGCAGGCTCAGCTTGGAGAGTAACGCCATGAGGACGTTTATGCATCGCCTGTCGACGCCTTCTGGCAGACTGCTCCCTAGGTGTGGCTGCTCTTGGCTACCCCTGTGTCTCCCCTCTGGCCTCCCTGTAAGATCCCTAATTAGTAATACAGTATTTTCATTTTTCTAAAAGTATTTATTTCGAATTACTGATTATTTTTATTTCATCAACTCGATTTATTATTTTCTTCCTTGTGATTGTTTCTATTATTAAATATGGGAACTTATTTTTAAGATAGTAAATGGCAAATTATTCTTCCATTATTATTCATTATTATTTCTATTAGTGTTATCTTTATTTTATTGTCGGTGCTTATTAATTAATATTAGTGTTATATTATTTTTGTATTACGAGTTGTTATTGGTATTATTAATACTATAACTTTGATTAGGTAATGTTGCTACTAATGTTGGATTATTTTGTAGTGGTATATTTCCCCTACCCTTGATTCCTATTCATGCCATTTTCCCTTATATCCTTGTGCCTACCCGTTATCCTCTTTTAGATCCAATACCCATTGGTGAACCTATACCCATTCATCTATTGGACTCAAGCCTCAACCCGTTGGCATGCCCACTAGCCTAAATCCGACATTCATTTACCTATTCGGATCCTAATTCAGTATACCCATTAAACCCAATACCCAACAACCTACCCTCCTATATAAACCTATCTTAACCTAACCCTAACCTAATAACTAATCTCTCCCTTAATCCTCTCCCCAATCCCAACAACCCCAGCCGCACTTCCCATCTCCCCTCTCTGGATGGCCGCACCTCTCTCTCTCTCTCCATGGCCGAGTTATCCCCTTGGCGGCAGCACCTGGCGCCCCCGGATCCCATCAATGGCAGGACAGCAACGCAAGATATCCTCTCCCCTGGCAGGCCGAGCACGACAGATCCAGACCCAGGCCGGCGCACACCCCCATCAACAGCAGTAGCAAGGCCAGGCTGCCCTCTCCTCTCCGGCGAAGACCAGCAGGACCCCTCTTCCTCCTCTCCTCCTGCAACAGTGACGGAACTGCAGCAGCGTCCACGAGCAACAGCAGGCCGCAGCCAGGTCTGGCGCATCCTCCAGTAGGGCAGCGAGCAAAGGCACAACAGATCCAGCAGCTCCCACACCTAGCCGTCCCCTTCTTCCCTACCGTGTACAGCCAACAGATCCAGCAGCCAGGTCGCGCAGCAGTGCTCGGCAACTCCAGCATCTCCCCAGGCCGCGATCAGCACCTCCTTCCATCAACAACCAGCAGCAGCCCCTTGGCCCAGATCAGCAGATCTGCACCTCCAGCAGCGAGCGAGTGGCGAATTCTCATAATCCACGCTAGCCCGTCGTCGGAGACTGACACGGTGACCTTCCCCAGCACCTTGGCCACCGTCCTATGCAGTCCGACAGCAAAGAGCGGCGCCACGGCGACCGTAACGGCGACTCGCCCGGTAACGTGCAGATTCCCAATGTGAGTATACTTCCCCTCTCTCTTTCTATTTCTCTCGTTATAATGTACTTTTAATTAAGTTGTATTTTAATGTGTATATAGACGTAATGTAGAACCTATATGCTTGGGTGCTGTATGCGTGAATGTAGCGTGTATGCATTTGAAGAGATTGGGAATATGTGTGATGGTGCATTTCAGTATCAGGTTGCAGGACTGTTAGTCGACTTACCCACTAGATTAGTCGACTAATAGCCCTGTTAGTCGACTAATAGATGCCCCTACTCGACTAATCTTCCTCCCAGGAAAGTGTTGAACTCTCTGTTTTCCCAGCTGGTCGACTTGATCACCTTTATAGTCGACTAGCAGTTGGTGTAGTCGACTTGGGCTACTCTTGTAGTCGACTAACTCCCTTGCCTAGTCGACTTATATATCACCCCTAGTCGACTACAGTTAGTCTGTCAGCTATGTATAGTTCCTTTATTGGATGTAGACTTCACCCATGAGTTGTGTGTTAGTTATAGATGAATGTATATGATATCGAGGGATGGATATATGATGGAATGACTTGACTTATCATGTTGGAACTTAGATGCATGCCTATGATATGTTGTGATACCGAGTATTTGGAATATTATGACTGATCATTAATAGAAGTGGTGATTGTGAATACTTATGAATCAGAGTTGCATATTTGAGTGAGAGGACTAGTACTGGATATTGTTGATGTATGTCGGATTGGTGATTGAGGCGTCGGATTACGTGATGTGTATTGATACTCGATTGATTGGAACTATTGGAATCATGAGTTGGTTGTAATGACTCGGGATTGATCTAGACTGATGTTATTTACACTGAATGATGTTCAATGATTAGACATGACTTATTTAGTTGAGTATTTGAGGACATATCAGATATGACTGGATTAGTTGAGTTGTGCTTTAGATTGATCTTGAGTTAGAAGTTATCCAGAATCTATATTCCTTTTATTGGAGCCTGACTGATATTGAGATGAGATTGACATTGTTGGTAATTGGGATCTGTTAGATGACATGTTATTAATGTTGGGTACCAAGATGTAGATATCCTAGATTACATGTTGTTGAGGATGTTGACTATTTAAATATGATTCAGTATGTGTTGACTTGATATCCTTTTATTGGTGATGATTTATTCAGATATTGTTATTGACTTGTTACGATGTTCTTTGAGGATGTTTCCTATATAGATATGATTGTGGTGTGTGTTGACATATTGTTCTCGAAGATATACCTTATGATTCATTTGAGTATTGACGTGGACTTATTAAGATGTTAGAGACTGGATTACTTCAGTTAGTAGAGGTTGAGCTAATGTGTTAGTGACCAAGTTGATATTAATGATCTTGTACTTCAGAGTTACCAGATACTAATTATCAGTTGTTACTTAATAGTGAGATACTTGTTGGTGATTATAAGATGTTCATGTTCAGAGTTTACATGAGTTGTCAGTGATACATTGTGGTAGTGATCAGTGATCATGTATTCCATTGTTGATATGAGAATGGCAGAGATCAGTTACTAGTTATAGTTGTCAGTGAGGCTAGTTGTCTGTATCACCTTTGTGTTAGTAGCTATATCTCCAGTATTTTATTTCAGATGTCAGATATTAGTTGTCAGATATCACAGTTGTCGGATATCGGAGTTGTGAGATATCATAGTTGTGAGATATCACAGTTGTCAGATATCAGTTATCAGTTACCAGTTGTCAGATTATCAGCTAGTGTTGACATCAGCAGTTGTTGGAGATATCAGTTACTATTATATATTTAATAATATTGATTGCTTATTAATAAAAGACATCATAACCCGGGGAACAAGAGGTAATTGCCTGATGATGCATGTCGTGTATTTTGGAAGGATTCTTATGGTACCGAGTTGTGGGTTCCAACCATGGTGAACCAGGGTAGTACTGGCTACCTATTCAGTTGTCAGTTGTCAGGGCTATGCCCGGATTACGGCGCCACACTAGTTGTCTTTCGTGTGGGGCTGTGGTCTTCAGTTGTCAGAGCCTAGCGGCTTGTCCTGGTTCAGTGCCAGGGGTGTTAGACCGTGGTACCGGGCATGCACGGTACTCTTCCAAAACACATGCACTACATTGGCAGGCAGTTACAACAACGATAACATTGTTTGATATGTGGGAAAACGGCTGTGGTATGGGACACAGCTAAGTACTACATTAGTTAGGTTAATAATAACCAACCAGACTAGTGACATATGCTAGGTTACACATCTGACATCAGTTGTTAGTTTACAGATGAGATAGTTGTCATTTATCTTTGTTGATATTGATATCAGATATGCTTCAGTTCAAATGTTATCATGTCATGATAGTTATTTATCTTATATCTGCAGTTGTTTATCATGCTATTCAGTTATATGATTTCTGCAGTTGTTCTTGATATTTCTTTATGCACATGTTTCTATGCACGAGCTGTTTCCTTTTACACACACACTCACCATGGTCGCTTTCTGACGACCCTGGATTTGCACGTCCAGATATTGGACGGTTGGTTTCCATTGTGCAGGTGTTCGTTGAGGCTGTACGCTTTGCGAATAGCTGGAGCTTCTCCCTATTCTGGTACTTTTATCTTTCTAGTTTTCGTATTATTTCCTGTTTCTTGTTATATCGGTTCAGTTGTTATTCCAGTCTTGATTCATATGATATCATGCGTGGTTGCTCATATGTGGTATTGCAGTATTCAGTATTCATTACAGTTGGGATTTATTATAGCTTGTTTCGGTTTACTTAAGGCTTAGCGCGTATGCGTGAGGGATTTTCCTTGCGTATATGCGTCGCCGACTCGTGTCGCGTCTCCGCTCCAGCGTTTTTTTGGGAAGCGGGGCGTGACAGGGTTTTCTTGGTATCAGAGCCTAGGTTTTCAACTTGTGATGTGAAATTTTGACTTTTGTTTCGCAAGAGAGACCTAGCTCTTACCGGTAACTTAAAAATAAGCTATTGTTATACTGCAATATACATATACTATCCATTATGATATTCAGTCCATTTGGAATTGGCCATCCGTCCTTTGAAAATTCTCATCTTTGATCTTTCGATATCCTTGATCTCTACTCTTCTTTTGAGTGATTTGGATTTCCATCTTGATTTCATCCTTCCTTTCTATTCTATTTCTTTCCATTCTATCTCTTGGGAGTGGTTACTTCATGTTGAAGCTGGTAGCAGAATCAGAGTAGCGCAGCGGAAGCGTGGTGGATTTATGATGTGTAGAGAAGTGATGTGAAGTTTGTTTGTTTTCTCCTTTGATTTTGGGATTATTTTTGCCATTTCCTACTTTATTTGAATTTCGGGGACGAAATTTTTAATAAGGTGGGTAGAGTGTAAGATCTCTAGTTAGTAATACAGTATTTTCATTTTTCTAAAAGTATTTATTTCGAATTACTGATTATTTTTATTTCATCAACTCGATTTATTATTTTCTTCCTTGTGATTGTTTCTATTATTAAATATGGGAACTTATTTTTAAGATAGTAAATGGCAAATTATTCTTCCATTATTATTCATTATTATTTCTATTAGTGTTATCTTTATTTTATTGTCGGTGCTTATTAATTAATATTAGTGTTCTATTATTTTTGTATTACGAGTTGTTATTGGTATTATTAATACTATTACTTTGATTAGGTAATGTTGCTACTAATGTTGGATTATTTTGTAGTGGTATATTTCCCCTATCCTTGATTCCTATTCATGCCATTTTCCCTTATATCCTTGTGCCTACCCGTTATCCTCTTTTAGATCCAATACCCATTGGTGAACCTATACCCATTCATCTATTGGACTCAAGCCTCAACCCGTTGGCATGCCCACTAGCCTAAATCCGACATTCATTTACCTATTCGGATCCTAATCAGTATACCCATTAGACCCAATACCCAACAACCTACCCTCCTATATAAACCTATCTTAACCTAACCCTAACCTAATAACTAATCTCTCCCTTAATCCTCTCCCCAATCCCAACAACCCCAGCCGCACTTCCCATCTCCCCTCTCTTGATGGCCGCACCTCTCTCTCTCTCTCCATGGCCGAGTTATCCCCTTGGCTGCAGCACCTGGCGCCCCCGGATCCCATCAATGGCAGGACAGCAACGCAAGATCTCCTCTCCCCTGGCAGGCCGAGCACGACAGATCCAGACCCAGGCCGGCGCACACCCCCATCAACAATAGTAGCAAGGCCAGGCTGCCCTCTCCTCTCCGGCGAAGACCAGCAGGACCCCTCTTCCTCCTCTCCTCCTGCAACAGCGACGGAACTGCAGCAGCGTCCACGAGCAACAGCAGGCCGCAGCCAGGTCTGGCGCATCCTCCATCAGGGCAGCGAGCAAAGGCACAACAGATCCAGCAGCTCCCACACCTGGCCGTCCCCTTCTCCCCTACCGTGTACAGCCAACAGATCCAGCAGCCAGGCCGCGCAGCAGTGCTCGGCAACTCCAGCATCTCCCCAGGCCGCAATCAGCACCTCCTTCCATCAACAACCAGCAGCAGCCCCTTGGCCCAGATCAGCAGATCTGCACCTCCAGCAGCGAGCGAGTGGCGAATTCTCATAATCCACGCTAGCCCGTCGTCGGAGACTGACACGGTGACCTTCCCCAGCACCTTGGCCACCGTCCTATGCAGTCCGACAGCGAAGAGCGGCGCCACGGCGACCGTAACGGCGACTCGCCCGGTAACGTGCAGATTCCCGATGTGAGTGTACTTCCCCTCTCTCTTTCTATTTCTCTCGTTATAATGTACTTTTAATTAAGTTGTATTTTAATGTGTATATAGACGTAATGTAGAACCTATATGCTTGGGTGCTGTATGCGTGAATGTAGCGTGTATGCATTTGAAGAGATTGGGAATATGTGTGATGGTGCATTTCAGTATCAGGTTGCAGGACTGTTAGTCGACTTACCCACTAGATTAGTCGACTAATAGCCCTGTTAGTCGACTAATAGATGCCCCTACTCGACTAATCTTCCTCCCAAGAAAGTGTTGAACTCTCTGTTTTCCCTGCTGGTCGACTTGATCACCTTTATAGTCGACTAGCAGTTGGTGTAGTCGACTTGGGCTACTCTTGTAGTCGACTAACTCCCTTACCTAGTCGACTTATATATCACCCCTAGTCGACTACAGTTAGTCTGTCAGCTATGTATAGTTCCTTTATTGGATGTAGACTTCACCCATGAGTTGTGTATTGGTTATAGATGAATGTATATGATATCGAGGGATGGATATATGATGGAATGACTTGACTTATCATGTTGGAACTTAGATGCATGCCTATGATATGTTGTGATACCGAGTGTTTGGAATATTATGACTGATCATTAATAGAAGTGGTGATTGTGAATACTTATGAATCAGAGTTGCATATTTGAGTGAGAGGACTAGTACTGGATATTGTTGATGTATGTCGGATTGGTGATTAAGGTGTCGGATTACGTGATGTGTATTGATACTCGATTGATTGGAACTATTGGAATCATGAGTTGGTTGTAATGACTCGGGATTGATCTAGACTGATGTTATTTACACTGAATGATGTTCAATGATTAGACATGACTTATTTAGTTGAGTATTTGAGGACATATCAGATATGACTGGATTAGTTGAGTTGTGCTTTAGATTGATCTTGAGTTAGAAGTTATCCAGAATCTATATTCCTTTTATTGGAGCCTGACTGATATTGAGATGAGATTGACATTGTTGGTAATTGGGATCTGTTAGATGACATGTTATTAATGTTGGGTACCAAGATGTAGATATCCTAGATTACATGTTGTTGAGGATGTTGACTATTTAAATATGATTCAGTATGTGTTGACTTGATATCCTTTTATTGGTGATGATTTATTCAGATATTGTTATTGACTTGTTACGATGTTCTTTGAGGATGTTTCCTATATAGATATGATTGTGGTGTGTGTTGACATATTGTTCTCGAAGATATACCTTATGATTCATTTGAGTATTGATGTGGACTTATTAAGATGTTAGAGACTGGATTACTTCAGTTAGTAGAGGTTGAGCTAATGTGTTAGTGACCAAGTTGATATTAATGATCTTGTACTTCAGAGTTACCAGATACTAATTATCAGTTGTTACTTAATAGTGAGATACTTGTTGGTGATTATAAGATGTTCATGTTCAGAGTTTACATGAGTTGTCAGTGATACATTGTGGTAGTGATCAGTGATTATGTATTCCATTGTTGATATGAGAATGGCAGAGATCAGTTACTAGTTATAGTTGTCAGTGAGGCTAGTTGTCTGTATCACCTTTGTGTTAGTAGCTATATCTCCAGTATTCTATTTCAGATGTCAGATATTAGTTGTCAGATATCACAGTTGTCGGATATCGGAGTTGTGAGATATCATAGTTGTGAGATATCACAGTTGTCAGATATCAGTTATCAGTTATCAGTTGTCAGATTATCAGCTAGTGTTTACATCAGCAGTTGTTGGAGATATCAGTTACTATTACATATTAAATAACATTGATTGCTTATTAATAAAAGACATCATAACCCGGGGAACAAGGGGTAATTGCCTGATGATGCATGTCGTGTATTTTGGAAGGATTCTTATGGTACCGAATTGTGGGTTCCAACCATGGGGAACCAGGGTAGTACTGGCTACCTATTCAGTTGTCAGTTATCAGGGCTATGCCCGGATTACGGCGCCACACTAGTTATCTTTCGTGTGGGGCTGTGGTCTTCAGTTGTCAGAGCTTAGCGGCTTGTCCTGGTTCAGTGCCAGGGGTGTTAGACCGTGGTACCGGGCATGCACGGTACTCTTCCAAAACACATGCACTACATTAGCAGGCAGTTACAACAACGATAACATTGTTTGATATGTGGGAAAACGGCTGTGGTATGGGACACAGCTAAGTATTACATTAGTTAGGTTAATAATAACCAACCAGACTAGTGACATATGCTAGGTTACACATCTGACATCAGTTGTTAGTTTACAGATGAGATAGTTGTCATTTATCTTTGTTGATATTGATATCAGATATGCTTCAGTTCAGATGTTATCATGTCATGATATTTATTTATTTTACATCTGCAGTTGTTTATCATGCTATTCAGTTATATGATTTCTGCAGTTGTTCTTGATATTTCTTTATGCACATGTTTCTATGCACGAGCTGTTTCCTTTTACACACACACTCACCATGGTCGCTTTCTGACGACCCTGGATTTGCACGTCCAGATATTGGACGGTTGGTTTCCATTGTGCAGGTGTTCGTTGAGGCTGTACGCTTTGCGAATAGCTGGAGCTTCTCCCTATTCTGGTACTTTTATCTTTCCAGTTTTCGTATTATTTCCTGTTTCTTGTTATATCGGTTCAGTTGTTATTCCAGTCTTGATTCATATGATATCATGCGTGGTTGCTCATATGTGGTATTGCAGTATTCAGTATTCATTACAGTTGGGATTTATTATAGCTTGTTTCGGGTTACTTAAGGCTTAGCGCGTATGCGTGAGGGATTTTCCTTGCGTATATGCGTCGCCGACTCGTGTCGCGTCTCCGCTCCAGCGTTTTTTTGGGAAGCGGGGCGTGACAGGGTTTTCTTGGTATCAGAGCCTAGGTTTTCGACTTGTGATGTGAAATTTTGACTTTTGTTTCGCAAGAGAGACCTAGCTCTTACCGGTAACTTGAAAATAAGCTATTGTTATACTGCAATATACATATACTATCCATTATGATATTCAGTCCATTTGGAATTGGCCATCCTTCCTTTAGAAATTCTCATCTTTGATCTTTCGAAATCCTTGATCTCTACTCTTCTTTTGAGTGATTTGGATTTCCATCTTGATTTCATCCTTCCTTTCTATTCTATTTCTTTCCATTCTATCTCTTGGGAGTGGTTACTTCATGTTGAAGCTGGTAGCAGAATCAGAGTAGCGCAGGGGAAGCGTGGTGGATTTATGATGTGTCGAGAAGTGATGTGAAGTTTGTTTGTTTTCTCCTTTGATTTTGGGATTATTTTTGCCATTTCCTACTTTATTTGAATTTCGGGGACGAAATTTTTAATAAGGTGGGTAGAGTGTAAGATCTCTAGTTAGTAATACAGTATTTTCATTTTTCTAAAAGTATTTATTTCGAATTACTGATTATTTTTATTTCATCAACTCGATTTATTATTTTCTTCCTTGTGATTGTTTCTATTATTAAATATGGGAACTTATTTTTAAGATAGTAAATGGCAAATTATTCTTCCATTATTATTCATTATTATTTCTATTAGTGTTATCTTTATTTTATTGTCGGTGCTTATTAATTAATATTAGTGTTCTATTATTTTTGTATTACGAGTTGTTATTGGTATTATTAATACTATTACTTTGATTAGGTAATGTTGTTACTAATGTTGGATTATTTTGTAGTGGTATATTTCCCCTACCCTTGATTCCTATTCATGCCATTTTCCCTTATATCCTTGTGCCTACCCATTATCCTCTTTTAGATCCAATACCCATTGGTGAACCTATACCCATTCATCTATTGGACTCAAGCCTCAACCCGTTGGCATGCCCACTAGCCTAAATCCGACATTCATTTACCTATTCGGATCCTAATTCAGTATACCCATTAGACCCAATACCCAACAACCTACCCTCCTATATAAACCTATCTTAACCTAACCCTAACCTAATAACTAATCTCTCCCTTAATCCTCTCCCCAATCCCAACAACCCCAGCCGCACTTCCCATCTCCCCTCTCTTGATGGCCGCACCTCTCTCTCTCTCTCCATGGCCGAGTTATCCCCTGGCTGTAGCACCTGGCGCCCCCGGATCCTATCAATGGCAGGACAGCAACGCAAGATCTCCTCTCCCCTGGCAGGCCGAGCACGACAGATCCAGACCCAGGCCGGCGCACACCCCCATCAACAGCAGTAGCAAGGCCAGGCTGCCCTCTCCTCTCCGGCGAAGACCAGCAGGACCCCTCTTCCTCCTCTCCTCCTGCAACAGCGACGGAACTACAGCAGCGTCCACGAGCAACAGCAGGCCGCAGCCAGGTCTGGCGCATCCTCCAGCAGGGCAGCGAGCAAAGGCACAACAGATCCAGCAGCTCCCACACCTGGCCGTCCCCTTCTCCCCTACCGTGTACAGCCAACAGATCCAGCAGCCAGGTCGCGCAGCAGTGCTCGGCAACTCCAGCATCTCCCCAGGCCGCGATCAGCACCTCCTTCCATCAACAACCAGCAGCAGCCCCTTGTCCCAGATCAGCAGATCTGCACCTCCAGCTGCAAGCGAGTGGCGAATTCTCATAATCCACGCCAGCCCGTCGTCGGAGACTGACACGGTGACCTTCCCCAGCACCTTGGCCACCGTCCTATGCAGTCCGACAGCGAAGAGCGGCGCCACGGCGACCGTAACGGCGACTCGCCCGGTAACGTGCAGATTCCCGATGTGAGTGTACTTCCCCTCTCTCTTTCTATTTCTCTCGTTATAATATACTTTTAATTAAGTTGTATTTTAATGTGTATATAGACGTAATGTAGAACCTATATGCTTGGGTGCTGTATGCGTGAATGTAGCGTGTATGCATTTGAAGAGATTGGGAATATGTGTGATGGTGCATTTCAGTATCAGGTTGCAGGACTTTTAGTCGACTTACCCACTAGATTAGTCGACTAATAGCCCTGTTAGTCGACTAATAGATGCCCCTACTCGACTAATCTTCCTCCCAGGAAAGTGTTGAACTCTCTGTTTTCCCTGCTGGTCGACTTGATCACCTTTATAGTCGACTAGCAGTTGGTGTAGTCGACTTGGGCTACTCTTGTAGTCGACTAACTCCCTTGCCTAGTCGACTTATATATCACCCCTAGTCGACTACAGTTAGTCTGTCAGCTATGTATAGTTCCTTTATTGGATGTAGACTTCACCCATGAGTTGTGTGTTGGTTATAGATGAATGTGTATGATATCGAGGGATGGATATATGATGGAATGACTTGACTTATCATGTTGGAACTTAGATGCATGCCTATGATATGTTGTGATACCGAGTGTTTGGAATATTATGACTGATCATTAATAGAAGTGGTGATTGTGAATACTTATGAATCAGAGTTGCATATTTGAGTGAGAGGACTAGTACTGGATATTGTTGATGTATGTCGGATTGGTGATTAAGGTGTCGGATTACGTGATGTGTATTGATACTCGATTGATTGGAACTATTGGAATCATGAGTTGGTTGTAATGACTCGGGATTGATCTAGACTGATGTTATTTACACTGAATGATGTTCAATGATTAGACATGACTTATTTAGTTGAGTATTTGAGGACATATCAGATATGACTGGATTAGTTGAGTTGTCCTTTAGATTGATCTTGAGTTAGAAGTTATCCAGAATCTATATTCCTTTTATTGGAGCCTGACTGATATTGAGATGAGATTGACATTGTTGGTAATTGGGATCTGTTAGATGACATGTTATTAATGTTGGGTACCAAGATGTAGATATCCTAGATTACATGTTGTTGAGGATGTTGACTATTTAAATATGATTCAGTATGTGTTGACTTGATATCCTTTTATTGGTGATGATTTATTCAGATATTGTTATTGACTTGTTACGATGTTCTTTGAGGATGTTTCCTATATAGATATGATTGTGGTGTGTGTTGACATATTGTTCTCGAAGATATACCTTATGATTCATTTGAGTATTGACGTGGACTTATTAAGATGTTAGAGACTGGATTACTTCAGTTAGTAGAGGTTGAGCTAATGTGTTAGTGACCAAGTTGATATTAATGATCTTGTACTTCAGAGTTACCAGATACTAATTATCAGTTGTTACTTAATAGTGAGATACTTGTTGGTGATTATAAGATGTTCATGTTCAGAGTTTACATGAGTTGTCAGTGATACATTGTGGTAGTGATCAGTGATCATGTATTCCATTGTTGATATGAGAATGGCAGAGATCAGTTACTAGTTATAGTTGTCAGTGAGGCTAGTTGTCTGTATCACCTTTGTGTTAGTAGCTATATCTCCAGTATTCTATTTCAGATGTCAGATATTAGTTGTCAGATATCACAGTTGTCGGATATCGGAGTTGTGAGATATCATAGTTGTGAGATATCACAGTTGTCAGATATCAGTTATCAGTTACCAGTTGTCAGATTATCAGCTAGTGTTGACATCAGCAGTTGTTGGAGATATCAGTTACTATTACATATTAAATAACATTGATTGCTTATTAATAAAAGACATCATAACCCGGGGAACAAGGGGTAATTGCCTGATGATGCATGTCGTGTATTTTGGAAGGATTCTTATGGTACCGAGTAATGGGTTCCAACCATGGGGAACCAGGGTAGTACTGGCTACCTATTCAGTTGTCAGTTGTCAGGGCTATGCCCGGATTACGGCGCCACACTAGTTGTCTTTCGTGTGGGGCTGTGGTCTTCAGTTGTCAGAGCCTAGCGGCTTGTCCTGGTTCAGTGCCAGGGGTGTTAGACCGTGGTACCGGGCATGCACGGTACTCTTTCAAAACACATGCACTACATTGGCAGGCAGTTACAACAACGATAACATTGTTTGATATGTGGGAAAACGGCTGTGGTATGGGATACAGCTAAGTACTACATTAGTTAGGTTAATAATAACCAACCAGACTAGTGACATATGCTAGGTTACACATCTGACATCAGTTGTTAGTTTACAGATGAGATAGTTGTCATTTATCTTTGTTGATATTGATATCAGATATGCTTCAGTTCAGATGTTATCATGTCATGATATTTATTTATCTTATATCTGCAGTTGTTTATCATGCTATTCAGTTATATGATTTCTGCAGTTGTTCTTGATATTTCTTTATGCACATGTTTCTATGCACGAGCTGTTTCCTTTTACACACACACTCACCATGGTCGCTTTCTGACGACCCTAGATTTGCACGTCCAGATATTGGACGGTTGGTTTCCATTGTGCAGGTGTTCGTTAAGGCTGTACGCTTTGCGAATAGCTGGAGCTTCTCCCTATTCTATTCTGATACTTTTATCTTTTCAGTTTTCGTATTATTTCCTGTTTCTTGTTATATCAGTTCAGTTGTTATTCCAGTCTTGATTCATATGATATCATGCGTGGTTGCTCATATGTGGTATTGCAGTATTCAGTATTCATTACAGTTGGGATTTATTATAGCTTGTTTCGGGTTACTTAAGGCTTAGCGCGTATGCGTGAGGGATTTTCCTTGCGTATATGCGTCGCCGACTCGTGTCGCGTCTCCGCTCCAGCGTTTTTTTGGGAAGCGGGGTGTGACACTCCCTCTGAGCTGCCTGATATTCATCGATGCCTCGCGAGCGCTTGCTGGACGCCACCTTCTCTTCATAAGACGCATTAATGCTCTTAATACATGAGCACTCTATTGAATAGCCAGGCATCTTGCTAACCTGGAAGTACCAGGTGCAGAAGCTAAGGCTTGCGTAGCAGTTTGGCGTCTTATGAGGCAAGCGGAAAAGAGCCTGTGTCCCCCCAGCCACGCTGTAATACCAAGCCCGAGCACCTTCAAACAGATTTTCACTGAAGGCAAGCTGAGCGTTAGGATTGCCGACATAAAGTTGGTCATAGTCGAACTGTCGGGCAAAACGATTCGGCATATAAGGCTCAATCGTGTACGAGTTCCCTTGCCGAAAAAGCAGATACCCGGGCCGTATATTGATAAGTCCCTAGAAGACTCCCGACGGCAGTCTCGTGAAGCCGTCTGGACCCCTAATGTCGGCAAACTTATCCCCATAAGCAGCACCGTTAATCTCAGGGAAACAGCAGTTGAGATGGTAATTTGAAGCGTTCAGAATGCACTTCCGAACGTAGAACATATAGTTGTTGGACCAACTCGAGCTCTCCAGCCGCTGCACAAAGCGGACAAACCCCTCGGACCGAGACACTGGCATCATTAGCGAGGGGCAGTGCATCACGTACCAAGCCATTAGGTACGTGTAGGGAAGCTCGATCCGAGGGTTAGGGGTCTTCACTCTCGGCCTTCCCTCTGAGTCGACCTCCGTTTACCTTGAGAGTCGACGATGGCCTCCACCCTGCATAGGCTCTGAGTCAGGGCCCGCAACCCACTTTAGATACCGGCCACCATTGTCGGAAAGAGAGCTATGGACCTACCATAGGCCAGCAGCACTGCCGGATACACCACGTCGGCCACAATCACCTCATGCGGCAGTGTCGGCACTACACAGCGCTTCAACCACAGCATGAGGAAACCCGCCAGCAGTGCCCGGTTAGAAATGGGGACCCGGGCTTGATGATGGAAACTTTCGAAAATTGTGTCAGGTTTGAAAGTGTCTTCGTTCGACTCTGTGGTATAAGAACTCATAGAGGCGTCGATCCTCTCGGCGATTTCTTCGTCAGAGCTGGAAGCCAGACTGGTCACTGAGTGGTCTTTCTCAGTGATACCATTAAACAAGTAGCTCGCCCGAGACAGCTGCTTAACTCCCCTAGTCCTCCAGGAGGTTATTTGGCCGCAGATGTAGAAATGACATAGCACTTACAGTAGGTCTCATATACACGAGGGCACTCTTTCTTCAAGAGATGAAGCTCCTCAGAGGTGGGGACGTATTCCTCATAAGGAGCATCTCCCATTACCAGCCCCGAAACTTCATATAATTCATGCAGGGCGAGCCCCATTTCTCCAACCGGGGTGAACGTCCCCGTCAAAGGGTTGTAGTGCTCCAGGATCCCAAAGAAATTTTGAGAATTCTGTGGGATGCCATATTGCACAGCCCTGACCGCTTGGTACAGTCCCACCTGGTCCAATAGACCTCCGAGTTCAGTGAGGACAAAGCTCACCATCTTGCCCCACCAGTACTTGTCAGTGGAATGAATCCACCCGAGCGGGCGGAAGTCAGTGGGAAAATCACCCCCCACCTTCATGAATTGATTAATAAAGGTAGTGCTGAGCTGAGGGGTTTCCCTACTGGGTAACTAGACCTGAGTAGTCTAGGAAACAGGCTAAAAACTTCCCTTCCATGACCGGCAGTGTGTACATTCTTGGCACCTAGGATGCCGAGAGAGACATTGGGAACAGGTCGGGCAAGGTCCCATTCCATGGACCGAGGAACAGACATGTGCTGAAGGAAGGATAAGGGGTACATTCTCTCCATATTTGGAAGAAAGAATTTCCTACCACCTATCTGGCGGAGCCACTTGTAATCGCCATCATGCAAGACGTAACCACCCTCGCCAATATTGTCCCCAAAGAAGAAGACGGGTTTCTTCAATGGAATGCGCGAATCCGTCTTAAATTCTGCGTCAGTCATAGGTTCCCGGAAAGTCGCCATGTCGACCTTGGAGAGCCTCTCCCTTCGCTCCTTCGGCTTGTCGGCGGTCACAGGAGCAGTCCTTTGCAACACGAAGGTTAAGTTGCGGTCAGCACCACCTTCGTACCCGAAGTGACACTTCTTGGAGAGAGGATCGGCGGAATATCGCACTGCAAAAAGAAAACAACACTTGATCATAAATCTGAAGGGAAATGATTAAGTGTCCACAACTCAAACGCAAAAGTAAATCCAGACGCGGAAATCATCAAGATCTGTGATCACGAGGCTGGTATGGAGCCCACGTTTTGAAAATCTAAGACTTATGAAAAATCTCTAAGTACTTGGACTCAGACGCAAGATTCATGAGGACCAGCGTATGATTTCGCAAGACGCAAGAGTCATAAGAAATCTGCGTCCGAATCTTTCATACTTAGAAACATTCTAAGTGTTGAATCTGAAACGCAAGGCTCACTGGGGTCCTATGTTAAACAAGCAGACGCAGATTCGAGCAGATAAAAGCAGCAAAGGTTAGCAAACCTGCGCCTTGTTTATCGACTCAAGAGCCGCGTCTGAAGATCAAACATGGGCTCGAGTCCGCGTTGGCGGGTCAATTTTAAAAGAGGGGTCTAAGAGTTCAAAGAACTCTATAAACCCTTTTAATGGTGGAAATCAAGTCCGATGACTTTTTACCTGAAATAGGGGTTTCCTGCATGGAGGAACCGCCCCTTTGAGTCCCAGCGACGACCGCCCGTGAAGATGAAGCAGTTTGCTTGGCCTTTGGTGCCATTGCGAGTCAAGGATCTGGCGTTAGATGAAGTAAAGAGAACAAAGGAAGCTCCTTTCTCAAAACCCTAACAGAAGCACACGAAGACGAAGGAGAGTCTAATGATGACTTTTGAAAGACTGTTGCCTTTTATAGGCACAGTGATTCGTAAAGATACACGGCGCTTGGCTCGACGCCTAATTACCGCCTGATGCGTGGACAGCGTATTAAATGCAGCGTGAAGTCCACACGCCAAAAAGTAGACGTCCCCTCAATTCTACGGGACACGTGGCAGCGTACTCATGGCACGGATTCACATCCAAGAGTCGCGTCTTCATCTCTAAAGATGCGTCCCTTCGATGGACGCACCCTTTCAACCCGGCCAAAGTCGCGTCTGCCTCATGGAGTAACAGTCGCAGAACTGGTGTGTAGTCCTTACTTCTGCAACTCAGTTCAAAAGTACACTGACACAAGCAGACGACTGCCCACCCCTGCTTTAAAGTACACCAACGACAAACTCAAAGCATCGGGAAAGTTTAGACTGTGTATCTAGACACTCACCACGATCATTTCTGGCGGCTTCAAAGGGTTCCACAGTACACTCACGAAGACCATAGTCCAGACAAGATCAAGCTCAGAGCATTGTCAGTCCACCACGAGAAGGGCGAATTCAGTTAGAGTCCAAAGTATTTCGAAATCCGTCCCAGCTAACCGTGGAATATCGAAAACTTTGGAGGGGGTTCTGTAGGCTGTCTAAAAAATCATTGAAGACAAGTCTTCAAAAGCAGAGTCCCAAAACTCTATACGCAGGGCTAATCTCAGCCAGCGCTGCAGCACCAAGGCGCGTGGGTCGAAACCCGCGTCTCAGCCAGCACTGCAGCACCAAGGCGCTTGGGTCGAAACCCGCGTCTCAGCCAACACTGCAGCACCAAGGCGCGTTAGTCGAAACCCGCGTCTCAGCCAGTACTGCAGCACCAAAGCGCGTGGGTCGAAACCCGCGTCTCAGTCAGCACTGCAGCATCAAGGCGCGAGGGTCGAAACCCGCGTCTCAGCCAGCACTGCAGCGCGTGGGTCGACACCCGCGTCTCAGTTGTAACCGTCTCGGTTATAGGGTCAATCACGGCCCATATAACGGGAAAAGTTAACTCCCATTATGGAGTATTTTTAGGAGGCACGTTCGCTCCTGAAACCTCTATAAATAGCCCTATTGCTATAGAGAAAGGGGTCGGATTTTTTAGAGAGATCAGAGAAGAACTTGACTCGAGAGTTTCTACAGAGAGTCCAACTCTTCAACTAACTTGCTGCGTACAAGTTAATCCTTGCCTACAATCTCTTTGAGATTTTGGTCGACAGAGCTGTGTTACTCCATCCGCCAGTCGAAGAGAAGATCCCCAGAAGTTCCTGACGTTCACCCGGTCAACGGAAAACAAGATTTACTTTCCACCGCCACTTGAAGAACCCAACACTAAACAAAGGGGAGATTCAAGACTCAATATCTTCCCTCCCTTGTAGTCGGAGCATTAGTCTGTTGTAATCTTTCAACTGATTCAAGGAAATTTTACGCGAACCATTCTCCGTACCAAACACACCTGAGCTTGTGGTAAAGTTGTACATACTCATTAATATAATAACCAATATAATAACCTATATATATATATATATATATATATATATATATATATATATATATATATATATCCCCGAGACTCAAAATTCCCATTCCTACGACTTAGGTCCAACACGCTCAAGATTTCACTAGAAAGAGTAAAGTGTTGATTTCGAGGGTTAAATGCTCAAACTCAAGGGTTAAATATAACTTAATTGATAATTTTCAAGGGGATTCAAAGAAAATAGGTCAAGAAAATTCCCTCACAATAAGTTCAAGAGTCTGAAAGCAAAACCAATTTGACTGAAAGAGCTTAAGCACAAGTTGATCATGCTCATGGATATTTAGAAATTGAATTCGAAATAAGAGGAGGAAAAAAAAATGAATCAAGGCAAATTCTCCCTCACCTAGGGCTTCTCCTCTCTTTTAGGTTGCCACCCCGCTCCGCCCTACCCACTGCCTCGTTGTCGCCGCGCGCCGCCAACGCGCCTTGCGGGCCGCCGTGCCGCCGCCTGAGCTGGCGCCCGCCGCGCGCACTGCCCAGCGCCGCCGAGAGAGAGAGAGAGAGAGAGAGAGAGAGAGAGAGAGAGATTTTGTGGGAGGTTTCTTATCCAGATCTGAGAACGAAGCGTGGGTTGCAAATGAGAGAGGAGGGGGTTAATAATTATTCTATTTTGCACAATCACCCTATATTAATATATATTACCATTTTACAACCTCTCTCTCTCTCTCTCACATCATGCCACGTGGACACACAAGATCCAACCTAAATCTTAGTCATTGATCATACCCCTACATGCATACCTACCTCATTCACTAATTCTTCAACAATATAATATTATGATATTTCAAATGTATTAAATTGTATTTTTCTTGTATTTTGTCAATATACTCATACATTAATTTAATACATATATGAACATACACAATATAATATGTAAAATTGATATATATATATATATATATATATATATATATATATATATATATATATATATATATATATATACACAAGTACTTGTATTCGTACAAGGATGATCGTATTCCGTAAAAGTTTTCACATACATACATACATACATACATACATACATACATACATATATATATATATATATATATATATATATATATATATATATATATATATATATATATATATATATATATATATCCAAACCCACAAATTTATCCCACTTCATAAATTTCCTGCAAAATTTCTAAAATCCATTTTTACATAAGATTGATTTAATCATCACCTCGGATAATCCTGTATAAATTTTATTAATCAAAGTTTAGAATATTAACTCAAGACTTTTAAAAATCAGAGTGTTACACACATTGCCATGGATTTTGTTACTGGACTTCCTCGGACATCCCAAGGACTAGATACAGTCTGGATAGTGGTAGATAGACTTACTAAATCTGTCCACTTTCTACCTATCCGAATCAATTATTCTATGGAAAGACTGGCTCAAGTATATATCCGAGAAATAGTTAAACTACATGGAGTACCTGAGTCTATTGTATCAGATCGGGATCCTAGATTTCAATCTAGATTTTGGAGGAGCCTGTCCGAAGCTATGGGCACTAAGTTGCAACTCAGTATAGCAGCACACCCCCAAACGGATGGACAATCTGAGAGAACTATTCAAATATTAGAAGATATGTTGAGGACTTGTGTATTAGATTTTGGGAGAAGTTGGGACAACTATTTATCTTTAGTGGAGTTTGCTTATAATAATAGTTATCAGTCCACCATTGGTATGCCTCTGTTTGAAGCATTGTATGGTAGAAAATGTAGATCCCCGATCTGTTGGGAGGAAGTTGGGGATAGAAGGATATTCGGCCCTGACATGATTCAAGAGACTATTGATAAGATCAAGTTAATTAAGAAAAGGATGAAAGCAGCCCAGAGCAGGCAGAAAGCTTATGCAGAGAATCCCGCAGACCACTGAAATTTGAGGTAGGGGTAAAGTTTTCCTGAAGGTATCTCCAATGAAGGGAGTGAGACGCGCCGGCAGTAAGAACAAATTAGCTCCTAGATATGTTGGATTATTTGAAATATTAGATAGAATTGGACCAGTTGCTTATCATTTAGCCTTACCTCCTATTTTGGAGAGGATGCACAATGTATTTCATGTCTCTCAGTTAAGAAAGTATGTACCTAATCCTGACCACATAATCTCCTATAGACCCCTGCAAATACAAAAAAACATGTCATACACGGAAGAGCCAGTGCAAATCTTAGATCGCAAAGAGAAACAATTGAGAAGCACAATTATTTCTTGGTAAAGGTTTTATGGAGAAATCAATATATAGAAGAAGCAACTTGGGAACTGGAAGAGGAGATGCGGAAGGACTATCCACATTTGTTTCAAAGTACGTTGGGTTTCAAGGACGAAACTTCTATAAGGAGGATAGAATGTAACACTTGCTTTAACTAATCACCTTTTTCCTTAACACTTGAATGCTTTAGGGAGGTGATGTGGAAACAAGTATTCATGTAAGAAACTTATACTATATATTATACTATACATATTAGTATGTATATATTAGTATGTATGTATATGGATTTATATACATACACATGCATGTTGACTTTGTTACCATACCCCTATCATACTTGTTGGTACAAGTACTTCATGAAGGGTGGAAGGATGGGAACCTTGCGTATAGGTGTAAGGCATATGTGTAGAGAGATGGTGTTAGGGGGGCACTTGTCATGATATTATTGAATGGAATAGAGTATAAATAGGAGGGAAATGAAGAGAACAACCTCATTTGGCAATATCCCCTCCCTCTCTGTTCATTCTAACTTCACAAAAACTTCTCTCTTTCCTTTGCTGCCGGTCAGAGACAGCAGCAGCAGCCCAAATCCTTCTATTTTCTTCACCGACACACACTCTCTCTCCCTCTCATTGCCTCACAAACCTTTCCCTTACTTCCTCTATACTAAAAAGGTTTTTTTTACCTATTTTCCCTCCTCCCAAGACCAAATAGAACACGGTAAAGTGGTGATTTAACACCACCTTAGCGGAAAATTCTTGAAGACAAGGTTGACCTAGGATAACTAGTTAGGAGGGTGATATTGGTTGAAGAAGGTAAGCAAATCCTTAAGACTACTACATCCTCTTATACTCTTTAAGCTATAAACTAATTATAATGTTATTGTGGTCTTGTAGACTCCATTATAGCGGGAGACCAAGCTTGATAATGAGATATTCTCTTCAAGGATGAGTAGAACATCCGAACCCTAGTATAATAGTAGGTAGTGTAAACCTTGAAATAAAATGAAAATTCTAAGTTATAAGTGAATGTGAAATTGAATGATAATGCATGTGTATGATTTATAGATTTTATGTGTATATAATCTTATGGTAATCATGTTGTAGCTATTTTCATGTATGTTTAACATTGTGTATGATTGTGTGTATACATGGTAGTAAACCCACATGCCTTTTTAGAGAAATAGTTTTATGGATAAATATGACACTTGATGCTATGCATATAATTATGGCTACGCATATATTAAGATGACATGATACGTTGGTTATCTTGAAAAGACTTGCATGTTGTTAATTTAGCAAGTAGTTACTTATACATGTTAATAATTTCCATAATGTGGCATCATGTAAAGTAGGAATCATGAGAATCATTTATGTTGGCATTATTTTATGAATCCTCGCATGTTGTTATTACATGAAGAATATAATTGTTGCATATTTGGAGGAAGGGACCGGGTTGAACTGGAGGTGACCGAAGGGGAGAATATACAATAATGTATAGAAGGAAGGGACCGGGTTGAACCGGAGGTGATCGAAGGAGAGAATATTGCGTTGAATAACGTATAGGAGGAAGAGACCGGGTTTAACCGGAGGAGACCGAATGGGGAGTCTAACTTTATATTTAACAAGTGTGTTATTGTGGTTAAGATGGAAAACGTATGTTAAAACTATAAGGAATTGATATTTTTAGACTCTGTGATAGTTGACTTACCTAGGCAAATTCAACAGTATTAGTCGACTAGCCCTTGGGCTAAGTCGACTATAGATGGGAAAAATAGGTAGACAAGTCCCTGAAAACCACCCTTAGTCGACCATATATGATAGGTTAGTCGACTAGCCTCGGTTACAGGCAATAAATAGAGAGTGGATATCATCTTTGGGCCTAGATTAGTCGACCATATTTAGTAGACAGTCGACTAGTATAATGGTTAGTCGACTACCTAAGACAAGATAGTCGACTATCTTTAATTACAAACAACCAACAGAGAGTACACATCTTTTTGAGACAGACATAGTCGACTGTAGATGGTTATAAGTCGCCTAATAACTAGAGTAGTGTACTATACAAGTTAGGATAGTCGACTAGGTAAAGTCAGGCAATAAACAGAGAGTGAATAACTTTTTGGGACAAAGCCCAGTCGATTATAATTTCATTATAAGTTGACTATTAGTTAGTATTAGTCGACTATAGGATCGGGCAAGTCGACTAATATCACCTATTTCTGTGTTTTGGTCAGGACTTCAGCAAATACCTAAAATATACAAAAAATGATATAAAATACAATTGTTAACTTTATGATAAATCCCAAATAGATACACATAATGATCATGCATATGTTATTGTTTTACTCACTGAGCTATCGAGCTCACTCTGTTATATTAATCACCTTCAGGTTTGGATAAAGATAAGGGACTCGCTTAATGACAATATGGGTTAGGTGGCAGCGGGAGATATTTTTACCCTTTTTGGCATGTTATTTTAATATGTATATATTGTTTAAGAAAACCTATAAAAAACTTCTATGTTGATGTTTGCCATGAACTTTGTAAAATATTGAAATGCTTGTATTATTAAGGTACTTGACTCAGATACTGTGTAATATTATGGAGTTTATGAAATAAATGATGTGTAGGCTATGTTTTCATATGGGTTATCAGATCAATATTTTGAAAATATGATAAATCATGCTGAGATCATATATGCATATAAAGTGAAAAATGTTGTAAAGTATTAAGTAGGCTGATGTTAGTTGAAATTGAAGTGTTGTATCTTGATGGGTACCACGCTTGGATTAAGAATAATCTGTGATGATTGTATTGACTGGAAATTATTAGGACTGAGACTGTTATATAGGACACAACCAAAAGGAAAAGAACATGAAAGCGATTTGGTGACTCCTCCATGAATTTAGGAACTAATGATCATTCCAATATTGACACACCAAGGAAAATAAACAAAGGAATAAGGATATTAACCAAATCCTTTCTGTGATTATTTAAATCTTATGATAATTTTATTTTGAAAGGAATAGTATTGTATTATTTCTTAGTGTGACTCATATCCCTTGAAAAATTAATCAAGTTGAAACTTTTTACTCCAAGCGGGAAGAAAATGTATAAGTGAGAAATTGGAAAGAAAAGATTGAAAATGAAAATTGTGCAAGTAAGTTTTTTGATGCATTATCATATGGAAGTGTAAGTGAAAAAATATATTATATTTTTCTGTGTTTGGTTAGTAATGTGAAACTGAAAGTGAAAAAATTGATCACAAAGTTAAACATAAAAGTATATTGAAATAAATATTAATTATTATTATTTTGGGACTGTAATTAGATCGCAAGTAGGATTTACATGACCATAAATTAACAGTTTTGCGTCGTAACTTATTACGAGTGAGATTTACATGGCCACAAAGTTAATTGTAACATTCTACAAGTGAGAAAATGATAGTGTAAATAGGAGATATAAAATGGAAAAGAGAAAAAGAAAAGAGATTTTTTCTATTTTCTTTTTCCGGTGCCAAAAAAAACACCGCAAGTGAGAAATGAGTTTTCCCACTTTTACTTTTCTACGCTTCCGCCCCAAATAAAACACGCCTTTTGGGAGGCCAACGGCTCTTGACGCATCCAATTCAGAGTGCTCAATGTGAAACTTTTATTAAATTATGGTTGTGCATGTTTTGAGCTGCAACTCGTAAAACTTCAAGCCGTAAAAATCTCTTTTTCATTTTTCGTTCCTTGTTTTGCAGTAAAAACAACTTGCAAAATGATCACTCTCATTTTCTCACTTGCACTTGCTATCATTAATTTTGTAGTTATGTAAATCTCACTTGTGTTACACTTACAGTCCAAAGCAGTTATTTCATAATTATTATATAATTTGATATTATAAATTTTTAATTTTTTATAGTACTTAAATTTATATTTTATTTTTATATTTCATTTTTATTATTTTAATATCTAATATTTTATTGTTATTTTAATATTGTTATTTAATATGGTTGTTTAATATTTTATTATTTTATTAATATGTTATGCCAATTTAAAAATATTTTTATTATTTTATCAATATAATAATATTACGTTTTAACATAAAATTACCGTACATTTAATTTTATTACTTTTTTAATATAAATAATTACTTTATTAATATTATAATACACTTTATTGTTATATTAATATTTATTATATTTAGTATTATAATTATAATTTATTTTATAATTTTATAGTTTAATATTACATTAAAATTGAGCTAAAATGAAATATTATAATAAAATTTTATACTTTTTCATAATATTATAAAAGCATAATAATATAATAATATTTTATTAGTTTTCTTAAAATTTTATTAATATTTATATTTTATTCGCATTCTTAAAATTTTATAATTATTTGTTTAGTTAATATTTTATCAACATTTTACTAATTATAATAATATTTTATTATTATTAATATTATTATTAACGTATTGAAATTATTAATATTTTATCTCAAATTTATAAATACATTTTAATTTTCAATAATAGATTTAATTTAATAATATTTTTAATATTTAAATCACTGCTACAGTTAATTTTGTGGTCTATTTTTTCATTTACACTTTTACATTACCAATCAACCAACATAAAATACAATATAATTTTCCACTTACACTTTACACATTTATATTACTAACCAAATATCGTAAAATATAATATATTTTTTTACTTACACTTTCACATTACCAGTCAAACATCGTAAAATACAATATAGTTTCTCTGTTACAATTCACTTTTTCCGTTTTCATTATACAACTCACGACTTGCAGTAAAATAAACAAGCGCTACATTTGAATCATTGTATTGGTTGAAAATAGTTAGTAGTAAAGGACAAATAGAGTACAATTTGATGAGTTAAATTTGGTCATAATCATCAATGAGGGTTAGAGTTTAAATCAAGGGAGTTAACAATAATAGAAACTTGACCAAGTTCTTCAAGCTAGGTTTTTGCAGTGCATGTGACATGTGACAAGGGTTCTAGTTCATACTCACACATGATCAAATGCATGCTACATGTGGAAAATGACATCCCATTGCTTATTGTAGGTTTCCTTAGAATTTTAGTTTTGTACCTTGTCCTTTTTTCCTCTTTAATTTTACAT
The DNA here is from genome assembly GCA_038442645.1 of Agave tequilana. Classification (NCBI taxonomy): domain Eukaryota; kingdom Viridiplantae; phylum Streptophyta; class Magnoliopsida; order Asparagales; family Asparagaceae; genus Agave; species Agave tequilana. The sequence continues at coordinate 120,441 of JAVJIF010003820.1, forward strand.
TTTTTTCTTCAATTTTTTTTTTTTTTGAGTGAGAAGTGGGGATTCAACAAAATTAAAGTTAATTAGACAAATCTTACACTACAAAGGCAAATGCAACCAATTTGGCTTCGGGGCCATTTGTTTCGCGTAAAACTCCGCAATTCGTAAATGACTTACTACCCATTTACAGCTACGGCGTTTGTTTGGACCGTAATTCGTAAAAGACTTACGTACCTCAACTAACACTCACTTGCAACCCAGTTACCACTCACTTACAGCCCAGTTACAGTTAATTTTGTGGTCATACAAATTTGTAATATTTTTTATATTAATATTAAAATTTTTTAATATTTATTTGCAGTATTAAAATTTTTAAAATCACCAAATAGTTAATTTTATGGTCAAGTTTTTCACTTACGACTTATACATTACGACAACCAAACACCGTAAAGTACAATACACTTTCCCACTTTACAATTTTATATTACCAACCAAATATCGTAAAATTTACATACATGTAATTCATTTATAATTGTAAAAGACTTTACTAATTATAACTACGAATTACGGCCAGTTACGACAACCAAACACACCCGTTCCCTGAAAATATATCAATTATTTCACTAGAAATATCGAAGCAATACAACCAAAGAACTCTACCACGAATTACGCAATACAAACAAAATTATTATTATTGTCAACATCATGCGCTTTCTATTAAATCTCCTTGTATTATTGAAGGAGATCGATTTCCAATGCGACACGCGTCCGATGAACGAGACACGTGTGCGTGTGTAATTTGACATGTCATCATCAATTTCAATCGATAATTATTGAGCAAAAAGACTAGAGAGAGAAAAAACTTGTGACTTTCTAGTCACGATTGTTGATAATTGCTGAATAAAAACTTTATCCTGATTTCGATAATTCATTGTAAATAAATGGAATCCACTTAGAGATTTATTTACACTATGAAATAACAAGATTTACAAAAATAAAATTCGGTAATAAAATTAAATTTACTATTTTATAAAACATAGATTCAACTCATGTTTAATATTAAGAATCGAGACTCATAAATTCAAGTCGCAATCGAATTGATAGCAGGTGATACAATTTCATTGTCACTCCAAGTTATTCAACAGTCTGGAATTTATATCTTCGTTGCATTAGAGTACAATAAATTTCTAAAATTATAATTTATATTCTTATATTAAGCGAGTTTTTTTTTTGATTTAATTATTTGTCACGTGCTCCTCCAAATTTTCATCAGGCTGAGGGAAGGAAAAGAAATTGATATCTAAAACAAAATATCTAAGTATTTGAGATTTCCGTAAATTTATGGAAAAGAGAGGGTATTTTAGTCAATACGGATGCAAAGAATCCTCTTGCGGGCCGCCCTCACGAAAAGGCCCGCGGTGCCCGCAAAAGCCAAAAGCCCACTAGATATCTGGAGCCGGATCCAGATACTTCATCCGTAGCCGAAACAAAAGTACCAACGTACCCCCATCTCCACAGTTGAGCGACCCCATCAACGGTCCAGATCGAGCTACGTTGACCGAAGCCGCCCGCAACTAAAAGCGTGCAGCGTACGATTTCTCTTTTCAGCGATTCAGCGAACAATTGACTTCAAAGGGGTCGTCGTTGGGAGAACGGGGTGGTTTGGTAAATTTCTTAGCAAGAGAAATTAGGATACGCCTCTCTTCGATGCAACCCACGTGTCCGCGCCTCTGCCGCACCGCAGGCACGCCTACCGGAACGTGGCGGTCAGCGGGTTGTCGAATATGCAGGATCCGATAACCGATAATTTTTTATTTTTTATTTTTGTTGCTGGTTTAAGCTCACAACAATTTCAAAGAGGAAATTTGTAAGCTGATTTTGTTTATTAATAAATTTAGAAATGGGGTTGTAATATATTTACTGATGCCAAAGCAATAATGTTTTGTATTTAGTAAGCGGAAAAATAGGTGAAAAAGCAAATAAAAATACAAAATGCTGAAAAATTTGCCGCATATATAGTGCTAAATATGCTGCAACCATTTGTAGCAAATATTAGTTGCCATCATTATTAAATTACAAATTTAACACACTCCCTCTCTTTTGAAGTTTAATGGCGGTGTTTGCTGACATTAACTTTTTCATAAGCGCACAAGGTGGAGACGCAAACTTGTAAATTAAAAAATAATTTTTTCTTCTTAAGAAATATTGGATGTCATGTTGGGTCATTTGCGATATGAATGAGAATTTTCTTCATAATAATCAATGAACTTATAAAGCTTAATAGATGAATTAAATCACTTTTATCTGTGGATTAATAATTCAAGAAACAAGAGTAAATAGAAATAAAAAGATAACAATACTTGAAATATTAATGACGACATATAAGAAAAAGATGAAAAATAGCTAAGACAAATTTGGATTTTAAAGAACCTTGTCTCTCCCGCGGCAATCATATTTCAAACAAAGTAAATTTGGTTTGACAAAGATATCATTTTTTCGTGTGAAAAAATAGATGACATTTGACAGAACGTATCTCATGTATGAAAAGATTTTACTTCCCCAAATGATTGAAAGAGAAAAAGAGAAGTCTTCTTCAATATCCACTCATTTATCAATAAGTTCTATTTAGGTTTTTTTAGAGCATGGTTTTCGTAAAGTAATTCTTAATTTGGAAAACCACAAGCGAACCCGTTATTAAAAATAACTTCGGATTTTTACACGGACCCGATCAGTTACCCGACCCGATTGCCGACCTGAACCTACCGTTTGCCGCCGGTTACCCGACAGAGACCTCATCGTATAAATAAGGCATCCAGAGATGACCTTTGTTTTAATTTTCCAATTTCGCAGCCAAAAACAGTAAAACAAAAGCAAAATTACAAAAAGGACCCCCTCACAAACCCTAGAAAATCGATCAAACCCTTTTTCCTGTTCCCAATCTTCGAATCTGATCGCATCAAATTCAAAATTTTCCGAGATTTTCGACCTCATCGCTTCTTTCTCGTTCGATCGATACCAGTAATTCAAGGGACGAGCAGAGTTTTGGATATGGTGGCGGGGACGGAGGTGATTCATCAGAGCATCCCGGTGCTCGATGTGAAGTACAGATGCATCGCGAAGGGGATCGAGGAGATCGTCGACATGGCGGCGGTGGCGACGCCGCCTGCGTCGCCGGCGATACGTCATGTGGCAGTTGACGTTGGTGCCGCGTCTGAGCTGGTGAGTTTGTGATCAGATCTTTTGTTTGGTGGTTTGATAGCATCTTGGTTTGAGTTTGGTGGTGATCTGATTGTTTTCGGTGTTATGTTCAAAATTAGTATATTTAACTTTGTTTTCTAATTATTAGATTTTTCTCCTACCTTTTTTTTCCGGGAATTTTTTTTTTCCCGTGTTTTGGTGGTGTTATGGTGTGAATTGCTAGGCTTGAAACTTCTTATAGGGAATTTGGGATTTTTTCAGTTTTTTTTTCTTTTTTGTTTGCGTGGGTGGGGTTTGGGGGGGGGGGGGGGGGGGGGGGGGGGGGGGGGTTTTGGTTTGGATTTTTGGTGATTTTTATTCCTCTGTGGTCTTTTCTTCTCCTTCTTCCCAGTGGATGATGGGTGACCTATAGTTTTTTCTTTAATTTTTTACCACAAGATTATTTGAAGAAATAAATAGTTTTTTTTTTAGTTGGACATAGACTTATAATTTTCCGTTTGTTGAACCCGAAGATAAGAAAAACGAAGAAATAAGATCTTTTAGAAACAGGGTTAAGTCAGGATTTTGAATTTAAGAATTATTCTTGTGCTGCAAAACTTCCTGCAGTGATTGTAAATTTTGAAGTATTGATACAAAATTTCTTTCTTTTAGAACAAAGAATGATATGGCTAACTTAATACTAAAGTTGTAACTCTGATTGTTTTGGCCAACTGTTGTTTCGTCATCAATACGTTGGGAAGTACAAAATGCCATTCAATTTTAATGTGCTCAATTTTAGATCAGTACTTAAGAATTTTCTTCGTTTGATGTGTTCTGTACTTCTCAGTTGCTGTTTTCTAGGAGAAGTGTAAATTTAATTGTCATAAATGATCCGAAAACTGGTCGTTATATTGGGAGAATTTGTATTTAATTGCCCAGTTTAATTATAAGTTTCTGCATTTGGGAGCAATAATTAACCTTTAATCATATCTGTTTCAAATAATTTGACCAATGCTGGATTGATGCTAAAGAGTCTTCTTCAAGTGTTTGGTTAGCATGAAGTTATGATTGTTCGAATAAGCTACTGACCCTCAAATGTTTATATATTTTGCTTCCTGTATAGGACTCGAGAGCCTCAGATGCCACTTCTGATGTTTCAGTGGAGACTGCAGTCCTTCAGTTCATCCCTAGCATCCGGTCCGGTAGTTTCGCGGACATTGGTCCTCGGAGGTACATGGAAGATGAGCACATTTGCGTCGACGATCTCTCTGCTCATCTTGGCTCGCTCATCACATGCCCGACACCCAGTGCCTTCTATGGGTAACTCGTCAAGCACTCGACACAACCATTCATCTTTAATGGATTTGTTTCCATCGTTCAGTGGCTGATTCTTTTCACTTGGAACAGGTTTTTGACGGCCATGGAGGTCCGGATGCAGCAGCCTACATCAAGAGGCATGCCATTAGGTTCTTCTTTGAAGATACTGATTTCCCGCGAGCACTGGAAGCCGATGAAGTTTTCTCAGAATCAGTTGAGAGCTCTATTCGAAAGGCGTTCTTTCTTGCTGATCTCGCTTTGGCTGATGACTGCACCATTAGCACTTCGTCTGGGACTACTGCACTCACTGCATTGGTGTTTGGAAGGTGCGTGTGAATTTTCTTCACTTGCAAGTGTTCTTGGAAATATGGAAATAGCTGTTACATGATCCCATGTTTTCTAACATGAATGAATTTATCAGTTTCATTTGGGACATTCTGTTCAGTTGTTATCTTTAGACAAAATTTATATCTGCATGATCATGTTATGTGCTATTCATGAGCTCAATCTCATCAACTTCCATTTGGTGATCAACAATTTTACTGTTTTATAAACCTGAAACCTTGTAGCTCCTTCCTAGTTCTTGGCAACTTCCTATGTCCCAAATTGCGGACTATTTTCTCACCTTTGCTTATTTTGTTGTACTTGCATTGTTATTTGCTTTACATTTAATCTTCATTTTCCTTTTACTGTTGTGCTTACATTTTTTGTTCCACTTTACTTTGTCCAGGCTTCTGTTGGTAGCCAATGCTGGGGATTGTCGAGCAGTTCTGTGCCGGAAAGGGGAAGCCGTTGAGATGTCACAAGACCACAGGCCCATCTACGCCCCAGAGCGGCAGAGGGTGGAGTCTTCCGGGGGCTACATCGACGATGGGTATCTCAACGGAATACTATCAGTGAGCCGTGCACTGGGAGACTGGGACGTGAAATTGCCCCGAGGATCCCCGTCCCCCCTGATTGCCGAGCCCGAGTTCAGGCAGGCAGTGCTAACAGAGGACGACGAGTTCCTGATCATCGGATGTGACGGCATCTGGGACGTGATGTCAAGCCAGCACGCTGTGAGCATCGTCCGGAGGGGGCTACGGCGTCACGACAACCCAGAACAGTGTGCGAGGGAGCTAGCGATGGAAGCACTGAGGCTCAACACCTTTGACAACCTCACTGTCATCGTGGTCTGCTTCTCCTCGGAGAGCCGGGACAATCCGTTGGTTTCTGACCGGGACCGGCCTGCGGAGCAGCAGAAGGCCCCGACGCTGAGGTGCTGCAGTCTGTCGACGGAGGCGTTGTGCAATCTGAAGAATTGGTTGAATAACATTGATGATGGTGGGAACTGAGAGAAGTTGCAGGGTGGGTGTAAATTTAGCAGGCAGTGGTGGCGGTGATGATGAAAAGAGAGGTGAGTTGTGTAATAATTATTTACGGATGGTTGATATTGTGGCTGATTTTAGGCAGCTGCCAGCAGTTTTGGAGGGCTCTCAGTTGGTGGGGGGCAGTTGGGGGTGGTTTTGTATATATTGGGGATGGTGGAGGTGCTGGTGTATTATTCATTGTTATTATTGTTGACTGTTATTGTGAGTCATTGTTTTTAGCTGATTATTGTATGTTTATTGTGTGTATTCGTCTCATTCACGATTCAACGTCCGCCAGTTGTTTGTTCTCCACAGTTTCTCTTCAAAGTAGTTTGATTCTTGACCCTTCGGTTTGAAGGGAGAATGCATCCGGCCGGCAATTTTGACCATGCCACATGGAACAGTTCAAGGCGTGAGATATTAGATGGGCGGTGGGTGGGGTTGACTTTTGGGGGCAGGTGGTCGGTGGGTGGGTTGACTCTCAGATTTGCACACCACACCATTTTGACGCGGGGGGGGCGCGCGCTTGCTTTCTTGCTCGGTAAAGCTAAACTCCAGTTCGCTTGTAGAAAGAAAAGGAAAAGGTAGCACAAAAAAAAGGAACGAATGTGAGAGAGAGAGAGAGAGCAATTACGGTTTTGTTCCTTTTAATCACCTTTGGTAGTGCCCAGTTAGGGCCTGTTTGTTTCGTTGCAAAACATCGCAAGTCGTAAGTCGTAAAATGAGAATGGAAAAAGTGAACTGTAGCAGAGAAAATATATTGTATTTTACGGTGTTTGGTTGATAAAGTGAAGTGTAAATGAAAAAGTATATTGCGTTTTACGGTGTTTGGTTGATAAAGTGAAAGTGTAAATGGTAAAGTATATTGTGTTTTACGGTGTTTGGTTGGTAATGTAAAAGTGTAAGTGAAAAAGTTGACCACAAAATTAACTGTAGCAGTGATTTAAATATTATAAATACTATTAAATTAAATCTACTATTGCAAATTAAATTGTATTAATAAATTTAAGATAAAAATTAATAATCTTAATATTTATTTATAACAATAATATTAATAAAATATTAGTATAAATAGTAAAATATTACTAAAATATTAACTAAATAAATAATATAAAATTTTAGAAAATCTAAAGAACATTAATAAAATTTTAAGAATACTAATAAAATATAAATATTAAAAAATCTTACAACAATAATAAAATATAGTTATAATATTATAATATTAAAAATACTTGAAAATTATTATAATATAAATTTTATTATAATATTATTGTAATATTATAGAAATATAAAATTAACAATTAAAATATAATTATAATTTAATAATAAATTATCATTATAGTATTATTATACTGAATTATTATTATAATATTAACATAATAAAATATTAATATAATAATAAAATATATTATGATATTAATAAAATAATTTTTTATATTAAAAATAAATAATTAAATATATATTAATTTTATATTAAAGTATAATATTGTTATATTAATAAAATATTAACTCTAAATAAAATAATAAAAAATAGAATAAGTATTAATAAAATATAAAGTATTAAATAAAACATTAAATTAAAATATTAATTAAAATAGTAAAATATTAAATATTAAAACAATATTAACAACAATAAAAAAATTAATGATTAAAAATATAAAATAATTAAATAATTAAATAAGAAATTGAACACTATTTAAAATATTAAATATTTAATAATATTAAATTATATATTGATTATCAAGTAACTGTTTTGAACTGTAAGTGTATTACAAGTGAGAGTTACATGACCACAAAATTAACTGTAACAACTGTAAGTGAGAAAATATGAGTGTAAAAGTGAGAATTACATGACCACAAATTTAACTGTAGCAACTGCAAGTGGGAAAAGAAGAGTTGCATTTTGCAACTTATTTTTCAGCGAAACAAACAACGAAAAATGGAAAAGAAGTTTTACGACTTGCGTTTTGCGGCGTTTTTCGGCGAAACAAACGCGCCCTTAGTATAAACATGTACAAAAATCTGGGGGTATTGACATGGACAGCATACACGTTCCCTTCAGCAACTGCTCACAATCCCCCCTTTTTTTACTAGGAGGACAGCAGCATTTCTGTGGACATTCCTACTTCATCGTGGATTTGTGAAATCTGCAGCTCAAAGCAGCAGGCTCATTTTCTTCATAACGAGATTGCTCTACGTCCGAGCGGCATGATGAGATCTCTCATGGTTTCATGCTCTTCACTGCTCACCCGACCAGCATTCAGCACCTGTATACATCGTCAAGAAAAAGTAACCCATTAATCAGCTGCATAAACTCTAGTTAACAAACTAATCAGGAGGTCAAGTCGAGAGCAAAAAACCCTTGTAAAAACCTTCCTATTTGCATAGTTATAATGCAAGCCTGATAACACTATTATTTATCTTTTGAGAACTCACAGGTTTTGTTTCCAATCAAGAACTAAACATAAACCTAGTAATCTGGCAGTGTATCTAATCTCAAGCTTTGCTTCTCATCTACCTATTGCATCTTTCAGGTTTCAAAAAAGTATCAAGTCCTATAGTTTCATGCACACATTGTAATTATGAGCACTAATTTAAGGAAGATGGTAAAATTGTCAGTTACCGGAAAAAAACAACTTCCAAAGGTATTGGTTCAGTTATCTGATAACTTAAAATGTGTTCCTCAGATAATTAATTCTAGTTAACATGTAAGCGCGCGAGCACACAGCTTCTTCCTTTTATCTTCTTCAAGTATTGATTTATAATATGTAATAACCAACTTCATGTGCAGTTCTGTACCCTTAAAAGCTGTAATTATGCTTAAAGATTAATTAATTTGTTGCGCGCAGCAATTTATTTAAAAAAAGTGGAGATATCTTTGCCCGTCATTGTTTTTTTTTCTTGAAATTATATAAAATTTTGATGTGCCACTAGTATAGATAAATTCAGTTTCTCGGATTGACCATAGCCTGTTTTACAGACGGACAGACTTTCTGAAAGCGGTGAACCCACTAGTAAATCTCAAACTTTTAAGGTAAGCATGAAATCTTAGGGTAAAAAAAAGAAAAGAAGAGAAAAAGAAAAGGAAAACACAGTGCATGCAAATAAAGTGCAAGGGCTGTCCTAATTGTGACATGGCCATCAATATGATCTTTGAAATATATGCTTTTAACAGAAAATGTGTAGATAAATACAACTATTTGCTTCCTGTTTCCAAATTTCTTCACAGCTGTGGGCCAAAGCTCAAGGATCAACTCAGGAAGCATACCACATAAATGTCAAAAAATGGCACGCAAAATTTACTAGTTGAATAGAATTCAACAACTTCCCAAACAGCACGAAAATAACACAGAAAACAAGAATAATAGAAGTCTGTGTGCTCACCTTGTGTAACAGCATACTTCTGCTTGTCATATGGGGAGCAAGAGAGGGAAGTCTATGCACAGAGAGGGCTTCAACAAACAAAAGAGCGATCACTTGCCATTGCTTCATTTTGAAAGAAGGTAGTGCATCAGCAAATGACATTGTATCGAGCAAGCGCGCCTGAAAGGAAAAACAAATGAAAATTAAGATCACAAGGGATTGCATGCATCATAGTGAGTAATTTCAGTCACTGGCTTAAACATAAAAAAGATCAACCGGGAAAAAACAGACTTGAGCAAACTTCAGAATTGACAGGGCTGTAACGCACCATAACCATTGACAACAAACTTGATTCCGTCAATTTCGACTCAGATTGTTGTTCTCATTGGTTATTTCAGAGGCAAATTAACCCACAATGGTAATCATATTTCATTACGTTTTGTCAAGTTCTAGGCTCGTCCTTCAATTTTACCACCATTTAATTTAAAATGACGTTAAGTTCCTCATATCGGCCAGTCCTGGCCTACTTAGACATGTCTAGGCAGCAAATGTTTGATCTTCCTATCATCTGACACTGCCATCCAATCCCATCTAATATTATACTTTCTTAGCCCAGTTATTGCCTTCACTGATCAAATGTACTCTCTAAAGACTAAAAGAAAAAAAGCTAGCTCAGACCTATGCAGCTTTTGATCGAATCCGGCATGTCCCTTAGGCTCCGCTTGGCAATGGTTGGATTAGAGTGGTGGAGTTAGGAGAGTTTAAAGCTTTACGTTGCCAAATAATTTTTATCAGTATGTGTTAGAATAACATGAGCCCACAGGTTAAACATAATTCAACCCTGCTTAAAGGGGGGTTTAAAAAACCCACCTTCCGCTTGGGATTATCTTTTAACCCGGGTTAAAGCCATCCGATTAACATGCTCTGAAAAAATCGCTTCCAAACAACAAAAAGTGCACAAGAATTTACTTCAGCTGTCTACAAAAATTAACCCTCCTTAACCCTATATCATTTTTTTGGCTTAAGTAAAAGTCTTAACGCATTGTCAAATAGGGCCTTAATGTCAGACTAATAGGACAATGCTTGCCATACTGATTATTGATCCAGTTCCTAATTCAAACCACACCAAATCTAGTCTTCATAACATCATTTGACTTGGGTTGAGCACTATGTTCCATGGTGTGATCTATCTGTAGATAATGCACCACTATGATAGAATATATCAGGGCTCATGCACTTTGAGCAAAATATAGCATTTTATGATGACCACCCAAATTCATTTTTGGATTTCACGCTCAATCAGTCCATGCAAAGTGGAACCCCTCTGTACTTTTTGCCTGCATGAACTTCTTAGGTCCATGACATTTTTTAGGCTTTCTATATGCAACTTGATGTGAAATAATAACAGATCTTACTACCTTAGAATTCAGTTTAACTGTTTAAACATAACACATGTCACTGATTGTCTATTTATATTGAACGTTTCTGGTCAAGTTTATAGAAGAACAAATACAACACAACAACAAGAAGAAACCCTTTAGCCAAATCTTTGGGTCAACCACATGCCTCTTTTCCATTCAACCGCAAGGGCCATGGTTAGCATACATCACATCCTTTTTTAACTGCCTCAATGCATGTTCCTTTAGCTCCAGCTAGTCCTCCTTGTCATCAACTTGATTTCTGTTATAGTTTGCTTATTTTGTAATTTTGTTTTGTTTTGCTTCTTTTAATCTGAATATATATAGAAAAAAAAAAACTAAGATTTTATTGCTCCTGCCAGCACACTTAATGGTTTTCGACACACAAGCCCAAACCATCTCAGCCAGTTTTCCTTCCCTTCCTCCTTAATTTGAGGTACTTCTAACTTCTTAGTGATGACCTCGTTTCTCTAAGCATTTTTTTATCTCATTTATTAGGGGAGCAGGTGATGGATCAAAACCACTATCGTCCCTGTAGTGCAACCAAGATTTTTAAAATCTAAGAGCAGGGACAGGGATAAGAACTATTACATACGTAACTACTCTCCAACACGAGCTCATTGGAAATGATTCACATGTTGAGAGGTTAAGGGGGTGTTCATGTCTAAGACTGTACGCAACAACAAGAACAAGGTCATTTGATTTCTTTATACGCACAATGTGGTCTATGGATTTACAAAGTTATTTGATTTCTTTATGTGTACAGCATGTGGATTCAATGTGGTCTTAGCAACAGGCACGTTAATTACAATGCATCACCTTACGTACACTAGCCATTAACAGCACTTACTAAAATTCATAAATAATATGATAATCACATGGTTAAAATTCATAAAGAATGTGATAATGACACTTGTCATCAACGAAAATAAAGGTGGGAAACCTGACAACTCTTCAGCTCTAAAGGAAAAAAATTCAAACATAAAAGTAGCATGTATCAGGAAGTACAAACCTAACATGTTACATAAAAAACATAAAATGTTCACAGGCAAAGTTGGATCATTAATAGATACTTGGAAAGTTGAGTAATGGGGGGAAAAATTGGGAAAAGAATTTAGCACTCCAAATACGACCCAACATGAGCATGCAGCAAGAAAAACCAATTACAAATACCTAAAGAGCAGCATATACAAGATTTGTTTCTCATTGTTTATGTTGTGATAAAATATTGTACTTTGTGCATACCGCAAATTTCTCCAAAGTTGACACTGGCGTCGGCAGTCTTAAATCCATAACAAGCCCAGGCAAAGCGCGACATATGAAACCATCTAGAGCTTGCCTGATTTCAGATGATTTCCCATCTCTAATGAAAATTTTCCGTGGGTATTCTCTCCCATTCACAAATAAAAAATCCTCGTGTGAACTTTTGTCACACCCATATATGTAAGCTAAAGAAGAACACGTCATCCATCCAAACAGCGCCATCCACATTGTTGCAAATGATGATAACTGAAAAGAAAAACACAAAGTTTGGTGACCATAGAAGCAATTTTGACAGGGAAGAAACTGCACTAGTGCACTGATCAATAGCAACAAACAGAGGCATACAGTTAAACTGAAACCCTCTGGCGGTGTATCATGCCATGAGTCTTCCACATCAAACATGTCAGTATCTAAAAGTACAGTCTTCTTAGGCCACTTCAGAACCCCCCGGTCGAATTCAAATGCCTCCACATCTGCCTCAGAGTCACCACCCTCGCCATATTGTGGTTGGGGCAAGATTACGATCCCAGCTACAGTGACTGACAACAGATGGAGGACATGTCAGAACAAATTAAGTATTTGAGGCTGCTAAGAAAGCCACCAGATTCCAGTTTCAGTATTTACCTGCATCTCCAGCTTCAGCTTCACCAATTGCAACAGTCTCTGCTGCTTGTGACAGTGCAGCAGCACAAGCTTCTGCTGATGCAAGTCGGAAGGAGCTATCCGAATCTCCTTCCTGCATGACTTGTGGTGTGTCCTTTTTATCTTCCAGAGGTTTCTTTTCTCTCTCATCAGCCCATTTAACAGATCAATTTCCCCCTTTGATCGTGAAGTCTTCAAAGAAGATCTCAATCCAGTTTCTTGCAGTACTTCTTTCTTTCCTGAGCTAACTCCTTCCGAGCACAATTTGTTTTCTGATTCATTATAGCCTGTCAACCCTGTCTTATTCTTGACATGAACAGTGTCTTCTGATTTTTCAGCTGGTCGTTTTGTACTATCATATGATGAAAAAGATGTAGTCTTGGGAGCAACTGTGTTGACTGAATCCCCGACGATTATTGTGCTCTGAAAATCTATTCTGTCACTCTTATTACTGCTTGCCTTTTTTCTTGACTTAGACCTTGGTGAGTTTGATGTTTTAAGTTTTGCCGCAGTCTTTTCAGCAATAACAACACCTTCCAATTGTTTAGCTATGAGTTCTGAAGCATCCTGGGTTGAAAAAGTACAGGCCTTTGTATCAAACTCATTGCCAGACATGATACTGCTCGCAAAACCCACATCATTGTAATCCAGTTTTTCAACACTGCAATTAGTTGCATCTGTTTGAGATTTACGTTCGGATGACTTTGGCGACCTTTTTTTTGTTTTTCCCTTTTTGTGATAACCACATCTTCGAACTTTTTTGCAATCATTTCTGAAACATTATTTGTCAAGCCAGAAGACTCCTTCAAATGAACTCCATCAATTTTATATCCAACAGTTACAGTCGAAAAGTCCACTTCAGTACTCTTAGCACTAACCATCCCATGCACGGATTCTAAATTGGAGGTAAATTTAGAACCTGCAAAACACAATGCAATTGCACACCTGTGTTCAGAAAACAGAAGAATCACGTATAAAATGCAACAAAGATATCAAACAAAACAAATATAAAATGCAACAAAGATATCAAACAAAACAAATCCAACTCATCTTTACTATCTCACTAAATCAAGTACTCCTACAACTTAATACTTGAGACAGGGTGTAAAATGCTTAAAGATAATAGCAATGTCAACTTATTATCTATTGAAACATAACCATGTCAACTGATACTCCCTTCAAAGTGTAAGAAATTACAAGACCACGATAAATGAGGTTTCCCAAATCAAGGTGAAAATTTTTGTTCTTGATTTCCATATTTTCTAGCTGCACCAGTCAACACATTTCGATTTTCGCAGGAAAAATGAAACTTCACGAGCCAAGGTGAAACTTTTTCCATCATTAAATGTCACTATTCTTTACTTTTCCTTCCACTCCTCCATCTAGCATTACCCAAGAATAATGGCAACATGAAAATATTTGATACAGCCTTACTCGTGAATAATGGCAACATGAAAATGTTAGAATACAGAAATTTCCCTACCTCGATCGAGCTGAGGAATATAGCCCTCGATGGCATTCGACGGCCCAATCCACTCATCCAACTTCACATCAGCAGCCTTAACACTCTCCTTCTCCCTAATCTCCAGCTTTACACTCCCCAAGCTCTCGCCTCTCTTCACTTCATCTCCTTCTTCGTCCCCATCTAAATACCCAAACAACCTCAAGACCTCCTCGACCTGCGCTTTCCTCACATCGACGTCCGCCCTCCTCTCGTCGCCCATGCTCCCCTTGAGCGCCATGCTCCCAATCAAGCACTCCTCGCAGCAGTAGTTGTAGGTCTCCTGGAGATCGTAGACCTTGTGCTCGCTGAGAGAGACGCGGTACTTGCCCTTCCGCCGGCGATCGGCTGGCGAGGGGAGGGGGTTGGGGCAGAGAGGGTAGCCGCAGAGGTCGGAGATGGTGCGCTCGGTGATGACGTCGTCGTAGTCGGGCTTGGAGAGGAGAGCGGAGGCGGAGATGAGGAGGTCGAAAGGCGTCGACGGGGTCTCGAGGAGGTAGAGCTGGATCTTGTGGACGGCGAATGCGACGGTGATTGGGAGATTAGACTTAGGGTTCGCCATTGGAGAGATCAGAGCGAGAGTTAGGGTTAGGGTTTTAAGAGAGTTCGGGAACTTGGGGGTGGGGGCTGTGGCGCTAGGCCTGAATGGTAGCCTGGCTTGGAGAGCAAGCAACTCCAAACCCAAATATAGAATGAGCAGGAGAAAGCCCTAACCAGCCAAATATTAAGGAATTCCAACTTCAATATTTTACCAAAGCCCAAAATTCCTGATCGGATTCAATGATCTAGAAAATAAAGCAAAATACAATTTTTAGGTGTGTCTAACTGCAAAATGCCTTCCTTGGGTCCAGGGTGTGAAATGCAAAACACCCCGTCCCATCAAATGTAATCGGTCCACGAGCGCAGCCCCTTTCCTTTCTATTTCCCCCTCGCCTCATTTTTTTCCTTCTCATTCGCAGCCTCTCACCAAACGTCATAAAATAATTATCAGAAAATTCGAAGAAATAAAGGAGATCATGGCGATGGCGAGCTTGGCTAGGCGAAGGGCGACGGCCCTCTTCAGCCCCAGCGGCCTGCGCTGCCCCGCCCTCTACAGGGGATTCGCCTCCGGATCCGAGGACAACGACGTCGTCGTGATCGGCGGCGGGCCCGGGGGCTACGTGGCGGCGATCAAGGCCGCTCAGCTTGGGCTCAAGACCACGTGCATCGAGAAGAGGGGGGCCCTCGGCGGCACGTGCCTCAACGTTGGGTGTATCCCCTCCAAGGTATTGAAACTAGGGTTTCATGGAATCATCTCGTGATCATTTCCTTTTATTGGTTTATTTGTTGATTTGGTGAGTGCTTCATCTTTGAAAGAGTTGTAAGGATTAGATCCGATACGATGAGATTTAGAGTGATTTATGTTTGTTAGTTTTAGTTGCTGCAAGAGTTTTACGCACTTTTTTAGGGTTAATCTGCTTTGTATTGTCCAGTTAAAAAAAGATTGCATAGGGTTTTTTATTAGCACCAATCTGTTAAATAATTTTTTTCTTGAAGTTTGATGCACAAGGGTGACAAGCGTAGAAGATGATCATAGAATTGTGAATTGTTTGCTCTGAAACTTTTTTGACTAATTTATAAAATTTAATAAAGCCTACTCATGTTGCATTTTTTTTTTTTTCAAAGTGAGGCCTTAACCAAGTTAGCTTGTGTTGAGTTTAATTGGATCAGATTAGTTTAGCTTGATTGTGTTATTTCAACTATGTTGGGTAGAAATCAGCAGGCGTATTGTGAAGTTAGTCGTGTTGGTTTAGAGTCTCTAGGCTCATTCCCAATTTTGTGGGAGGCGGGATAACTTGAACGTCTTTTTCATTGCACATAACTTCTCACAATTTTTTTAGTTCCGAGTCAAAGACAAAACAGCGAAAAGTTGGAAATGGGAACTTGAATTCTCATGTACTTATATTGCAATATCATTATGGTATTAAATGTTTTCTTAGTTCATTACTTTGGTTGAAAGAAAAAAAATGAATCAATAGGCTAAAATATGTACAGGTGGTTTAACAAAGAATAAGAATAATAAGATCTTTGGAAATAAATGTGAATTCAATGTGGTTTGGCAAAGACAAAGTGTAATACCCCATCCTTTTTTAAAATTGATAGAAAAGTATAATAAGGTCTTTTTTTGTGTGTCTAAAGCAGAAGGCTGCAGGACTTGAACGAGCAGGATAGTTATCTATCAACTTTAACAAAGAATAGGGGTACTAGTGCCTTATTCTTTGTCAAGATTGATAGATACGTAGGGTCTGTTTAGTTGTCATAACTGGCCGTAATTCGTAGTTGTAATTGGTAAAGTCTTTTACAATTGTAAACGAGTTACATGTATGTAAATTTTACGGTGTTTGGTTGGTAATATAAAATTGTAAAATGGGAAAGTGTATTGTACTTTACGGTGTTTGGTTGTCGTAATGTATAAGTCGTAAGTGAAAAAGTTGACCACAAAATTAACTATTTTACAATTTTAAAAGTTTTAATACTACAAATAAATATTAAAAAAGTTAAATATTAAAATTTTTTAATATGAATATAAAAAAATATTACAAATTTGTATGACCACAAAATTAACTGTAACTGGGCTGTAAGTGAGTGGTAACTGGGTTGCAAGTGAGTGTTAGTTGAGTTACGTAAGTCTTTTACGAATTACGGTCCAAACAAACGCCGTAGTTGTAACTGGGTAGTAAGTCATTTACGAATTACGGAGTTTTACGCGAAACAAACGGCCCCGTAAAATAAGGTGTCATGAAGGAGAGCATGGAGGCGAGGAAGATATTGATCTGATTGGAGATTAGGGATGATGTTAGGCCACTAGAGCGTTGGGTGTCTAAGCATGTGAAATATTGAACCATGTTATGATGTGTTAAAGCTTATGATTTATCCTCTCTCCCTCCTTATCTGTCTATCTTTTTTCATAACTCCCTCACCTTTGTTGATGAGAAACGAGTGTAAGTTATGACTTAATTTAGTTAATCAAAAAACAAGTTAAGGCCAGTTTCGTGATTTTTGAATTCCATTCATTAAATAATCAAGAATAATGCGAAGGAAGAAGCATATCAAAATTTGTGCTTTCACTTATTCCACCAATTTTATCCAAGGGCAAGGTATTTGTATTAGTGTGCCACCGTTAAGCAATCATTTTATGTGACATCTAGAAGGCTATGTAAAGGTTTGTTGAATGTAGTTAAATGGAAACAATCTCTCTACTATTTTGGTTTTATGGAATTAGGCATTCTTTTTAGGCAACTATTGTAATAATTAGAAAAGTTATCCATGGTTGGATTTGTTAACTCATATAATCACATGATATACTATTTGAAAGAATTGCATGGCTAAAGAGTAATATGAAAGACTGGTCTCAAATATAAGCTATAGTTAAGTTGAAGTGTACTTTTTACAGGCGGGTTCTTCATGTAGTTGAACTAAGTACTCTGGGTTAGCTGCTTACCAGTGGGATATTGTTGGATGAGTCATATCGTTTTGGCTAAGAATGTTGTATTAGTTGAAATTCGTTGAATTGGGAGATAAGATCTTGTACATTGATATCCAGACATGGAGATCATTAAATTGGGTCTTATTGATTGTTTTATGTGGTCATGAAATACTCCTATCATCCTTTTGTTTAACACAATAGCTATTAGATAGATTGCCAATGATGTCTATAGTTCTGTTTATAGAGTTTTGGTGTCATGGAATATATGCGTAGAATTAGCGAATATGAAATTAAAGAGGCCTTAAAGAGGATGAAGTCAAGGAAAGCTGTTGGCCCAGATGGAATTCCTATTGAGGTATGGAGATGCTTAGAAGAGGTGGGCGTGAGATGACTGAAAAACCTCTTTAACAAGATCTGGCTAACTAAAAAGATACCTAATGAGTGGAGGAAGAGTACCTTAGTACCTTTCTATAAGAACAAGGGTTATATCCAGAGTTGTTCAAATTATTATGGAATAAAATTTATGTGTCACACCATGAAGCTCTGGGAAAAGGTAATTGAACACAGGTTAAGGCAGAATGTTACAATATCAGAGAACCTGTTTGGGTTCATGCCGGGGCGATCGACAATAGAGGCTATTCATTTGCTTCGTCAACTTATAGAGCGATTTCGAGAGAGGAAGAGAAATTGGCATATGGTCTTTATTGATTTAGAAAAAGCTTATGATAGAGTGCCAAAAGAGGTATTATGGTGGACATTGATGAAAAAGGGAGTCCCCATCAAATATATTGACATAATCAAGGATATGTACGATGGAGTAGTGGCAAATGTCAGAACTTATGGAAGCATAACAAGTGACTTTTCTATCACAATTGGATTGCATCAAGGATCTGCATTGAGTCCATTCTTATTTGCCATAGTGATGGATGAGCTTACTAAAGCTATTCAAGATGAGTTATCATGGTGTATGCTATTTGTTGATGATATTGTCCTAGTCGATGAGACGAGAGCTGGGGTAAATGCCAAATTGGAGTTATGGGGGGCAAACTTTAGAATCTCGAGGTTTTAGATTAAGTAGGGCCAAACTGAATATATAGAGTGTAAATTCAGTAAACAGAGAATCTGAGATTATAGTACTGTGAGATTAGATGAACAAGAAATACCGATGAGCAGTGATTTTAAGTACTTGGGTTCTATTATCTAAAAGGATGAGGAGATTGATGGTGATGTCAACCATAAGATCCAAGCTGGCTGGTTGAAATGGAGGAGTGCAACAGGAGTTTTATATGATCGTAATATTCCGTTATGGCTGAAGGAAAGTTTTATCAGACTGTTATTAGGTCAGCTTTATTATATGGCACATAATGTTGGGCTATAAAGAGACATCATGCCCATAAGATGAGTGTAGCAGAGATGCGCACTTCGTTGGATGTGTGGTAACACGCGGAGAGATAATGTGAGAAATGAGGATATTTGTACTAAGATAGGTATAGCCTGTATAGAACTATAGAAGAGAAGATGAGAGAAAACCGCCTACGATGGTTTGGTCATGTGCGACGTAGACCTACAGATGTACCAATCCGGCGAGTAGAGCGTATCAATTTAAGGTAAGTTAAAAGAGCGCAGGGGAGACCGAAGAAAACATGGATGGAGGTAATACGACAAGATATAGAGGCTAAAGGTCTTAGTGAAGGCATATTGCTCGATAGGAATGAGTGGAGAAAGCTGATCCATGTGCCCGATCCGGCGTAATTGTCTTTTGGTTCATGTAGCCTACCCCAAATACTTGGGACATATGGCTTTGTTGTTGTTGTTGTTGGTGGTGGTGTCATGGAATATATACTTCAAAGATGTTTAATCTTTGAATACTTTGAAATCTTTGCAATACACTTAGCTCTTATAAAGATGCTAGCTAATCTGACTTCATTTGGTATAATGTTAGTCAATGGCATGAGCGCATGTGCTAATTAGCAGATCATAGATCCAGATATTAGCATGAATGATTTCTTGTTTCATATGTGATAAAATTAGCACAGAGAGGACTGCAAATATGTAAAGTTATTCTGGTCTTTTTGGTGATAATAGTGTTGTACTTGGTACAATGGCTTGGATGGTCCTGCTACAAAAATAGGGCAGGTCTAAAATTAGAATGTTATGTTGAAGTTCAAAAAAGTGGGTGGGGGTTGCCATGAGAGATATGTCATAACCACTGCATTAACTGAGGATGTTTCTGGGATAGAAGTATATGACAATTCCAAGTTTCAACTTTTAAATTTGATCAAGATGGTGGGTCATAGTTTGTTATTTGTGATAATTACCTAGAAGGCCCTTGGGACTGGACTTACCATTATAAAGCGGCAATTTCACATGAATACTTAAGAATAAAAGTTTGAGAGTTGAATTAGAAAAACTATCAGGTGTTTCACCTATGGGAGAAATGAGTGCTCAGTGATGTAGTCGAGACAACCCTCCTCTTAGCCAGGCTATATGGGTGGTGACACTAACAGGGATAGGGTCAACTTTAAGATAGTCAAACATTGTGTCCTTATTCTGCTGTGGGTGTTTCTCCTTCCTAGTTTAACTTTAGTGCTACAAATGTAAGACATCATTCGGAAGTATATTTTTGAGCTGCTGTTCATCAACCTGGACTCTTCATACATCATTGTTAAGTCCTATTCAACAGTGAATTGTCCTTTTTAACAGTGAATTATAATTTTTTTGGGGCTATAATTTGCAAATCAGATTTGAACATGTCTCCTCAATCTCCTTATAATGTTGCCTCATGTGGTGAGAGGTTCTTTGGCCAAATTCAGATATTAAGAAGTTCATTTGAATCTTCAAGTCATATATGGATTTTGCAATAGCTGTGGTGGTAGGCTTTTATTAACCTCCAAAATTAGAGGGGAATGAAAATGTTGGATGTAATCCTGATTGAGGAATATTTGATTATTGTAAAAATGTATTCTGCTCCATTCTGATTGTTTATTACAATATGATAGAGTTAATATATATCCACATGAAGGTAAGAAGTTAGGGTGAAAACACCTTGGTTATAAGTTATGATTTATGATTTACTACTTGTACAGTTCTTAAAGACAAATTCCAGATCTATTATATACTGAGATGTTTAATTCTGGATACGGCATATCTCAGGACATGCATTGTGAATAGCAGTGACATAAATGCTCTGGAACTTGAGTGCACATGAAAATTGGGACATGGGAAGCAGAAGCATAGTCCATGAACATAATGGATTGAGGGAAAATTGTAGGCTGTGAACAGCTTCATCAAGGGAATCTTTTATTTGCGTGTGTAGTCATAGACGGCAGTATTATTGAGGGAAATCTTAA
>JAVJIF010003821.1:0-266650 GCA_038442645.1 Agave tequilana
AATCTTCTATCCCCTATCTGACGGAGCCATCTATAATTTCCATCATACATAGAATGGCCGCCATCGCCGATACGATCTCCGAAGAAAAAGGCAGGCTTCTCCAGCTTGACGCGATCATCCGTTGTGAATGCTGCATCGGTCATAAGCACCCGAAGGGTTGTCATATCAACATTGGAGAGCTTTCCTTGCGCTCCTGCGACCGGTCAGTAGTCACAGGTGCAGTCCTTCGTAGTACACAAAGGCCAGATCACGGTCAGCACCACCTACATGTCCGAAGTGGCGCTTTTGGCGAGTGGGGCAGAAGAGTGTGGCACTGCAAAAGAAAAAGACACTTGATCAGACATCTTATCAGAAATAAGAAAAGAAAAAAAATACCAAGTGTCTACAGTTCAAACGCAGAAAAGATACTGGACGCAGAAATTATTAAAAACCCGCGTCCAGCCTGCGAATCTGCGTCCAGACGCAGAAGAAATACTGGACGCAGGAATTATCAAATCCGCGTCCAGACCTGCAAATACGCATCCAGGCGTGAGGACCCGCGGGATCAAATCGCGTTTTGCAAAACGAGACTTATGAAAAATCTCTAAGTACTTGGGCTCAGGTGCAAGATTCATCAAAAACCTGCACCTGATGAAAAATCTTCAAGTTTGCGTCCGAACCCTTCACAATTAGAAATATTCTAAGTGAAGAATCCGAAATGCAGGACTCGCTGGCACCGGGTCATCAAACCCGCGCCTTGGTTATCAACTCAAAGACCGCGTCTGAGAATCAAATACGGTTTGTTTTCTGTGTTGACGGTTCTGTGTCAATAGTTCTCCTCCAAAAGATATCTTTTTGGGGTTCCATGAACTCCCATTAATGGTGAAGTTCAAGCCTAAACGGCGTTATACCTGGGAAAAAGGACTTCCTGCGCGGAGGAACCACCCCTCTGGGCCCCGGTGACGGTCGCTCTTGAAGAGGATGCGGTTGGCTTGGTCTTAGGTGCCATTGGTGATTAAGAATCAGTAATGGAGATGAACAGAGGAAGAAGAACTCTTTTTCTTAAAAACTCTAAACAAATGCGCTCGGAGAAGAAGAGGTATCTCTCTGACTGTTGCCATTTATAGGCACAAGGATTCGCGAAGATACGCGCGCGCGTGGCTCGATTAATTCTGCAGCGAGTCATCGCTTGACGCGTGGAAGAAATCATTTTGATGATTCGCGAAGATCGTGCGCCATGACTCTGCAGCGAGTCATCGCATGACACGTGGAACAAATCATTTAATGAACCAGAAAATCTGCGCGCCAAAAGGTGAAATCCCGTCGGTTCCCCAGGCCAACTGGCAGTGCAATCATGACATGGCACAGATTCGCACCCGACGGCCGCTCCTCTTCGATGGACATGCCCGTCATCACCGCCATAAATGCATTCAAAAAGTCGCGTCTCTCTAAGAAATTCGCGTCTTTCCAGCTCGGCTGAACATCGTGTCTGCTTTATGGAAGATCAGTCGCGTCTTTAAAGCAGCACCATCTCTGCTTTTCAAAAGAACCAGCGTTCGGCCTTCTGCTTCTGCAAATCAGTTCAACAGTACACTGGCACAAGCAGGCGACCAACCACTCCTGGCTTAAAGCACCCGTGACAGACTAAAAGCAATCGGGGAGGTTTAGACTGTGTATCTAGACACTCAACACGATCAACTCTGGTGGCCTCAAAGAGTTCAACAGTACACTCACGAAGACCAACTCCAGATAAGATCAAACCCGGAGCATTAACAGTCCAGTCATAAAGGCGAATGCGGCTAAAATCTAAAGTATTCGAAATCCATCCCATTTACTGCGGAATATCGAAAACTTTGGAGGGGGTTCTGTAGATTGTCTAAAAATCACTAAAAGACAAGCCATTAAAAAGCAGAGTTTCAAGTTCAAGGCGCGTGGGCTCGACACCCGCGTCTCAACGTCAAGGCGCGAGGGTCCGACGCCCGCGTCTCAACGTCAAGGCGCGAGGGTCCAACACCCGCGTCTTAGTATCAAGGCGCGTGAGTTGAAACCCGCGCCTCGGTTATAACCGCCCCGTTATGGGGCCAGTCGCCGCCCATGTAGCGGGGAAATTGACCCTCATCGTGGAGCATTTTTAGGGGGGCACGTTCACCCCCTAGGACCTCTATAAATAGCCTCGTTTGCTATGAGGTCGAGAAAAGAGACAATCAGAGGAGACGATCAGAAGGAGAAGGAAGAGGGGATAGACACTCAGAAGATCACAGAGAGAGAGACAGACCGAGACAAGAGAGAGCTCAACTCTTCGCCAAGCTTGCTGCGTACAAGCTGCTCTTTGCCTACCTTCTCTTTGAGAGTTTTGGTAGACAGAGCTGTGCTGTGCTACTCTTCTACCAGCCGAAGAGAAGATCCCGACGATCCCGACGGTCATCCGGTCAACGGAGAAAAAGATTCACTCTCCACCGCCACACGAAGAACCCAGCCTTAAACAAAGGGAGGATTCAAGACTCAACATCCTCCCTCCCTGTAACTGGAAGGAAAAAGCAGTTTTATTGTAATCTTTTCATCTGATTCAAAGAAAATTTTACAGTAAAGACCTCTTCTCTTCTTTCCGACGCGTACACTAATCACTATGAATTTTGATACGTATATAGATACATACACCTAGTTATATCGTTGTGTTCTAGTATTCAACATTTAAGAGTTTGTCATGCCGTCATATGCTATATTTGTCTGATGTTCATGTTCATTTCCATGCTTCATAGGGAGCCACCTTACATATTTCTATAGAATTTAATTTTAAAACATGTATTAACAAGACCGAGAGTGTGGTGTTTATATGTGATGATGGGCAAAGATAACATCATAAACACAATAAAATAAGAAATGCATACTAAGATACACACAGAGAGCTATTGGAGACTAAAAAATATGCAAAAAACGAGGATGTGCAGAGTATACCTTCCACTTTGTGCCGATAAAATGTGTACCTTTCTGATTAAGCAATTCATCAAGCTGCTTCATCTCATTCTTGACATTGAATATGGTTTTAGCAAGAAGCTTATCCCCATTTGCTGCACATAAACAGCCACGTTCCTCAGCATCACGAACAACTTCTTCCCATACAGATGAACTTCTCTTCAGCATTTCACCGTTTCCTACAATCCAAAGAAATTTCCTGCTTGAAAGAAAAGAAAGCCATCAACAATTAAACGTTCACATGGAATAAGTTACTCGATAGAATCTTTTCTACAACATTTCAAATTTACCCTTCAGAGACAACACAAATAGGAGCATGGCAATGAAAAAAACATGGGATAAACATGTTGGCAAAAACATCTCTGTTACCTGGCCCTTGTCAAGCAAAAATTGGCAATCCGATAATCCATAAGTAATCCGAGGGAGCTACCATCATAACTGCTGACAGTAGATATGATAATCACATCTTCTTCACTGACTCAAGTTCATTGATAGACTTTACCAGAAGAGAAAACCACAGGTGACATCATCTTTGTCCTTGAGCATGGTCTGAATAGTATGAACTTGGGCAGCACTCGGGGAAATCACTCCAATAGTAAGCCTATTCTGAAAAGAAGCTGAAGCTGCACATATTGCAAGAAGCTCCATCAATGGATTTGATGGGCTCAAATACAAATACATTTCACAGTAAAAATTAGAAAATTATATGAAGTTAAAAAGCATTCACATGTTAAGTTCTAATAATTAATTGACAAAAAGAATATAACACGGCAGCTGACCTTGGACTTCAAACAATAGGTAACTTTGGAGATACAGAGGCACTAAGCCACATGCCAACACTGGCTATATAAGGCTCTTTTAAAGGTTGGGTTTTCTGAGAGGTGTTAACATCATTGTTCCTAGTATTGTAGGAATCTAGAGTCCAGTCTAACTTAGATCATATAAAATGGGACATCTCAGTCATATGTTATTTCTACAAACATTCAGATCAGTGTTCTAAAAAACCCGTTATATACTCGTTATATAACCTAACGACGACCAATCGTTACGTAACAGAGCTAAGAAACACAATATTTCATAACTATGATTATTTTGTCCGTAACGTTCGTTACGTTATGTTATTAACGTAACGCACCGTAACTTACGTTACAGTGCAAATCGACTTTATATAAAACCCCCCAAATTCACTTGGTCTAGGGCCAAAAAAATCCTCTCTGCAAGCTCGCCGTCGTCTCTGCAACCTCGCCGTCGGCGCCAAGAAGAAGAAAGAAGAATAAGACCAACCTCTGGTGGTTCTCGCCGGCGTAGTCTCCAATGCGGTGGTTCGCCGTCGTGGTTCTCGCCGACGTTGTCTCCAAGCGGTGGTTCTCCATCGCGGTTCTCGTCGGCGTCATCTCGAAGCACATGTAAGCTCTCTCTTCTGTCTTTGCTCTCTCTCCCCCTCTTTCCCGTCAATCTCTCTCCCCCTCCCGATCTCTCTCTGCTCTCTCCCAGGAGAGAGAGAGAGATCTAGAAAGAGCAGAGAGAGATCGGGAAGGAGAGAGAGCAGAAAGAGATTGGAGGGAGAGAGAGCAGAGATAGTGAAATATCTAGGCGGAGAAGGCAGAGAGAGATAATTGCTAAAATATTGGCTGAGATAATATTATCAAAAGATAATTGCTAATTATTATCATGCTTGTTATCATACTTGTTATAATTCAATTATCATGCTTGTTATAGTTTCTTATGTTTGCGAACTTATTATGAAATTTGTTATATTTCTGAACTTATTATAAACTTGTGAATGTGAAAAATTATTGTGATACTTGCTAAAAATTATTGTGAGACTTGCTAAATGTGTTATATATTATTTTGATATTATTTTAGATTTTTTTAAATTATTTTCTTATTTATATAGATTCTTAAATATAGTATATATTTATTTTTATTAAATAAATATTAAACGTGTAATTATGCGTTACGTTATAACCTATATTAACATAACAAAGGAAAAACGTTATCATTACGTTATCGTTATTTTAAACATTGATTCAGATGTTAGGTCCCATGGGAAACACATAGAGGTTGGGTGAAAATGATCCATATGTAACAAGACAAAAGAGAAGACGAAGTGCAACAACAAATCCGCTAGTGGCAGGATAGCATTGAAAGGCTTCTATCTGCAAGAGTCGATTAAAATCTGCAAAGACAAATAAATACAAAATTGAAACTAGAAAAGAGAAGATCGTTAAGATGAATGGGGAAAACAAGTGATCTGACCAAGGATGGATGGCATTAATGCAATAGGCACGCAGATGGTGCATATAATACCAGCACAAAGGCCTTAAGCTCGCATAGATGAGCTTGAAGGTCAGTGAGGAATTTAATTACCATGAACTTGCTCTATTATATAAAATTACCAAGAAGTTTCCAATAAATTAAATCTCTCACACACATATACGCACAATTTTCACCTCTTTTGGAGAAAACTGCCTACACTTTACTGTAGAAAATACCTTGAAGTTTAACTTTCCAACAAAATTTTATACAACTACCTTGACCCTGCCACCTTCATTCTTAGATCATTGCTACTTAACATAGAATGTTACATCACCACTCACCATCTGTCCAAATTGGACAGGAGACTAAAATTCCATTCCCATTTCAAGCTCACAGAGTGACGTCAGTTAGCGAAAAAGTTTGGGGGAAGTTCATATTAGTATTCTATAATAAAACAAGTTAACAGCAGTTTTCCTGTGAAAGATGAATATTAATGGTAGTTTTCTATTGTTCTGTGAAAAAAGGTAATATAAAACAGAGATTGACTATCCAAGACAGTGAAGACAGCAAGTACGAGTTTATATGTAGCAAATCAAACCACTTTACCTTTAAGAAGTTCCAAAACAATTTTGCAAACAACTGCTGCTTCCAACAGATTCTTGGGCCCTTTATTTTGTTCATCAATCATTTCTATTCCATCTGAAACATCCATAAATCTGTATGCGCCAGATAAACACTCAGGAAGAACAGGTATCGTCTTGCCTTTATCTACAGTGATTGGACTGTCTAAAAGTTTCTGCTTGAAGAACTTCTTGTTTGGAAATGACTTATGGATGGATGCATCCTGTACTGGATATCTAAATTACATTTTGTATGACATAAGAGGCTTAGCCTTCCAAACAGGCTCCGTCCATAACCAATCTGCTGTAGATTCTGAAGAGAAAGAAGAGATATAAACAACAAAATCAGAAAAAGTACTCATAAATGAAGACCAAGTAATAGCAAACCTTTCTTATGATGACATCTGGTTTGTAACCATTCCCTCCCAAAAGAATGGCATGACGTAATCCATCAAGTTGAAGTAGAGGAAGAGATTCACACTCCTTGACCTCACAAGCCTTGTCAACTATGAGTAGAGACTGCAGTGCAGCTACCATCCAATGGTCGTAATGTGGTTTGTAATTTGATTAAATCAGATACTGGGCAGAAAATTAAGCGAGCATGTTGCAAACACAGCTCCTCAATTGATTGCTTATCTGCTACAACAGGAATTCTTAGTGTATTCATCAGTAGACGCATTACATCAAGACAAGCATTTGTTAATGTGCAAAACTCATTCCGATCAAATTGTACATAATCACCACATAGAAATTTCCAGATAGAATCTATTAAACTTAGAAGGGTACTTAAATTCTGCACTGCAACATCTGAGAATAAAGAACGGGGGATGTATCTCAACAGCAACTGAATACAATCCTTGAGTGAAAAGGCAGCAGAAGAAAATTTCTTCTTTAACTCCTCCAGATTGCCTGTTTGAAAATCATCTTGTTCACACTCTGAAAATACATCAGGCTTAGAGCAGATATTATCCAAAATATCTGCCAGCAAAGTCATACACTGCTTCCAACCATCAGAGACAGAAAAGCAAGGCTCTACGTGGAAAAGAAGATCCTCCAAGGGTACAACAGAAGACCCATGAAAAGAGTTCAGCCTCTTATTCTTATACTCTCCCAGAATTATAATATCTGACAAGGGCGACCCAGCAAATCTTCCATCAGATGCATTGCAACTATTCTGCTCAACAAACTTCAGAACACGTGACACTACCTCGAGAACAGAAAACAGGGTCGGAGCACATACAACAACTTTACACTGCATTTGCAATGCTATCCAAGAAGCTATAGCAATTATCTCAGTTTTTCCTGTACCAGGAAAACCAGATATCCTTCCTACAGAAAATGCATGGGAGCAACTCATAGTGGAAAGAATTTGACATATGGCTTTAATTTGAGAATCATTAAGCAGTTTTGGCTTAAGACTCTGCAGCAGATTTTCATTTAGACTAAATTCATTTTGCAGCAAACATGGACAAGACTTCTGAGCCTGTAATCACAAGGAAGAATAATTAAAAAATAACAAACACTTCAACGCGCAGTTTGGCAAAGGCATAACTATTTATCCTTGCTAAAGAATCAAAGAAATACTTTATTCTTGCAGCCACAGTTTGCCAAAGTGGAATAGTAATTTGTTGTTACTACAAAAAATGCATTTATTCTTGTCTTTTGCAAGTTTTTTTTAGATAAATTTATTCTTTCAAAATGGTGGAATAACTTTATCCAAATATTTAAAGTTTTATTCTTATAAATAGGAGAAAATACCATCCAAAAATATGTTCCCCACTAGGGTTAGAAGTACAAAATCTGTATTAGATACCTATACAATAAAACTTAATAAGAGTATTACTAATGTAGGAAGAGAGAGGAAGTCGAGGAAGTCGACGACGACAAGGAAGCCAAGGCAAAGAAGAAACAGCAGCAGATACCGATCGACGGACGCCGGTCGACCGGTATGCACCAACGTGCACAGGCAATCGCGGTCGACCGCCGGTCGACCGCAAAAAGAGAACGGTCGACCGCCCGGTCGACCGACTGACATTGCCTTACGCTCGGGTTGATGCGGTCGACCAGCACGGTCGACCGGGACTTGGGGTCGGTCGACCGACAGTCGGATCTTGGCTGAATTCGGAAAGCTGTTCTGAATTGGAAACGAGTCCAATAAGAAATCTGATTCTTCTAGGGTTCCTTGGGTATAAATAGAGGGGCAGAGTCCTCTTCATATGTATGCTTGCTACTGTATTGGTTATTGAATCAATAAAGAAATCTCTCTTCCTTGCCCCGAGGATGTAGGCAATTGCCGAACCTCGTTAAATCTTGTGTTTGGTATTTCTTTCATTGTTTTCTTGTCTTGGTGTTGGTAGTACTTCTCTATTGCATCTGTGGCTTAAGGGTTCCTCAAGAGATTGTTGATTTGCGCACAACAATTGGTATCAGAGCATCCCAGGTTCGTCGTGGGATCATCTGGTGATTCCAAGGGCATCAGTTGATGTTTGGCGGAGATCGTGTGTCGATCTCGGATCAGCATTGGGACTGTTTGTGGGATCATGTGTCGATCTCAAAACAGCGTGTGAAGTGCTCAAGGAATCAATTCGAGGGAGTAGATTTGTTCAGAAACTCTTCTAGGGTTTCGCAAGGAGGTAAAGATTCCATTTTTATCAAATTTGTTTTATCTAACTCTGTTTGTTTCCGCATTGCTTTGAGGATCTAATCAAGAAGATGGCTGGAGAAGGTACATCGATGAAGAAAACCATGAATCCACATCCGCTGAGGAGGATTGATGTGGTAAAATTCAATGGCACGAACAACTTTAGTATGTGGAGATGCGAAGTGATGGATACACTAACGGCATCAAATCTCGAAGACACTCTACGTTTGGAGAAAAAAAAACTCAACCACTGAAGAAGATTGGGATAAGATGAACCGATCAGCGTGTGGCTTAATCAGGTCTTGTTTGACACAAGATATCAAGTACCAAGTGTTGCACGAAACATCTGCGAGGCAGTTGTGGGAGATCCTAGAAAGAAAGTATCTGACTAAAAGCATTGAATCCAGACTGTAGCTGAAGAGTAAGCTTTATGATTTTCAGATGAAGAAAGAATGCTCCGTCAATGAATACTTGAATCGCTACACAAAGTTTCTTACAGATTTAGTTAATGTGGATGTGGAAGTCAATGAAGAAGATAAAGCGGTAATTCTCTTGAACTCTCTTCCTGTAGAGGAGTATGAGACTTTTTAACATTGATCAATGGTAGAAAATCCCTTAACTATGATGAAGTGTCGACTGCTCTTGTTAACTATGATACGAGGAGGCAAGATAGACTGTCTTCTCAGGCAAGCACATCAGCAGAGGCATTGGCAGTAAGAGGCAAAGGTTTATACAGGAAGGGTAAAGGTGATCGCGGGAGATCGAAGCCCAGGCCAGGTTTTAGAGATCTGAAGAAGACTCAGTGTGCCTTCTGCAAAGAATTAAGGCACTAGAAAGTTGACTGTTAAAAAGCCAAAGGGAAGAAGGAGTCAAAGACTGAGGCAAACCTTGCAAAGGTGGTCAGTACTCAAGCTAGTACCTCACAGGCAGGTGGATCAGACTCGGACTCATCGGTATTCTCGTTCTCTGTCACTACTTCTATCATTGGCTACTCAGGAGATACTGAGTGGATATTGGATACTGGTGCTACATACCATGTGTGCCCGAATAGGGATTGATTTTCTAGCTTTGAGAAGCTAGAGGGATGTTCAGTTGTTATGGGCGACGATCATCCATGTACCATGGAAGGTGTAGGAACAATCCAGACAAGATGTTCGATGGGATGATACAAGAACTGAAGGAAGTGAGGTATGTACCTCAACTGAAGAGAAATCTTATCTCTGTTGGAGATTTGGAGACATTGGGTCTTGTGGTATCAATAAAGGATGGAGTCCTCAAGATGACCAAAGGCTTGATGGTGGTTCTGAAGGCGCCCGCCAGAACAATCTTTACTACTTGAAGGGTAGTACTGTTATAGGGCAAGTGGCGACTTCGACTGATTCAGATGATGACTCAACCAGGCTATGGCATATGAGGCTAGGACACACAGGAGAAAAGTCTTTGTAAGCTCTTGCAAGACAAGGATTATTGAAAGGTGTCGGAACCTGCAAGTTGAAATTTTGTGAACATTGTGTCATCGGAAAGAAGACCAAGGTGAAATTCGGCACAGCAACTAATTGCACCAAGGGGATTCTGGATTATGTTCACACTGATATTTGGGGACCTACCAAGACTGCATCAATTGGAGGTAACCACTACTTTGTGACTTTCATTGATGATTATTCTAGGCGATGTTGGGTATATACATGAAACACAAAGGGGAAGTCCTAGAATTATTTGTGGAGTGGAAGAGGAATTTGGAGAGAAGTACGGGAAGGAAAATCAAGGTCCTCCGTTCAGATAATGGAGGAGAATATAGGTCAGATCCTTTCCTTAAGCTATGTCGTGATGAGGGCATAGAAAGGCACTTCACAGTGAGGGAAACACCGCAACAGAACGGAGTAGCAGAAAGGATGAATAGGACCTTGCTAGAGAAGGTCCGTTGTATGTTATCTAATGCCGGTTTATCAAAGAATTTTTGGGCTGAGGCTTTGGCATACGCTTGCTATCTTGTCAACAGGTTGCCTTCGTCTGCGATTGAAGAGAAAATTCCACTAGAGGTTTGGTCTGAAAAAACTGCTCCTGATTATGATTTGCTAAGGTATTTGGCTGTCCAGCCTACTACCATGTTAAAGAAGATAAGCTAGACCCAAGAGCAAAGAAGGGGTTGTTCGTAGGATTCAAGAAAGGAATAAAAGGATACAAAATCTGGGATCCAAAGGACATGAAATTTATTTTCAGCAGAGATATCACATTTGATGAGGCTTCAATGTTGAATCCTAAGATCTCTCAGCAGGTGGAGATTGTCAAAACCAAGAAGTATCGCAGCAGGTGGAGAATGATGCTAATCTACTATCTCTAGAAAGTTCAGTATTTTTGAGGATCATGCCTAGGGTGACACAAGGTAATGGTCAAGTAGCTGAGGTAGATGCTGATGATGATGAGGATCAAGAACAGATCATTGGTGATATTCCTGATTCCAGTGCAATTAGAAGACCAAGGAGAAGCACGCGTAAACCAAGTTGGCTCAGTACAGATATGGTTGTTGCTTATGCTCTTCCGGTCGTTGAAGAGGCAATCCCGTCCACCTACAGAGAAGCTGAAATCAGTTCAGAGTCAAGAATGTGAAAAGATGCCATGAAGAAGAGATGAAGTCTCTATACAAAAACGACACTTGGGAACTCACAGAGTTGCCAAAGGAAAGAAGACGATTGGTTGTAAGTAGGTGTACGCAAAGAAGCAGGGATCTTTAAAAGAAGATATGGTGCGCTACAAGGCAAGATTGGTAGTAAAAGGCTATGCACAAAGAGAATGAATTGACTACAATGAGGTATTTTCTCCTGTTGTAAAGCATTCTTCAATTCGCATCTTATCGGCTCTGGTAGCACAGTACGAGTTAGACCTTGATCAACTCGATGTAAACACCGTCTTTCTCCATGGCGATCTGGACGAAGAGATCTATATGTCTCAGCCGACAGGGTTCAAGACTGTAGGAAAAGAAGACATAGTGTGCAAGCTGAAGAAATCGCTGTATGGATTAAAACAGTCTCCTAGACAATGGTATAAGCGTTTCGACAGCTTCATCTGAGGAAAGAGGTACACACGTAGCCATTATAACCATGTGTGTATTACAACAAGCTACCTACATGAGAGTATATTTATTTACTATTATATGTACATGATATGCTTATTGCTTCAAAGTCTAGATCTGCAATTGATACACTAAAAAAGGACTTATCTTCTGAGTTTGAAATGAAGGATCTTGGTGAAGCAAAGAAGGTGTTAGGCATGAAAATCACACGAGACCGAAGGAGTGGCAAGGTGAGCTTGACTCAAAAGGGTATTTGCAAAAGGTCTTCAGAGGTTCAACATCGACAAGGATACGAAATCTGTAAGTACACCACTGGCTCCTCATTTCAAGTTAAATGCCACTATGTCTCCAAAGACTGTTGAAGAACGTGAGTACATGACTCGCGTCCCATATGCTAGCGCAGTTGGTAGCCTGATGTATGCAATGGTGTGTACACGACCAGATTTGTCACAAGCTGTCTCCATGGTTAGTAGGTATATGTATGATCCTGGACAAGGTCATTGGAAGACACTGCAGTGAATTCTACGGTACATTAAAGGTACCATTGATGTTGGATTGGTATTGAGAAGGATTCTACAGGGACGCAGGACTGTATCGGATATGTTGATTCCGATTATGCTGGTGATCTTGACAAATGTCGGTCCACAACGGGGTATGTATTTATATTATCTCAAACACCAGTTAGTTGGCGCTCTATTCTACAGTCTACCGTTACATTGTTTACTACAGAGGCCAAGTACATGGCCATGACGGAGACTATGAGAAGGTAATTTGGCTTTAAGGATTGCTTGATGACTGGGGATTGATCAGAATCTACTGAAGATCAATTGTGATAGTATGAGTGCTATTTATTTAGCCAAGAACCAGGTGTATCATGCACAGACGAAGCACATCGATGTCAGGTTCCACTTTGTTCGGGAGATTCTTGATGATGGTGATATTGAGTTACTGAAGATTCACACGACAGAGAATCCTGCCGATATGCTTACCAAGGTGGTGTCAGGAGTAAAGTTTACACATTGTAAAGCATTGCTCCATATCCATCATGTTGCATGAGCTTATTGAAGCTCTTTGGATAAACTACGGATGGCTTGATCTCTTG
The DNA here is from genome assembly GCA_038442645.1 of Agave tequilana. NCBI lineage: Eukaryota > Viridiplantae > Streptophyta > Magnoliopsida > Asparagales > Asparagaceae > Agave > Agave tequilana. The sequence continues at coordinate 12,645 of JAVJIF010003821.1, forward strand.
GGCAGGGTACGTATCAGCCACACTGGTGCAGCCACTTTCGAGTCGACAGATCCTATATTGAAGTTCAGCTCAGATTTGAGAAATCTTCACCGAGGTGAAGAATTGTAGGAAGAGAGAGGAAGTCGAGGAAGTCGACGACGACAAGGAAGCCAAGGCAAAGAAGAAACAGCAGCAGATACCGGTCGACCGGCCGGTCGACCGGTGGCACCAACGTGCACAGGCAATCGCGGTCGACCGCCCGGTCGACCGCAGAAGGTGAACGGTCGACCGCCCGGTCGACCAACTGACATTGCCTTACTCTCGGGTTGATGCGGTCGACCGGCCGGTCGACCGGCCGGTCGACCGACAGTCGGATCTTGGCTGAATTCGGAAAGTTGTTCTGAATTAGAAACGAGTCCAATAAGGAATCTGATTCTTCTAGGGTTCCTTGGGTATAAATAGAGGGGCAGAGTCCTCTTCATATGTATGCTTGCTATTGTATTGATTATTGAATCAATAAAGAAATCTCTCTTTCTTGCCCCGAGGACGTAGGCAATTTGCCGAACCTCGTTAAATCTTGTGTTTGGTATTTCTTCCATTGTTTTCTTGTTCTTACCGTTGGTAGTACTTCTCTATTGCATCTGTGGCTTAAGGGTTCCTCAAGAGATTGTTGATTTGCGCACAACAACTAATACATGAACAAGTCCATGAGTATGTAATTCCGTTAGAGTTACAAAAAAAGAACATTTATGATCTGAGTATCACAGTGTCAGAACAGATCCTGCCAATAATTTAACATGACCTAATGAAGAAATTATCTACTAATTATGATGCAAACTCGTCTGACAGCCTAGCACCCTAAAAGGATATTAATGTTCTATATTGGATTAAATCACATTTACGGAATATCGAATGTTTAATTTGGATTATCCGAAATACATGTTACATCATTAAAATGATATCTTAAGAACATAAAAAGAATTACACAAGTGTCGCACACCCAAAAATCTAGTAGAACAGAAATTGGCAGAAAACTACAAAAACTAATCTCTCTTACCGATCCGTCAACGTGGAGTGTCTGCTTGATCAAGTTCAAGTTCGAATTAGGATCATCAACATCCACATTCAAAGAATTCCATATCCGACTCTTGGTTACAGAGTTAACCAGGAAAAAAACCACAACTGATAGATCGCGGCTCTTAATTCCAGAACCCCAATTCTCAGCCCACTTTATCGTAAAGCATCTCTTGTCACTTCTTCCAACATCCGTAACAAAACCTAGACAGCTGAATGCTCCCACAGTCCTCAATTCCATCACATTTCCCGGCACCAGAGTAGATAAACGAACGACATCGCCCAGCTTCGGAGCATAAACCCTCTCATCTACCACACTAGCACTAGACAATTTCAAACGAATAGATAAATCATCAAACTCTTCTATGCTCGCATCGACACGAGGAGCATCAGCAATGCGGTTCAGGCCAGAGGCCAACTCAGCCCTCGTCTCCTCAAGGAAAGGGAAGCGAAAAGACTCGAAATAGTGGATTAGGGACTCGAAAGTCCTCGGAATTTCTTTTAACTGGAGAAATTAACACAATTAGAGTTTGTAAACGACAGAATAATTTGAAATGGGAATGAATTGAAACAAATTACAGTTAAAAAAAAAAAAAACTGGTCTTTGAAGAGATCTTCGTTGAGTATGTCGTCACTGGACCACTTGCTGATTATATCAACAAGCTCTTCTCGATTTCTTGAACTCATCTTGAAGAATTTAGGGCGAAAAGGTGATAAATTTCAAGACGAGAAAGTATAAACCTAGCATAATTTGGGTATCTTTTTCTTTCTTTTTACTTTCTTCTGGTTTTATAGCGGAGGAGGAGTTCGGTAATCGATGAGGAGAGAAGGGAATGCGGCGAATACTAAGCGTCGCGGAGAAGCTGATGACTCATGAAGTGGGTGGCGACTCGTGGGGTTCACTTGCTCTTCCCGCGTCTTTCCAAAACAGTGTGTTTTGCTGCCTTTTCTACATAAATTTCCCATGCATAGTCTTCTAGTTGTTTTCTTTTTATTTATTTACTTATTTAAGTTTAAATTAAATTACACATAAATCCTAAAGCTTCACATGCTTTACATATGGTGGTCTTCGCTGGGCTTTTTTACAAATGAATACTAAAAAACTTTTTTATTTTACAATTTATGTTGCTCTTTAATTTTACAGTTTATTTCTTAGAAAATGTTACCCTCTGACTGATTTTTTTTTTATTCGTATACTTTTTTCAATTTTCTGAGCAAAATCCATATCCTAATCTTAAATTTTGAACCACCAATTTTCTAAGCCAACCTCTAAAACGGGCATGTTTGGTTTGATGAAAGCGGGAGGAAAATATGTAAGTGGGAAATGAGGATGTGAAATATAGAAGTGTAGTGGAAAATTGAGATTTATGTAATTCTTATTTTCGATATTTTTTTGTAATGTGAAAGTGTGAGTGAAAAAGTATATTGTATTTTTCGGCGTTTGGTTAGTAATTTGAAAGTGAAAGTGGAAAAGATGACCACAAAGTTGACCATAAAAATATATTAAATTAAATATTAATCTGAAATGATGTTTTTGTACTGTAATTAGACTGCAAGTAAGATTTACATGACATCAAAATTTAATGTTTTAAGTTACAACTTATTACAAGTGAGATTTACATGACCACAAAATTAATTGTAGCAACCTAAAAGTGAGAAAATGGTAGTGTAAAAAGCATGTGTAAGAGGAAAAAAGAAAAGAAAAAAAGTTTTCTCATTCCTTATTTTCGATTTAAAATAAACATCCTTCCTATTTTCCTCCCACTTTCATGACTCCAAACACGCCGAACATTGAGCAAGGTTTAGTGGCTACTCTCTCACTGATTGACTGAAACTCAAAAGATTCTTTCTATCATGTCATATTTTCCTTGTGAATTCCTCTCTTTTTAAGTAAAGTATAACCTTAATATAATTAAACTAACTTTCTCTTAACTTTAAACTATCTATCCTTCAAGTCTCTTTTCTAATTTTACGGTTTTAGTGTTCTTCATTGTAGCACCATTATTTTCTATTGTTTAGTTTTTCTATTTTTGTTCATAAAAAATTAAATTAAACTGCAAGTACACGGTGTACGGTAAAGTACGTGCAAATATGAGTCGGTCTGCGAGAAAGAGAGATTCTTTTAATATCCAACCAAATTAAAAAATGAAGTTGAAAGATACTTGATTACTTTAAGCAAGAAGATACTAACATGAAAACAATTTAGGGAAGGAATCCTCTTAAGCTTGAAAATATTGAATAACAAGTTCATTCTCTCAAAAATAATCATGGTTTATACCATGACTAAGTGTCTACAAATTGAAAGATAATACATGCAAGCACAAAAATCTCTTTTAGAAAATGATTAAATTAAACTAAACAATAATTTCAAAAGCTCTAAATATTATATCTAAGCATAAACAAGAGTGATACAGCTCACTTTAATTTATTAACGTTCTTGAATGATTTAACAATTTTTTAGATGTTAATAACTTGGCAATAATGAGCACAAAATAAGAGTTGAGTATTAACTACTTAAATATTTTATAACTTAGTTTCATCGTACCCTAAATATTAGAGTAGTTACACATGATTCTTAGTAAATAAGAAACAAAATATAATGAAGAAGGAAAAAAAAATATTATAAAAAGATAAAACTTTTATTGATATCAAGGTCTATTATAAATGATCTCCAAGCTCCTTGGTTGCTTATCAGCATCAACTCTGTTATTAAGTGATCGTGTTTAATATGTGCAGATTACACTGAATAAGGACAAAATGGAGATTATTAGCTTAATAGACCCATTTTCGGGTATTTAATTAAGTTTTCTTGAATCCCAAGTTAATAACCTTCTAGAAGCCACATTGGATCCCGAATTGAGAGCCATATCTGATGGTTCTATGTAGCAAAGAAAAGAAAATACAATACCTAGCAGCTTCTCTCGTTCAGGAGAATAAGTGGCCCAAAAATCTGGACCATTGGCCCAGATGTTACAGCGTTTCTGCAGTAATTGTTGCGAATCCACAGCAATTTCAAGGCCAATTGGCCCTGATCTTTGACTCATGTCCTCGTTTCTTAGTGCTCAAGTCTCATGCCTATAAATACAGTACGAGTGGCCAGAGAATGAGAGGAGGAGAACAGAAATTTGGGTAGGATTTTCTCTTCTCCTTCTAGTTACAGAGTAGGATTTTCTCTTTCTTTTCTTTTCCTTTTTCTTGTATTTTCTTTTTCTTTGTAGAGATAGAATCAGATAGAGAGAGTTTCATGAGAAAAAGAGAGATATTATTGTAATAGAGAGTGACAATCTATGCAAATTTCTCCTTTATCTTCATAGTTTCTTGTTCTACGAGTAGCTAGTTTCTTCTTCGTGGCTAAATAACTACTAACCCACTAACCTTTTAACTCTTGTATAATCCACATGAATTTAATAGCATCAAATAAGCATTGTGATTGCAACAGCCACTGATGGCTCATGAGATGGGCTCTAACTCATAACTTGCTAACAAGCTAACTTGTAAATTCTATTTTATTTCATGCTTGCTCTTTGAAGTTTGATGATTTAATTATAGATTGCACCTTGTTTGTCAAGTTTGAATACTAACCACTTCTTATGGGGTCATGCTTTGAAACGGTTCTTGCAATCCAGCCTAGGACTTGCAAATGATATCTTGAGGCACTAATTATCCAAAGAGGTTAGTATGATTAGTGGGAGCAATTAGTAGGAAGTTAGCCATGGGTTTTCTTTCTTTTTGATTTTACTTCCAAAACCCCTTTTCTCAAATTATTGTTGGCCCAGAGGCCCTTCACTCTAGTTTTGATAATGATTAACTCATGTAGTTATTGTTTACTAATAATCTTGTGATATTTAGTTTCAGATATTTGATCAAGATATTAGTAGGTGATAAGCTTCAACAAAGGTGTTTTGGAGCTTTCACATGGTGATTCAAGAGCTTGAGCGTCAAGTTCACATCTAGCACTCGGTTGGAGTCAAGCTCGGTGGATCACGCTTGGATCGAGTCAACTTGGAGACGGAATTCTACAAGAAGACCTCGGTTTGTTTTGTTTATGGTTTAGATCTTGTGTTAAAGATTATATAGTGTTGATATGCTCAAGTTCACAATACACACACTTGTTTTAAAGTTTCATGTTTGGTTTTTCGATTTAACTGATCTTGGTTTTCAAGTCAAAAACATAGATATACTATATTTCATGTATATTGAATTCTATACATAATCAACATGCTTAAAAGTTATTTCAATATCATGTTTTTGTATTTGCATGAGTTTTGGAGAAAACGATTTTCCATTCCAAAAATCCTAGTTTTGGAAAATACGATTTTTGGTTTAAGGTAAAATTTTAATATCACAAAAATGGTTCAAATTATTTGACATATGTGTTGAATTTTTGTCACATATTTGTATTTCAAAGATCTAATAAGAACTAATTTTTGTAGAATTTATATGATTTTATGGGATTTAATTGAAGTCAAAAACCCAAGTTTTCAATCCCTAAAATGTATGACCTGGCTGTCTGCTAGTCGACCGGACCGGTCGACCGTAGCAGAAGTCGGTCGACCGGTCTGGTCTACCAACGTGCATAGACGTGTACGCAGCCATGGGCTGGTGGGCCGGTCGACCGGGCGGTCGACCGTCCAGAGAGCTCTGCTCTCTGGAAATGGCCCCGATCGACCGGCCGGTCGACCGGCAGAGAGCTGCTGCTCTGTATCCAGTCCCGGTCGACCGGAGGCACAATGGTCATAAAAATGACCGTTGGGCCGGTCGACCGGACGGGCAAAACTGCCCTTTCCTGCTGCCAACGGGTGGAAATTTTGTGGGGCTATGAATACCCCACATTTGAGCTGGTTTTAAATAAGTTTTTAGAGAGCAATTTTTTTCACCTTTACAATTGTTTAACATCAAGTTTTCAAAAGAGTTTTTGGGTTTAAAAGATCATTCTTTATTTGTTTTAAAGTGTTGGAATTTCAAAGAAAATAGAGTCTTTTGGGAATTAGTTTTTTATCTAAATTTCTATATTTATTTGGAGATTTTTCCGAGTGATTTTCTTTGTTCAAAACACTTTATTTTCTCACACTTGAGCTTATCTATCTATCCTATCTATAGGATCATTGTTTTGTGAGAAAGAATTAGTTTGTGGTTGAGAGAGACCACCAAGTTGTAATCCTTCTATACTTTGTGATATCCCTCTAGTGAGAGGTGACTGTGTTGATATCCCTCTAGTGAGAGGTGATTGTGAGAGTGGTGATTGTGTATCCCTCAAGTGTGAGGTGATTGTTGTTTAGCTAAGTGTCATCCCTCTAAGTGTAGAGGTGATTGAGTTTGTTGGTATCTCTCTAGTGAGAGGTTGATATTGTGTTGGTTTGTGCCTTGCCTTTAGTGAGAGGCTGTATTAGTTGAGAGAGGAGTTGTGTACTCCCAAATTATATTTACCCAAATCCTCAGTGAAGGTTACCTGTGTGGGAAGTCTTGTGTGGACGAGTTAGTGAAAATCCTTCTATGTGAAGACGGGGATGTAGAGCTGTGTGCTCGAACCTCGAAACATATATTTGTGTTTGCGTTTGATCCACTTTCTCTAACTCACTCTCTTTTATATTGTGTCTTGCATTGATTCATATTGTTTATTCATATTTATATGCTTGGTATTGATTGTGTGTGTGCCTCACTTATGTTGAACCAAGAAAGCTTCATATAGCAACTCAACTCTTATTTAGAGGAATTTAGAGGAGATAGTTGATTGGTAGTGAAAAATGCATTTTTATCATCATATTTACCATCACATTTTCATATTTATTCATTTAATTCTGCACATTTATTAATATTTTGTAATTTATTGTGTGCAGGCCTCGAATTCTTATTTTTATAATAAATAAAGCTTAATGAAGCCCAAAAGCCCACATTTGAAGCCCAGGTGTAAAAGTGCAAATATCAATTGTCAAAGTGCAAATACACAAAGGGCTGAAGTTGCAAATATCAAAGATGAGGGAAGGATAGACTTCTACCCAACCCTAAACTCTTGCAGATGAGAATGAAAAGAGTGCAGAGATAAGGAAATTCGTTTAAAAGAGAGTGGGAGAATTCAAAATCTAGGTAACTTGATTATCAAGTTATCTCGAAATCCCAAGATGAAGAGCCAGGATCACACTTCCAGAAGCAAACGCCCAGATGAACGGATCAGGAGAGGCCACGCGCCAAAGCGCGTGGCCAGAAGAGCCAGTTTTGCCGCAAAATTGCGGCAAAAACCAGGATTTTGCGGCATTTTGGATGAATCTGGATACCAGATTTCGTGGGCAACTTCATCCGGGACTCTTCGGCCTTCTGCACCTATAAATACCCCCTGCAGTGCAACGTACAGGGTCGTCCAGCGTCCAGCAAAGGGCCAAAAGCTAGGGTTTTTAGGTTTTTCTTCTTCTAGGTTAGATTTTATTTCCCCCATTGTAAATTTCTATTTTCTTTGTAAAAACTGAGAGGAGATGATGTATTCATGGAGGAAGGGATCTACTTGTACTGATGGTGACAGTCGGTGTAAGTTCTATTTTTCCACCATTGTTTAATAATCAAATCGAGGTTTGCCTTTATTTTTGTATTGTTTTATTTTCTTTTCTTCTTATTTAATCTTGTGTATCTCAGTATTTACTTTCTTCTATTTGTTCTCTAATGTCTTGCCCACCATGAGAACCAACTGCTTCGAGAATACCTAGCCGAGGAAGAGCCCTTGATGGCCTATGGCGATGAACAGGTCTTCATAGCTTGTTTTTCATTTCATAGAGTAGATTAAGAAGGCGGACGATCCTATAAGCCATGCTTGTACGCCTTCCAAGAAAAGGTAAATCATCGCAACGGTTCAAACGGTAAGCAGATTAAAGAGGTAAGTTTCTTTTCTTTTCTTTTCTTTTTTGTAGATTAAATCACAACTTCTCCCAATTCTTTATTTGCCGACCCATTGTAAATACCACTTCCTTTCTAACTTAACTAATAACAATAAAAACTTTAGAGAAACTTGCTTAACGCTTCCATCGCAGTCCCTCCCTGAGGATCACGACCCGCATAGCCCTGCTACCGCGGATTAGAATTGAGACTTACACATCATATTCTTAAAACTAAAATATTATATTTTGTGTGCATGAAATTTCAGTCAACAAATTGGCGCCGTTGCCGGGGAGGGACGGTAAGTTATTCTCTAATAAAAAAATATTTTTATTAACTAATTCTTTTATTCTTTTCTGTTTGCAGGTTTGGAGAACAGGAAACAGAAACATAGCAGCAGCAGTGGACATATAGCTATCCTGTGCCTCTGCCCTCGAAGGCAGAGCACAGGAAGCTACTGTTTTGCCGCAGATCTGCGGCCAGAGCCGCAATTCTGCGGCAACAGTAGAGAACTACTGATCCTAATTTCTGCAGGTTGCTGCAAAGTTCGAATACTATTTACTGCTCTGTTGATTTGTTCTGTGATAACCCTGCTTACTGCTAATTAATTCAACAGTAAAAAGTTTATTGTTAATGATAAAAATTGATTAGACGTTTGCATATTAGGCACGTGTCTTTTCAATTTATTTATTTTACTGTTGAAGAGTGCTGGCGACAAGGTACGTTTGCATAGCATATAGATTAGGAAACACTCTTGGTTGTTTACTGCTTTCTTGAGTGATTACTTTTCTACAGCTTTACACGTACACTAATTCATCTTAAGGGCATAACCCATAAATAAGATAAGGTGGGGATTTCATCACCCTTCCTTAGCCCAAAAATCATATCCCAAGCACTCACTAACCCAAGCCTAACTTAAAAATTAGTAGACGTTGGCCCTAGGGACATCTCGGACTCAATAGGAGATTATCCTAAGGAGGAACAGTGCTGGAAATTGACTCCTGCCAAATCAGTGTCTAGGAAGGGGATTGAGGGCCGAAAGCCCGAAGATTGGTGGTTATTTAATTAAGGAATGTCTTTGACGGAAAACCTCCCACCACTCTTGCCCTGACCTGGCTGATTAACTTGTGGTCAAAGTCTGCACCCTACCTCCGTGGACAGTCTAACCAGTTAGGAGTCGTCTAGGTCATAGGTCTACCTTAACTTAGGTTAGAATTTTTTTCTTCTTTTTGTTTGTTTATTTGTTTGTTTTCTTTTCTTTTGTGTGTGATATGGCATATAATAATAATTTTCCAATTTTAATCCATATTACACACCTAACTATTTTTCGGATATTACCAACCCGACATATCAAACTTTGACCAATCTAGTGTGCCGGAATGGTCTTATCCGAATGAATATAACCCATACCCCCCATCTTATAACTATAATTTCCATAATAATTTCAACTCGTCACAGAGTTCATGGGGTTTCGAGTCCCCGAGTCTAATGTCCAACCACCTTGTCCTCCGTATCCACCTTGTCCACAATTTTCCCAAGATTCATACTCAGATCCACCCATTCAGAATAGAAATCCATCTATCTTGGAAATGATGAGCATGAATGAGTCCAAGCAAAAATCACCATCAATCTTAGACATGATAATGCGTGAGTCCACCGACTCACAACTTCATCACGATTACCCGTCCTATTTTCAAGTCCAATCAGAACATGATGCACCTATCGACTATGAAGGGATGCTTGCCGCCATGAATCAGGCTAGATTAGCCCATGATCATGACCTAGATTTGATGGTTGAATCTTTACGTTCTCACCGTTCGGCCATTTCTGCTTTCATTGACCACTCGATTAGAGCCGACGAACCAAGTTGCTTTGGACAACAAGATTCTAATTCAGTACCATCATGTGAACTTGCCGAAACTTCAAATTCTGATAACTTGGCAAGTTTTTCCTTTCCTGAATTAGAACTCGAACATGAATATGATCAAGATCTTCCACTTGATGATTCAATTTTATTTCCTGATCCAATAATGACTCCAGTGTCTCCACCTGATTTCACTTTTCCGAGTCAACATTGGATCCTATTCAAATTCATTATGAAATTGAATCACCCATTTAGATGATCATATTGAACTTGACCTAGATTCTCACAATCTCTTTACTTCTGAAACTGATTGTACAATTCTGACGGAAGATGTTGACCTTAGTTTTGAAGAATTGTATGGCGATGAGCTAGAATTCCTTAATATTGGAAGTAAAGAGATATCACTCATATTAGGTCACATTTCATTGTGGGAAGAAGATTGTGGACTTGAGTTTCTATTTCTTGACTTGGACCCACTTCCTGAACTTAGCCCGACTCCTGAGCCCTTACTTGATTTGAGCTTCTTCCCTGAGTCGGTATTCGTTCCCGCACCAATAATGTCCAAGTCAATAATTCCATCTTTTCATACTCCATTTTGGGACAAGGAGGTTGAGACAATTAACTCTGAAATTATTATGAAATTGGAAATTTGATGGGGTGGAAATACTAAAAACTGATTATACATATATTTTAGTGGGTTATTTAAGGAAAGTTTCTGGTGGGTTCCACCAAATTATCTGTTATCTTGATTGGGTAGCAACGCTTGGCCCAATTAGACCACCTCCGGAACCACCACCTTAAGGTAACTTCCGCCTTCCCTTGTTCTGTTTCATGCATATATGCATTCATTCATACATTGAGGACAATGCATGAGATAAGTGTGGGGTGGGCTTTACTAACATACTAACATAGGTAAAAACTAACAAAATTTGCTAAAAAAAAAAAAAAAAAAATTGTTATAAAAAGGAAGTATTTTGACTTATTTTTGAAAGAAATCTAAGTTAGTTTTAAGGATTAGGAAAATCATGATTAGGATTTCTAAAAACTTGGTCAAAATAAATAAATTGTTTAAATTTTAGGTATAGGAGAGAAATTGAATAAGTAGTTAGTCTTAATTTTTACCTTAATGAAATGTGCATACCAAATGCATATCTAGGATTCTAAGACAAAGACCTTGTGCCTCATATATATAAAAAAAAAAAAAATCACTAATTAAGCTGATACATGTGCCTCAAGAAGCATAAGTATTCATGCCTAAAGGTGAATAAATAAAATAAAGTCCTTAGTTTTGGGGCCTAGTTCACTCGAATTTGAGTCCGCGGGGTGTTTTCTCACCTGGTGCCCTAAAGCCAACCGGTTTGGGAGCCACCGACTTTAAGTTCGCTACATGGGTGGATTAGAAAGCCTAAAAAGACTAAGAAATATAATATATGTATTAACACATCTAATAATCAATTAGTTAGGTATGAGGGCCTCAAGAAGCCTTGATGCTTACACGAAAGAAAATTAGATGAGTTATACATATTTAAAAAAAAAGAAGAAAAAAATAAAGAGGCATGAAAATCCAAGTTAAGGAATTCCTAGTAAAAATTCATAAGGATGCATATGATTTTTGGTAACGAAAAAGACTATACACAAATACAATTTTGATCCTTACCTAAAAAGGAAAACAATTTACTTTATAAAGACTAAGTTTAAGAATGAATAAAAATGATAATCCTAAAAACTTATAGATTACTTAGTCTTTTCAAAAGTATTTCAAATATTTTCCTTTTTATGGATTTTGTGGGTGTAATCCGTTGAAAACCCTCACGAGACAACACTCGTCCTTTAGGGTAACCTAAGGGTTTAACGGCTTGTTGCACATGCTAAGTGCAATCGTGATTCCTACGAAAGTGAGTTAAGTTAGATTAGTTTTTCTTTTCTTTTTCTTTGTTTTTACTCGAGGACGAGCAAAAAGATAAGTGTGGGGGTGTGATTGGTAGTGAAAAATGCATTTTTATCATCATATTTACCATCACATTTTCATATTTATTCATTTAATTCTGCACATTTATTAATATTTTGTAATTTATTGTGTGCAGGCCTCGAATTCTTATTTTATAATAAATAAAGCTTAATGAAGCCCAAAAGTCCACATTTGAAGCCCAGGTGTAAAAGTGCAAATATCAATTGTCAAAGTGCAAATACACAAAGGGCTGAAGTTGCAAATATCAAAGATGAGGGAAGGATAGACTTCTACCCAACCCTAAACTCTTGCAGATGAGAATGAAAAGAGTGCAGAGATAAGGAAATTCGTTTAAAAGAGAGTGGGAGAATTCAAAATCTAGGTAACTTGATTATCAAGTTATCTCGAAATCCCAAGATGAAGAGCCAGGATCACACTTCCAGAAGCAAACGCCCAGATGAACGGATCAGGAGAGGCCACGCGCCAAAGCGCGTGGCCAGAAGAGCCAGTTTTGCCGCAAAATTGCGGCAAAAACCAGGATTTTGCGGCATTTTGGATGAATCTGGATACCAGATTTCGTGGGCAACTTCATCCGGGACTCTTCGGCCTTCTGCACCTATAAATACCCCTGCAGTGCAACGTACAGGGTCGTCCAGCGTCCAGCAAAGGGCCAAAAGCTAGGGTTTTTAGGTTTTTCTTCTTCTAGGTTAGATTTTATTTCCCCCATTGTAAATTTCTATTTTCTTTTTGTAAAAACTGAGAGGAGATGATGTATTCATGGAGGAAGGGATCTACTTGTACTGATGGTGACAGTCGGTGTAAGTTCTATTTTTCCACCATTGTTTAATAATCAAATCGAGGTTTGCCTTTATTTTTGTATTGTTTTATTTTCTTTTCTTCTTATTTAATCTTGTGTATCTCAGTATTTACTTCCTTCTATTTGTTCTCTAATGTCTTGCCCACCATGAGAACCAACTGCTTCGAGAATACCTAGCCGAGGAAGAGCCCTTGATGGCCTGTGGCGATGAACAGGTCTTCATGTAATACCCCGTTCCCGGAATACGTACTTAATTGCGTATTCAGTTTTTCGATCGTATTTTTCGATTTACTTCCCGTATTTGACCAATTTCAATTTCAAATATCATTTTCTAATATATTAGATTTTATGTGAATTTCTGGAATTTTCTAGAATTAAAATGAATTTCTTCAAAACCGGTGTCGGCCAGTGCCGCTGATCGATTCCCGAATTTTTATCTTACAAACTGTTTAGAATTTCTAGAAGATTCTTTAGACATTTCTTCTTAGAATTATGTTTATTACTTAAATACTTTTTCTGGAGATTTTACGAATTTATGGATATTCCACCGGAGTCGGCAGAAGACTGATTCCAGTATTTTTATTTCACAAACAGTTAGGAATTTCTAGAAAGGCCTTTAGGCATTATCTCTTAGAATCATATTTTCTATCTACATTCTTTTTCTGAGAATTTTATAAATTTATGAAAATTCTTTCGGAGTCGGTAGGTAACTGATTCCGGGATTTTTAACTTTAAAACTATAAAGTATTTCTTAAAAAGGATTTCATTTTAAGTCTTCATATATTATTATTAATTTTTGGTGAAAATTACGAGTCGTTCCGAGATACTTGAATTTCGGACGATTTCGGTATTTTCCGAATTGTTTTCCCGCATGTTCGACTTTAACTCGGGAATTTGTGTCTCTGATATTTTCATTTTTGGAGACCAAGAAAATATCTTCTCATTTCATTTCTTTTTCCTTTTTCCTTTCTCTATTTTCCTTTCCTTCATCTCTAAGCCAAAGGATTTTCCAATTTCCAAAAATTCCAACAATTCAAATTTTCCAACAAATATCTCAAATTCCACACTCTTCCTCATTAATACCCTCTTTCTCTCTCTCTTCCATGGCCGGCCAAGTGGCCAAGGAGAGGGACACCCATCCCCTCTCCCATTTTGCAATAAACCCCCTCACATTTACACTATTTACATCTCCTTTACAAAAATCAAATCCTATATAAACATCTCCTTTACACTTTTATCTCTTTTCTTCACTTCCAAAAAGAGATAGCCTCCACAAATCCTCCTCCATCCCAAACCCTAATTCCAATATCACCACCAAGTCTTCATCTTCTTCTCAAGCTACCACAACTCTTGGATTTGGATCGCATCTCACTTCGTCGGAGGTATCGCCAAAGACCTAGTTGGTGACATCGTCGACAAACGATCCTTCAAGACTCGTAGAACCTTCGAATAACCTTACCTTGTGAGTATTTTTACTCACCAAGACTAGATTACTTCTTTGTGTACATATGATGATCATTCATGTACACTTGTGTCATAAAAATCCCATTTTTAGGCCAACAAACAACCATCAGAATTCTGTTCTGTTTTCTGTTTTCTCCACGATTAGTCGACTTAACCTAGGGCTAGTCGACTAACCCACCTTAGTTGAAACGTAGTCTTTCTAATGTCACAGTTTTAGTCGACTAAGCCATATCACCAGTCGACTAGACCCCCCTAGTCGACTACATTTTAACCTAGTCGACTAACCTATTCCAGGACCAAAAACACCAACTCTCGGCTCTGGTCGACTTATCCCAATTATTAGTCGACTTGAGACCTCTAGTCGACTACACATAGTACCTTAGTCGACTAACATGTCCCTGAAATAAACCCCAACTTTCTATATCACCGATTTAGTCGACTTGCGTATCCGTTAATCGACTTATGGTTCACCACTAGTCGACTACCCTTCTAACCCTAGTCGACTAACTATTCTTGAAACAGAATTCCAACTCTCTGGAAACCATTATTAGTCGACTCCTGCAGACTAGTAGTCGACTTAAGACCCCTATTAGTCGACTAATCTTTCCTCCTAGTCGACTAATTCTGACTGTTTGACTTAGTTGATTCTGTTCTGAATTTGGTTCTTATTGTTGATACATGTATGATATATTAGTCTTGTTCACGCTTCATAACTGATACCACATGACATATTACTTGATGGATCTCACCACTTATTACTTCATGACTTGTTCATTAACTCTATCAACCGCTTGTCAATTCTTTAGACTTGTTAGTTTTATGTTTCCTTTTAACACATGTATATCACCTGACTTGCTGGACCCTCTTGTTAGGCCATGACTTGCCTTGATTATCATCAATCTCTTATTATGATGATTGCTTGTTATATATCACCACTTGGTCATGCTATCTTTTAAAACCAAGCATGATATATTTGACCTTGTAATTATTATGTTTACGGGAATCCTGTTTTATTTTATGGAACTAAGTGCCACACCATACTCGGTGGGGGCCACCTCTAGAATCCACTCCCTCAGAACAAAGTGCCACATGGAACAAAGTGCCACACCACACGGTGGGGGCCACCTCTTGAATCTGTGGGGGCCACCTCTTGAATCTGTTGGGCTATTACTGTTATGTTTATTCTTTCCCGTAATCTGATAATATTGATAAACTACAACTTGTATGGGGAATGGGAGGAAGTGATGGATGCCGGAATGATACCTTGCTTATAGTGATGGATTAAAAGTATATATATATAAATATATATATATACTGGCGGTAGTGAATCTGTTTACTGACTCGGGGGACTTTGGGCCTCCAAAGCTGGTTCCAGGTGTATGGAAACCACTATAAGGAGTGATATCAGTTCTCCATCTACTTCCGGTAACGACCCTCGACTCTCCAATATATGGATGTATGTGAGTCGGGATATATACCGAGACACATACCTAGATATATGGATCAGACGAGTAATAATAATTAGATGCCCGTTGTATTTCAATCATATTTCCATTCATGATTCCGGTTATAATCTTAGTTATGATTCCTGTTAGGATGACTGTTATGACTTCCTTTAGGTACTCCGGTCCTATCTATTACTTGTTCCTATTTCGGATTTATGTTGTTCTTGTGATGTATTCCCGTTTTGACTATCGTATGATTTGCAAGTCTGATTCTATACGCTTGAGTATTCGGTGGCATGAGATAACAATATATAGATGAGGGTTTCCTTGTTTGGATTATTCCTTCGACGTATTAGTCTCATGGGACCGTGACTTAAGTGTATACAATCACTTTGCTTGTAATCAGCCATACCTTGCATTTCCTGTTTTATGATTATATTATGTCTGTCTTCATATACCACACTTGTGTTCTAACCCCTATTCATATCTCTTAGCCACTTGGCTGCAGTTGTTTATTGTTTATATGTCTTGATTCCTTGGATTTGCATATTCAGACTCAGAAGCTGGATCGAAGTGGAGTTGTCCTCCGTAGATCGAGCTTCCCTTAGCGGGCAGACATCCTAGTCCTGTTCCTCGTGCCATACTTTCTTTTGGACTCACGAGATCTTCATCCTACTCGTGAGCATCTTTTGTATATCTTGTATATTTTACTTTTGGACTTGTTATGATAAAAGACATATGTAATGTTTATCATAAGCTGTGATGACTTTGTATTTTGTACCTTTATGTTGGCATATGAATACCACGCTTTGTGTGTACTCTGATTTCTTGTTGTACTTTTATGCTTAGCGTATATACGTGGGGGCCCTTCCTGACCTACGTATATACGTCGCAGTGACGTCCCCGTATCCGTGGAATCGGGGCGTTACAGGTTGGTATCAGAGCTTAGGCTCTCAAACCTAAAGTACAACCCAGTAGCAAATTTTAGTAATTTGCTAATGCCAACTATAATGTACAAAGTTATCTAGTCCTTCTTGATTTGTCTAGTTATTCTTGATTCCATCCCTCATATTCTAAACTCCCTCCATTTTTCCAACTCCTTCCAGTTATCTTTAGCCATCCTAGTATGGAGAGGAGATCGGGTCGCAGCAACTCTGGATCAGCATCGAATGGACCCACAGGAGAGAATGTGGATATCCTAAGGGTCATTCAAACTATGATGGAGAACCAGCAGCAGCAGACGGAACTTCTCCGGCAGGAGTTGGCAGCTCCAAAGGAACAGAGGCCGGGGAATGTATCGGACTTCAGAAGACTACAGCCTGCTATATTCACGGGAAGCGAGAAACCATTGGATGCTGAGCAATGGTTGACGGACACTACAGATCTACTGAACGCCGCCCGTGTTCCAAAGGAGAACCAAGTTGAGGTTGCCAAGATTCAGTTGAAGGACATAGCCAGAACTTGGTGGCTTGCAGAGGAGGCCAGATTGGAGAGACCTGTCACTTGGGACACGTTCTCCAAGAGTTTTTACAGCAGGTTCTTCCTTGCTACTGCTCAGAAGGATATGGAGGAGCAGTTCATTAGACTCCAGCAGTGGAACAAGTCCGTGGATGAGTACGCCGCGGAATTTCTGAGGCTTAGTCGCTTTGCTCCGTACATGGTAACGGATGAGGAGACGCGAGCGAGCAGATTCCAGCAGGGCCTACAGATGGATATCCAAGTTTTCTTGATGCCCCAAGAGCTGAAGACTTATTCGGAAGTTCTCACCATAGCTCGAGAAATGGAGCGTGGGCTAGAGAAGAAGAAAGAGAACTTGATAAGGAACCAGGCCAAGAAGAGGCCTTTGGAGTTGATGGATGAGGAAGATGCAGTTGGGACAACCCAAGGCCCAATGAGCAAGGGACCATTCCAATCTCCTTCTCCTCAGATTGTATGCAATTATTGCCACAGACCCGGGCATTATAAGAGAGATTGTCGAAGGGCCAAGAGATTATGTTTGGCATGTGGGTCAGGGGGACATATGCTAAGGGATTGCCCACACAGAAAGTTTATGCCCGTAGCTCCAATCAGACCAGCTCTTCCAGCTCCAGCACATCCAGCCCCAGCACTTCCAGCTCCGCCATTAAAGAGGAACCCTGAACCTGTTGATCAAAGAGTTCCACTTCCACCCCAACGGTATGATCGTCAGCAGAGGGGATTGAGGCCTAGAGCAGATCAAGGTAGAGGCCAAGTTCACCTCATGGCAGTAGAGGCCTCAGGCAATGAAGCAGAGTGGGAGGACCAGTATCCAGAGCAGGAGCCTTAGGGATATCATGGTAACCACTACCCTAGATCTTGTATTTGAATTGGTTATCATTCTAAATATGTTTCCCTTATCATTCTATCATTGTTCGTCCTAGTCATTCCTGTATTCATCTTACCCTTGTTTTGATTTTTCGGAATTTTGATTCCAACCATGTCCACCTTGTATTCAATTTACCCCTTAATGAAATTGCGAGGACGCAATTTTTGTAAGGTGGGTAGATTGTAATACCCCGTTCCCGGAATACGTACTTAATTGCGTATTCAGTTTTTCGATCGTATTTTTCGATTTACTTCCCGTATTTGATCAATTTCAATTTCAAATATCATTTTCTAATATATTAGATTTTATGTGAATTTCTGGAATTTTCTAGAATTAAAATGAATTTCTTCAAAACCGGTGTCGGCCAGTGCCGCTGATCGATTCCCGAATTTTTATCTTACAAACTGTTTAGAATTTCTAGAAGATTCTTTAGACATTTCTTCTTAGAATTATGTTTATTACTTAAATACTTTTTCTGGAGATTTTACGAATTTATGGATATTCCACCGGAGTCGGCAGAAGACTGATTCCAGTATTTTTATTTCACAAACAGTTAGGAATTTCTAGAAAGGCCTTTAGGCATTATCTCTTAGAATCATATTTTCTATCTACATTCTTTTTCTGAGAATTTTATAAATTTATGAAAATTCTTTCGGAGTCGGTAGGTAACTGATTCCGGGATTTTTAACTTTAAAACTATAAAGTATTTCTTAAAAGGGATTTCATTTTAAGTCTTCATATATTATTATTAATTTTTGGTGAAAATTACGAGTCGTTCCGAGATACTTGAATTTCGGACGATTTCGGTATTTTCCGAATTGTTTTCCCGCATGTTCGACTTTAACTCGGGAATTTGTGTCTCTGATATTTTCATTTTTGGAGACCAAGAAAATATCTTCTCATTTCATTTCTTTTTCCTTTTTCCTTTCTCTATTTTCCTTTCCTTCATCTCTAAGCCAAAGGATTTTCCAATTTCCAAAAATTCCAACAATTCAAATTTTCCAACAAATATCTCAAATTCCACACTCTTCCTCATTAATACCCTCTTTCTCTCTCTCTTCCATGGCCGGCCAAGTGGCCAAGGAGAGGGACACCCATCCCCTCTCCCATTTTGCAATAAACCCCCTCACATTTACACTATTTACATCTCCTTTACAAAAATCAAATCCTATATAAACATCTCCTTTACACTTTTATCTCTTTTCTTCACTTCCAAAAAGAGATAGCCTCCACAAATCCTCCTCCATCCCAAACCCTAATTCCAATATCACCACCAAGTCTTCATCTTCTTCTCAAGCTACCACAACTCTTGGATTTGGATCGCATCTCACTTCGTCGGAGGTATCGCCAAAGACCTAGTTGGTGACATCGTCGACAAACGATCCTTCAAGACTCGTAGAACCTTCGAATAACCTTACCTTGTGAGTATTTTTACTCACCAAGACTAGATTACTTCTTTGTGTACATATGATGATCATTCATGTACACTTGTGTCATAAAAATCCCATTTTTAGGCCAACAAACAACCATCAGAATTTCTGTTCTGTTTTCTGTTTTCTCCACGATTAGTCGACTTAACCTAGGGCCTAGTCGACTAACCCACCTTAGTTGAAACGTAGTCTTTCTAATTTCACAGTTTTAGTCGACTAAGCCATATCACCAGTCGACTAGACCCCCCTAGTCGACTACATTTTTAACCTAGTCGACTAACCTATTCCAGGACCAAAAACACCAACTCTCGGCTCTGGTCGACTTATCCCAATTATTAGTCGACTTGAGACCTCTAGTCGACTACACATAGTACCTTAGTCGACTAACATGTCCCTGAAATAAACCCCAACTTTCTATATCACCGATTTAGTCGACTTGCGTATCCGTTAATCGACTTATGGTTCACCACTAGTCGACTACCCTTCTAACCCTAGTCGACTAACTATTCTTGAAACAGAATTCCAACTCTCTGGAAACCATTATTAGTCGACTCCTGCAGACTAGTAGTCGACTTAAGACCCCTATTAGTCGACTAATCTTTCCTCCTAGTCGACTAATTCTGACTGTTTGACTTAGTTGATTCTGTTCTGAATTTGGTTCTTATTGTTGATACATGTATGATATATTAGTCTTGTTCACGCTTCATAACTGATACCACATGACATATTACTTGATGGATCTCACCACTTATTACTTCATGACTTGTTCATTAACTCTATCAACCGCTTGTCAATTCTTTAGACTTGTTAGTTTTATGTTTCCTTTTAACACATGTATATCACCTGACTTGCTGGACCCTCTTGTTAGGCCATGACTTGCCTTGATTATCATCAATCTCTTATTATGATTGATTGCTTGTTATATATCACCACTTGGTCATGCTATCTTTTAAAACCAAGCATGATATATTTGACCTTGTAATTATTATGTTTACGGGAATCCTGTTTTATTTTATGGAACTAAGTGCCACACCATACTCGGTGGGGGCCACCTCTAGAATCCACTCCCTCAGAACAAAGTGCCACATGGAACAAAGTGCCACACCACACGGTGGGGGCCACCTCTTGAATCTGTGGGGGCCACCTCTTGAATCTGTTGGGCTATTACTGTTATGTTTATTCTTTCCCGTAATCTGATAATATTGATAAACTACAACTTGTATGGGGAATGGGAGGAAGTGATGGATGCCGGAATGATACCTTGCTTATAGTGATGGATTAAAAGTATATATATATAAAATATATATATACTGGCGGTAGTGAATCTGTTTACTGACTCGGGGGACTTTGGGCCTCCAAAGCTGGTTCCAGGTGTATGGAAACCACTATAAGGAGTGATATCAGTTCTCCATCTACTTCCGGTAACGACCCTCGACTCTCCAATATATGGATGTATGTGAGTCGGGATATATACCGAGACACATACCTAGATATATGGATCAGACGAGTAATAATAATTAGATGCCCGTTGTATTTCAATCATATTTCCATTCATGATTCCGGTTATAATCTTAGTTATGATTCCTGTTAGGATGACTGTTATGACTTCCTTTAGGTACTCCGGTCCTATCTATTACTTGTTCCTGTTTCGGATTTATGTTGTTCTTGTGATGTATTCCCGTTTTGACTATCGTATGATTTGCAAGTCTGATTCTATACGCTTGAGTATTCGGTGGCATGAGATAACAGTATATAGATGAGGGTTTCCTTGTTTGGATTATTCCTTCGACGTATTAGTCTCATGGGACCGTGACTTAAGTGTATACAATCACTTTGCTTGTAATCAGCCATACCTTGCATTTCCTGTTTTATGATTATATTATGTCTGTCTTCATATACCACACTTGTGTTCTAACCCCTATTCATATCTCTTAGCCACTTGGCTGCAGTTGTTTATTGTTTATATGTCTTGATTCCTTGGATTTGCATATTCAGACTCAGAAGCTGGATCGAAGTGGAGTTGTCCTCCGTAGATCGAGCTTCCCTTAGCGGGCAGACATCCTAGTCCCTGTTCCTCGTGCCATACTCTTCTTTTGGACTCACGAGATCTTCATCCTACTCGTGAGCATCTTTTGTATATCTTGTATATTTACTTTTGGACTTGTTATGATAAAAGACATATGTAATGTTTATCATAAGCTGTGATGACTTTGTATTTTGTACCTTTATGTTGGCATATGAATACCACGCTTTGTGTGTACTCTGATTTCTTGTTGTACTTTTATGCTTAGCGTATATACGTGGGGGCCCTTCCTGACCTACGTATATACGTCGCAGTGACGTCCCCGTATCCGTGGAATCGGGGCGTTACACTTCATAGCTTGTTTTTCATTTCATAGAGTAGATTAAGAAGGCGGACGATCCTATAAGCCATGCTTGTACGCCTTCCAAGAAAAGGTAAATCATCGCAACGGTTCAAACGGTAAGCAGATTAAAGAGGTAAGTTTTCTTTTTCTTTTCTTTTCTTTTTTGTAGATTAAATCACAACTTCTCCCAATTCTTTATTTGCCGACCCATTGTAAATACCACTTCCTTTCTAACTTAACTAATAACAATAAAAACTTTAGAGAAACTTGCTTAACGCTTCCATCGCAGTTCCTCCCTGAGGATCACGACCCGCATAGCCCTGCTACCGCGGATTAGAATTGAGACTTGCACATCATATTCTTAAAACTAAAATATTATATTTTGTGTGCATGAAATTTCAGTCAACAATAGTCCAGAGCCCTTCACCGGTAATTCGGCTACACTCTTTGGTTACACTTTGGAACTTGGGTGTTTGGATGTTGTTGGGAAGTGTGGTTTGAAAAATGTTTTGTCTTTTTCAGTGTTTGGATGGTAATGTGAAAGTGGAAGTGGAAAAGTTGACCACAAAGTTGACCGCAAAATATTATTAAAATAAAAATTAATTAAGAAAAATAAAATATAGACTGTAATTAGAATGCAAGTGAGATTTACATGATCAAAAAATTAACTATTTTGTGCTACAACTTATTAAAATGACATTTACATGACCACAAAATTAACTATAGCACTCTAGAAGTGAGAAAATTGTTGTGTAAAAGAGAAAAGAGAAAAGGAAAAGGGATTTTCTTATTTTCCTTTTCCGGTGTTTGGATAGATAGGAAAGTGAGCAATTATACTTCCCCATTTCCTTACTTCCGCTCACTTCCTTGCAACCAAACACCCCTAAGTGTGTTGCATTTAGTTTTTAATTCCGCATCATTTGTCATTAGATTAGTCATACACCTATTCACCCCCTCCAGGTGTACTTTCAATTGGTATCAGAGCCTACGCTCCTGATATTAGGTTTAACCACCTAGGAGTGAGATCTTGGTTTGCTAATCTAGTGTTGCATTTGCACATAATTGTTTACACATACTCATGGACTTCATGACCCCTCCTATGTTTGATACTTCTAACATTATTATTTAGAAGGCTAGGATGTCCATGTACCTCAAAATCCTAGGTTTGCATGTTTTTCTTACCGCTACCAAGAAATCCTATCTTGGTAATAGCAAGCATATAGAGGCCAATGAACAAGCCCTAACGGCACTTAGAAGCACGCTTAACAAAGAATATTTGTGTATGATTTCTCATTGTGATTTCGCCTTTGCAGTGTGGAACATGTTGACCTCTCCTGTGCTCCAAAAGACGAATCATGTGGAGATAGAATCTACTGGAGGAGAATCCGAACAACATTGCTATATGGTCCAAGGGAATGACTCCCTGGAGGTATATTCGAAATCTCAACTAGATGATAGTGCTAGTTCTTCAAGTAATGATCATATTGATGCCGATGCATTAAATGAAGAACTATCTATTGTATGTGAAAAATTGCTAGAAAAATATAATCTTTTGAAAAAGAAAAATTTTGCATTAAAAGAAGAAAATAAAAATTTGTCTTCTAGACTTGAGATTGTTTTACAAGAGAGGGATGAGATTTCAAATGAACGTGACTCATTGAAATCCCAACTTGAACTTGCACTTAATGAAAACAAAATTTTGAAAAATAAAAATGATTGCAATGATGTTTTAAGAAAAATGAGGTTTTATCTTCAAAACTTGATTTTGTTATAAAAGAAAATGAATCCTTGAAAATAAAAATTGCTTCAATTTCAAAGGATTTGGATTTGTTTTCAAAGAAAAATACTATTTTGCAAAATGATATTGATTCACATGTTTGTCATGCTAGTATAGCTTCACCACCTAGTGTAACCATAGCATGCTCCACCTCTTCCTCTAACATTGAAAATGATATAAACTTATTGAAGAAGAATGTTGATTGTTTGGGCTCCACTTTGAGCCAATGTGCCATGAACCACACACGTTTGGAATCTATGTTTCGAAAGAAACATGTTCCTCCTATGCATGCACATAAAACACGGCATACACATGCTTCCCACGTACATACACACAACACTATGTATGCTCATGTGTACACATGTACACATTGTGGACGTAAGGGTCACCTTGCTAAGTATTGTTATGATAGAGTACATAATGTAAATTTAGCAAATAGATTTGTTTGGGTTAGGAAATGTGCTAACCCTCATGGACCCAATAGAGTATGGGTACCAAAGACCACTCCTATTTTATTTGATGTAGGTGTGGGCTCTCACATGACGTGAGAGTTATTGGTGCCTTGAGGTGGATGCGTTCCGAGCTTAATGGTGATTATTTTAGATGCATCACTTTCAAGGGAAGTTTGGTGGGAGGACCACCTTGGTTTGGAGACATAAAGATGTGCCCTCATGATTTTGGTAACGATCTCTTACTCCTTATTTATGTTTTCATGCTTTCATGATTGATTTTTAGCATGTTTTGATTACTATGTTAAATGCCATGATAATTAGGCTTGTGATATACATGATTAGTATTTGAGATACATCCATGTTCTATATGGATTTATATTATTGTGTTCTCACTTTAGTTTAACTATTGTGTATATCATAGATCTAAGACACGTGCTTTTACATAATGATCTTATTAGTTTATGTTTTGGTTTGCACTTCATGTTTTGATTACATGTTTAGATGTAGTTTTCATTAAAACTTGTGTATATACTTGTACAACTAATGAGCTACAAATTGATTATTATATGTTTGTACTTGATTGCTCATTTGTACCCATTAGATGTAATAGTATAGCCTAGTTTTGATGATTCATGCATTTTGACTTGTATTCCCTATTTTTGGACATGTTTTTCATGTTTTGTTCGAGCCACGCTCTACGTCCCCGCCTTCAACACGATGAAGGATTTTCACTATTGGTGATCCCACTGGATCCTCAATACAAGGACACACTTGTCCTATCTCTCGGTGTCGCCACAACACTTTGAAGCACACCCGCTCGCTTGAGGCCGATGCCTCTACAACTTCTCACAATAAGAAAGGTTGATCACACTTGATCAAAAAACTCACTTTGCACAATCCTACAACCAAGATGAGAGAGATAATACTATGGGATTGTGTAGTGCAAATGACTAGAGAGAAGTAGAGGATTGCTTCAAGAAAGTGTTGGAAATTTTTGGCTTAAAGTGAAAATCTTTTTCTAAAAGGGTAAGCTTTGAAAACTAAAGTTTTTGCTTGAAAATCTTGTTGTTGCTTAGAAATCTTCTTCTTAAAGTTTGTAGAAGTGTCCCACTATTTATAGGGGATGAAAAACAACCTACACAGCTCAAAAGAGTCGTTGGGGGTGAATCCCAACAAAAAGCTGTCCAGAAAAATAGAGCTGTTGGAGTCTGTCAGAACTTCTGACAGCTAACGGTCGACCGGGCCGGTCAACCGCCAACGGTCAGAAATCCGACCGTTGGGGAGGTCGGTCGACTGGGCGGCCGACCGAGACCAAAACTAGAGAGCAACTCTCTCTGTCGGTCGACCGACTCGGTCGACCGAGGAAAAACAGAGAGCAGCAACTTGCTCACGGTCGACGGGGTCAGTCGACCGATGTGCACACATGCACAGTGGTGCATGTCGGTCAACTGGGTCGGTCGACCGAACTCTGCCAGAACTGTTTTTCCAGAGTCTGCCAAGGAAAGGAAATTTTGGTTGAAAAGTTCCTTTGTTTAAGGATTTATAAAATAGGATTCTAGGACTTAGTGTGATCATAGATCAACACCCAAAAATGTTTGAACTCTATTTTGATGAAAATCCTTTTTGGTGAAATGGAAAATTGATTTTTCGAAAACAGATTTTTCAAACATGGTTTTTCCAAAACTAGGTTAGAAATTTTGTTATGAAAATTGTTTTGAAGCCATGAAGCAATACTAGATGTGTGTGTGTGACAATCTCAAGTATTCTACCTCTATCATCTAGGTTTTGACACAATCATCTAAAAATACTAACTAAAAAGAAAATTACAAATCTTGAGGTCTTCTTCTTGTTTGATCCTGGAGCGCTTCTACTGTGCTAGGCTCGGGGATCCAAATCCTTTGCGACATCCAAAAGTGTGAGTCTTGAGTTGGTGCCGTCAAATCAACTATAATATTTACCTGAAACTTATGTAAACAAAAGTTGTTAAAAACATAACTAAATATGGTTTGTTATCATCAAAATGTCGGGCTAATGGCCTTTGAGCCAACATTTACATCATATTGCCACCGATCTCTACAAAAACTAGGTGCCTCCAAACCCTAGTCTTAGTAACCCCATTGCGACTCCCAAAGAAGGTTAGCTTGAGTCAACTCATTTTGAGCCTGAAACTCTCCACGATTCAGGTCTGGAAAACTAAACCTTGTTGCCAAACGAGGCCAATATGGTCACGTTTTGATCTGGTTTTATCTTAGTTTTAAGGTTGTTTATGTCGTTTCAGCCATCTCCTCATCTTTCCCTCATTTATTCCTTCTCCCTCTTCAAAATACCCTGAAATTATTCATCTCACATTCACAAACATTTACTGATCGACTACATTTAATGGCTCAGAAACCACAAGCATTTCTTTTCTTACTCGTTTTTAAGCAAAACAAAAGTTTTAGCATTTTATAGAAAGTGAAAAGGCCATCTTTTTCCCCTGAAACTCCAGATAATAACAGTTGTGTTTACAAGATAACAATCATATAGACATGTCAGCTACTTTTTTCTGTTCTTTCCCTTCCTTTTGTTCTTCTTCTGATTCTTGCTAGATGCCCCTTTATTTCCAAGACTCTTTTTTCTGAAACAGCTGTGAGGGCTGAATTCTCTACAGAAGTACCTCCTTTCTTCATCATTAAATGAGTATATGCATGAAACCTTGACCTCCTCGTCAGCAGCTTTTCAATAAGTCTCTTCACAAGTCCATACTCACTGGAAAACACACAGCAGATTAAAAATTAGAACAGAGACAGATAATCTGACAAGCAGCTGCAGAACCATAAAGATACATCACAGAGATGATAAATTATCACAAAAATGAAAGTACACTACCGGTGACATTATCGCGCTGAATCTAAGTAAACCGTATGATTCAGCATATGCACAACTCAGGACAATTGTAATAAATGACTGACTAAATTTACTAAATCTCTCTTAACTTTTAATTAAAGTCAAATAACCGCCCATTATTTCATGAATCATCACTAAAACTCTCAAAACTTTGTTGCCGTTATCACATCCACTCCTTCCGTTAACCCAAGTCATCACATGATGTCACATGATATCATTCAACATAATTTTAGACTAAATTACACCTTGTTATTTTAAATCTAGCCCATACTTTAAATTTTTACTCTAACTTATGTAGAAATTAGTTTAAACCCAAAATGGATCTAAACCAACTTCATCTCTTTTAACCCTTCTTCTCCTTCTATTCTAAGCCACAATCTAAAGACAAGGAGTTCATTAGGAGAATGATGAATTAAGATATGATATAATATACGATAACAAAAATAGAGGGGGAAATTAGGGTTTTACTTAGATATGATAAGTTAGGTTTTAATTTGGATATGAGAATAGAAAGATGGTCAGGAAGATTAGAGCTTGAATTGGGCATGATGTGTGTTTGATGTGGCATTACAATGCCAGAATAGAAAAAAGGGGGAAACAATGATAGTTCCTTTTAGATCATGGGTTACAGTTTGATTTGAGGACATGACAATAGAAAAGAGCGGAAAATAAGGTTAAAACTTGATTGGAAGTGATGGATTCTTGGCTTTGTTAAGAGATTGAAAAAGAAGAATAGAAGAGAAACGGGTGAAGAAGATGAAATAACAGGTATAAACTCATTTTGAGTTGAGTATTGGACTAATAAATTAAAATAAAAAAAAGAACTCATGTCAAGAGCAAAAATGTCATTTTACATCCCCAGCTAACACCATTATGCTCTTAACGGTTTGAAAAGTTTAAGAAGGATTATTGATTATTCATAAAATATTGTGAGATTTTGTGACTTTAGAAAAAAAAAGGTTAAAAGAGGTTTAGTGAAATTTAGCCCAAATAAATTGAAACCTAAGTTGAGGGTTGCCATGGAAACTTACCTCAAACTCATCAATGAGGAGCTGAATTTCATCAAACAGGGCTTTATCATCATCGTGAAGAGAACTCTTGTCTAAGCTGTTCACTTGAGTGTGAAGAACAGATAAAAATTTCTCCACTTCCATCTGGAAAAACATAACATACAAAAAATGAGATTGGGCCATGTATCAAAATGAACTTCTATACAAATTAACTTGACATGAAATGCACCTTTAGGTTTGAAGCAACAATCTTAGCTTTGCAATCATTGCTGCCCTTTCCATGTTCCAACACAATAGCATCAAAAGTTAAGCAGAGATGTTTAAAACCATCCTGAAAATCAAAGCCCGTGCTGTCATTCCCTTCGGCAGCAATTCCCTTCTTAGAAAACTCCAAATCAGAAGCAAATTTATTATCAGGAACACTACAATCAGAAGAAATACCAACATCGCTAGAAGTTCCTGGTTCACATATATTAGCTTCATTCTGGTGAAAGACACATGAATTCTTTGGGAAAAGTAAATCCATCATATCCTCTCTGCTTCGCGAACTGCTCATATCTATAAAAAGAGTATTTACAAATGTGAATTTTGGGGCGTCATCTGTCAAACATACCATCACTAATGGATCACCTATTGTCATGAGGGCAGTGGCAAATATATCATGAAAGTTATCCTCCTCCAAAGTGCAAAGGTGATTATGGAATGCTTTAGACAATACCGAAACAATAGCCTTCTGCCTTAATACATCCACAAGCATTTTAAATGGCACTCCTGAGTTCATGTGGAGAACACCAATCATGATGACCAACTTCAAAACCAGTGATGGATAGTACTGATTTGCAGTTAGTTTGGACGTTCTAATCCATTGCATTGTCCCAGGATGATCAAACAAGATTTGCCCAATCATGTATGCCAAACAGCTAACTGATTCTGTAAAGAATACCTGATTATGAGAATCAGTATTAAAGCAGCAAAATGAATCTGAACAACCAAGTGCCTCAACAAAAGATCCTTTTGTTGTAAAGAAGTAGCTCCGACAAGCTGATAACATAAATATGAGCTGTTCAACAAGATATAGGAAAGTCGGAGGTGAAATGTAGTCTACTTCATTCCGCCAGTCGATATCAAATGTACTACGCAGAGCATCTCGGAGGCTTGATGCTATCTGTCGACATCCTGATTCCTTGTTCCTCATATACTCCATGAATATTTTCCATTCTTGCATTTCATCCAGATGGTTTATGATAGATTCATAAAGTTCATCCTCTAGCTTTCCACAAACCATGACAATCATTGCAACCCTACCGATCTTTCCATATGTCAATTTACCGCTGACAATTTCGACAAGAATATCCCGCAACAATTCTTTAGCAAGTTCTTTTTTTCGAAGACCAATGATGCTTTCCTTTAGTTCTAGTCTCCAGTCAACAGGAAAAACAATGTTAAAGAAGGACCTCTTTGTTTCAGAGAGTATACCGTGGATTGACTTTGAATATGATTTTGTGTGTCCCTTCTCATAACTGATCAAAAATTTTGATACTTGAAAGATCCTAAGAAGAGCTACACCTCGACTCACTGAAGACAGACTATGTCCCATGCAAAACCTGTCGAGGCAACCCAATACTTCAGTACCAACAGAAAGTAATTCTGAAGCCCAATAACTCTTAACAGAAGACAGAAACTGGTTAGTTCCTATAAGTGCGAGTTTTCCATCCTTTTTAGAAGATCTGACGCCACTTCCTCTCAACCAGAAAGCCTCTGGATTGTACACAACAAAAGTCCTGTCGTTGTTCCTCTGAACACCAAAGTAATTCATACAGAACTCTAGATGCCTCCCACTTCCAACTTTAAGAAAATCATCAGCCTTCTGAAGGGAGTCCAACACAACAAAGACCTTTTCCTTCCAGATATTCCAAGCAAATACCAATGTCTCTGAAGAGAACAGATTGTGGAGCAACTTAGCTACGTGCTTGTCTGGATCATCATCAACTTCAGATTCCCTATGAAACTTTGAAGGATCAGATTTCATATGAATATCAAGAATTTTACGAGCAGAAAAAAGTTCTGCCTTTACAATCTCAAGTCTTGTAGCAGAACTCAGGATTTTTGCAAGATCTGCCAAGCCCTTTTCTTCATCTTCGACTATATTAATCTCCAAACTAATAGATTCAAAAGGAAGCCCTGAACTTTTCTCAGCTAACAATTTGGCTTTCATCAAAAGATCATCTTTCTGCTTAAATGTCTTTAAGGGCCACCCATTGTTTCCAGCTGTCCAGAGTGAGTTCATGACAACATAGTCCAGAATTAACCTGGAGGATGCTTCAAAATGACCAGCCTTTTCAAGCATATTAGCCTGAAGAAGATGGTCACCTTTCATCTTTGCAATATTTGCAGCTTCCACAAAGTTTCCTAATTCTTCCTCCATGGAAAGCAACTCATCAAGATATCCTCTTGACTTTAGAAAATTTCGTGCTTTATCTATAGAGTTAAATGCTTTTACAAACTTCATCACCTGTTTTGAATCTTTGAGCTCATGATAGTGACGAGCACATGTGTCCAGAAATGGAAATTCAATCTCTTCCCAATCTACCACATCCACTTCAAAAATTTTTGATGTTCGGTCTCCTCTCCAATATTCAATGAACTGCAATCCCATATCAAATAGATTGCCACTGGAGCAAGCTGACAAGCACTCCGAGTAATAGTTTCCCTTATCATATGCCTTGGCTGCAAGTGACCAGCGTCGAGCCTTGGACAAGAAATCACCAGCATCATGAAGCCTAGATTCGCCACATTTCTCCAAATAAATAGTACCTTCATCAGAAAATAAAACATTAGTTGAAACCCTACAAAAATTAAAATAGAGATGAAAAACATGTAAACAGCAGTGTCTGTTGTTGAAGAACTGTGCAGTTTTGAATACTGATTGTGGAGCAGCATTTGGACTGTGGTGCTTCAGCCTGGACAGCAATGATGATGGGCAGGATAATGGAGTAAAACCAGAACCGAAAGCACAGCCAGTCTCTAACTGAACGGATAAAAGTCAGTGGTTGGATTAAGTTTTGACAGAATCTGGGTTGCTTCTGCATTATCTTTTTCTCCATATAAGTGTGGGTAGGTGCCAACAGATGTGGAGTTATGCCAACGACGTTTATTTAGACGGAATCATAAGTTTTGGGAGCATGTGAAAGGATTATAGATAGGTCGCAGTTTCCTGCTTGGTTATGGCGTATATTGGAGAATATCCAGCGCTTCCTACGTAAGTGCTTCAGACAGGTTATACCAGTCCTACTGAGATGTTTTTTAACATAGCCTGAGGTCAATAGCAAACAAGTCCGGCTAGGGTGCCAAAATCAAGATAATTTGTGATGATGGAGTTATATTCTAAACCAGGCAAGCAAAGTTGTTAAGACCTGGGAAATGTATGAAGCACTACTCTTTCCCCATGATAAAGGTGATGAAATGCAGGAGATTGCTATTTTGTCTCATATATTGTAGCTACAGGGCTCCAGATTTGTATTAGACTTTTAGACTTCCTTGAGCACAGAAAACTTTGTGAAATTTTCTTATCACAATAGTTTTTAACCACTACTTCAGAAAAATGTTTTCTTGAACCCCCAATGCTGAAATGCAGGAGTATTCAGTTTCACTGTTCTATCTCAAAAAAAAAAAACTAATGGATAGTTTTAGATGTAGACCAAAACTATTAAAATGCAATACTTATGTAATTCAATGAATATTGTATCATCTTATTTTTTATGCATTTTTAAATTTCCCTATCAGAGGAGAGTTTTCAAAAACCTATGTCGCACACACACAGATATGTGGGTATGCAAAATCTAAGAAACATAAGATATGGATACATCGAGGACACATCAACAAAATAATATGCTTATGTTTGTGAAAAAATGGGATCTACAAATTTATTAAGGATTTTTATGGGAAAAAAATACAACGTTTAGATAAAATGTATTAAGGAATTTGGTTCTTATTTATAAGAAACCCTGTTTTTGCTATAAATTAATTTAATTGTTTTTAGAAAAATAGATGTATTTTTAACATCAGCCATGATTTGGATTAATAATGTTTCTTTGGTTTAAAACTGACTGATTACTATTATTTTGGGTTAATTGCATATACACTCCATGTGAAGCACTAATAACCTCTCAACTTTTTTATTAGCAGACATATAGCTGGTTCCTAATATTAGGAGACAGACCTCCTGGGTCAATTTAGGAACCAGGGGGTCTGTCTGCTAATAAAAAAGTTGCGAGTCATTAGTACTCCAGTTTCTATAGTTCAGAGAGTGTATCTGCAATTAATCCTATTATTTTTAAGAATATTATTATTATTATTATTATTATTATTATTATTATTATTATTATACAACTTCACATTTTTTTAATGAAACATATATGACAAATTGGAAGATTTCAAAAAATTAAAATAGTAGTTTACTTCTAAAAAAAAGGTATAAAAAAAGGTGGAAGCAAGGAAAATCAAAGAATATATTCATTTTCAACTCTCTATTTTTCTATATATGTGTCTTTTGTTTAAATAACTTCAAAAAAAATTGTAGATATCTAACTTTGAAAGATAAAGTGTGCAAGGGGTGGATCTAGCATGTTCATCCAGGGGAAGAGCGAAATCAAATCAACTAGAACTTTAATAGTGTTTTAACCACATGTATCAAGCCCAGAGAGTAAGACAGGTTTGGAGTCCTACATTATGCTACCATTGTGCCAATCACATATCTTTCCTCTCGTGCCTCCTGCATTGTGCTCGAAACACTGAATAATTCCGCAAAATTTTTTGGAGTAAACGTAGGCTGCCGTAATATTTCTTTCCCTTTTTTTCTTAATTATGGCCATTGGTTGAACTTAGGTGTAGGACATCCCTCTATTCAAGCAAAAACCTTCAGTCTAATGAAAAGAAAACCGTATTTTTTAAGCAAAACATTTGTGCAATTCATTTATCAATGTCCAATTAAAATTGTTGCTGATGAGGCTTCATGGCAGAATTTCTTCTTTTCTGTGCATGCTAGCATTGAATTAGGGATATGTATTTATGACCAAATTTTCTTGAGTTTAAGTGGTTAGACTTTGCTTTCAACTTCATGCTTAAGGGCTAAGGAGATGAAAAGTCAGTTACCACACAAATTTTTTTAATAGAAATAATCAATAATATTTTAAAATTCTATCAACACTACGACTTTGGCATTGGTGGATAGGTCACAGATTCACATGGACCCAAGTGATTGGGACATTTTTAAGTCTTGAGCTTGTGTAGGTGATGTGAAACGTGCACGTGTGCGGAAGCAATAGATAAAAGAACTCAAACAAATGTTTCACAAACAAGTACGATCGTCGGTAGGAAAACTTTAAAAAAGTTATTATCATATTATGATAGCTTTAACATGCATAGGCTTATCGATTTCAACTATTAAAGTACTAACAAGATGCTTTGTTATGAAGGTAACCAGATTCTACGTGCAATAAAGAGACTAATGCAATCACAAAAGAAAAGCAGATTCACTCGCTCGCAGTTTTATGTGGTTAGTTGATCAATGTGGATAACAAACTGGAGATGTATATCTTGACTTGTAAATAAAGATTGAAGGATTGAATCGTACCTCAGATGCTTGTGAATAAAATCTAGTTTGCAGGTTGTTTAATGATCAATTGCTCAGCTGAATTCTAAACTCACGTAGATGAGTACAAGGTACTATTTTGAGGAAGATGTCGCCGATGACTTGAGGCGCTCATGCAGATGAGACCGATGTTGCAGAAAGCGAGAGCACAACCTAGGGAAGCTAGGTGTTGTTCACGCTCTAACTGTTGACCCTAAGGCCTATCACCCTAGTTTTGATGATGACTAACTTATGAAGTTATAGTACTAATGATCTTATGTTTAATAAGTTTCAGATATAGATTAAGATAATTGTTGGTGTTTAGCTTTTACAATAGACTCGAAGTTAATTTTCGAAGCTATCCAATGTTGATTAAAGAGCTCACGCGTCAAGATCGCGTCAAGTACTCAGATGGAGTCCTAACTCTTTGGATCGTGTTTGGATCGAGTCATCTTGGAGAAGAAGATCTACAAGGAGACTTTGATCTAGATTTGTTTAGTTTAGATCTTATGGAAGGATAGTTTAGTTTTGAATTACTCAAGTATATGCACACACAAGTTTATTGGTTTCGATTTAACCGGTTTTTAGTTTCAAAAGAATTTATGTTTACATGGTTTATAAGTTTTCATAGTTTATATATATGATGGATTCTAACCACACATGTTAGAGCTTTATTATTTAGAAAAACTTATTTCTATGAGTTCATGTGTTTTTGGTTTAGCATGTACACCGTTTTGTGTTTTGATATATCAAGTATACATATATTGGTTTCATGAATAGAGTTCATCAAAATAAGTTTACATGGTTTAATGTATATTGAATTTCATTCAAATGCGTCTATGCTTCATATGTTTGGAAAAACTTATTTTGATGTATCAAGTTCATGGCTTTAAGTTTTGTTTTTATCAAAACTTGTTTTAGTATTTATTGTCAAAAATAAGTATATATCATTTACTATGTATATTGAATTCTATCCATGCACATCATGCTTCAAATGTGTTTCAATATCTTGTTTTTGTACTTATACAAGTTTGAGGAAAATCATATTTCTATTTCAAAGTTTGAGTTTTTGAAAATACGATTTTTGGTTTAAGTCTAAAATTCTTTACCTCAAAAATAGTTCACATGTTTGCAATATGTATTGATTTTTTATCACATATTTGTACTTCAACTTGTTTACATGAACTTATTTTTATGGAATTTATGAGATTTTATTGAAATTAATATGTGTTTTCAGGACCAAATTTTTAACATTATAAACATGTTTCTGGGCAGCTGGCAGTCGACCGACCGGTCGACCGAAACCTGGCTCGATCGACCGACGTGCACAAGAAACGTGCACATGCACATGCCCAAGCCCTTGGCTCGGTCGACTGACTGGTCGACAGTAGCAAGGAAGCGGTCAACCGATCAGTCGACCGGCTGGCTCACCCAACTCTTTGTTGGGTCGACCAACAGAGAGAATTCCTCTCTGTGCCTTGGGGACGGTCGACCGCCCGGTAACCCCAACGGTCATATTTTTATGACCGTTGGCCGGTCGACCGACAGGTGAGTTTTGACCTGACCTGAACCCCAACGGCTAGTTTTTGTCTAGCCTATAAAATGGGGGTTTTGGGGCTAGTTATGTTCAAGAGCCAAAGTTTCTATCTTCTACAGAGTTTTTAACAAGTTTTCAACACGTTTTTGAGCTTCAAATTACATATCTTTATTTTATTTCAAAGTTTTGAAAAATCAAAAGAAAACAAGTTTTGAGAATCTAGTTTCCTGTTCTTCATTTCTATATATATTCAAGAGATTTTTTATGAGTTTTCTATTTGTGTTTCTTTTTCAAAAGTTTTGTTCACTCACATACTTGAGCTATTCATTGCAAATCTATCCTCTAGAATATTGTTTGTGAGAGGTATTTTGTTTGTAATCTTTTGAGATCACCAAGTTGTGTTTGTGATCTTTTGGATCACCAAGTTATAATCTTTTCTTTACTTTATGCCTCCCCCTTGTGTAAAGGTGTAAGAGAGTTAGAGTTGTGTACTCCCGATTTGTATTTGTAATTCCTCGATGGATGTCGCTTTGTGGAAGGTCCTTGGTGGACATAGTGGAAATCCTTCTGTGTGAAGGCGGGGACGTAGAGCAGTGACTCGAATCTCGAAACATATCCTTATGTTTGCGTTTAGATCTGTCTATCTCTCAACTCTCTCTTTATATCTTGCATTGCTATACTTGCTCATATATTCATACATGCTTGATATTGTTTGTGTGCCCACACTTGTGTTCAATCAAGAGAGCTATTGAAGGACCTCAACTCATAATTTAAAGGAATAGTGAAGAGAAATTTCAGAGCCCTTCACAGGGAATTCAGACTCATTCTTGATTACACGTTGTGTATTAGCTTTTAGTTTTTAAATTTCACATTATTTGTCTTAGATTAGCGCTACACTTATTCACCCCCCTTTAGGTGTACTCTCAATTGGTATCAGACTAGCGCTCCTGATATTCGATTTAACCACCTAAGATTGTGATCCTTGATTTGCTAATCTAGTAATTTGTTTTTGCACACATATAGTTATCACTCATGAAGTATCTTACTCCACCTATATTTGATGAGTTTAAGATAGATATGTGAAAATTTAAAATGAGTTCATATTTAAAAGTCTTAGAATTGCATGTTTATCTTGCTATTACCAAGAAATCTTATTTTGATAATAACAAGTATATCGAGGCTAATGCACAAGCATTGATTGCACTTAGACAATCACTGAGCAAAGATCACTTATCTATGATTTCTCATTGTGATTCCGCTTTTACAGTGCGAAACACATTGACCACTCTCAAAGAACAAACTTCAAACAATATGGAGAGAGAACCCATAGTAAATGAGTCCGACGAGGCATGCTACATGGTCCAAGAGATTGACTCCCTTGAGGTAAATTCAGACGCTCATCTTGATGATTGTGCTAGCTCTTTTGATGATCATGATAGTAGTATGGATGCACATGCTTTAAATGAAGAGCTCTCAATATTTTGTGAAAACTTACTTTCAAAATACGAAGTTTTGAAAAGCAAGAGTTCTGATTTAAAAAGAGAATGAAAATTTGTTTTCAAAACTTGATTTGGTTTTGAAAGAAAAAAGTTGAGATTTTAAATGAAAGGGATTTCTTGAGAACTCAACTTGACCTTGTTTTAAATAAAAATAAACTTTTGAAAAACAAAAATGATTTAGATGATGTTTTGAAGAAAAATGAGGCTTTGTCTTCAAAACTTGATTTTGTTTTAAAAGAAAATGATTCTTTGAAAAATAAAATTGTTTTAATCTCTAAAGAATTGGAATGCATTTCTCTAGAAAATATTTTCTTGAAAAATGTTTGCTTCTCATTCTTGTCATGCTCCTATTGATTCATCTTTCATGATAAGAGTTTTGTTTCTCTTGCATGCTCCACTTCTTTTTCTACTTTTGATGATGATATACATGTTTTGATAAAGAGTGTTGATTGTTTGGGCTCCATTTTGAGCCAATATATCATGAACCACACAGGATTGAAATTCATGTTTCGAAAGAAACATGCTCCACTTATGCATGTACGCCATCTACGACATACACATGCTTCTCATGTTCACACGTATGACACCTTGTATGTTAGAGTGTACAATTGTACACATTGTGGTCGCAAGGTCCATTTTACAAAATTTTGTTATGATAAATTAAATACTTTGAATTTTGTAAGTAAGAATGTTTGGGTTAGGAAATGTGCTAACTCCCATGGACCAAAGAAAGTTTGGGTACCAAAATCCACTCCTATTGTATTTAATTTATGTGTGGGCTCTCACAAGACTTGAGAGTTTTGGTGCCTTGGTGGTGAATGCGTTTGAGCCAAATAGATATATCATTGGATGCATCGCTGTCAAGAAGGTTTGGTGGGAGAACCACCATGGTTTTGAGATATAGAGATTAGTTCATTTGGTTTGGTAACCATCTCTAACTCCTTGTTTATATTTACGTGCTTTCTTATTGATGATTTTTAGCATGTCATGGTTTTCATGTTCATTAAGTTTAAATGCAATACTTATTAGATGTGATATATATAAATAATATTTCAGATACACCCATGTTTATATGCATTCATAATTATGTGTTCTTACTATTGTTTAGCTATGTATGTATATCATTGTTGTAATAGCACTTACATTTAGACCAATGATCATATTTGTTTATTTATCATGTTTTAATATTTTGTGCGTATCTTGATTTAATTACATGTTTAGCTGTATTTTTCATTAAAACATGTGATTATACCTTTACAATTAGTGAGCTACACTTGATTATTATGTTTGAATGCTTCATTACTCATGTGTACTCATTAAATGTATTTGTATAACCTAGTTTTGATAATTCTTGCATTTACACTTGTATTTCTTATTTTGTACATGTTTTACATAAGAATGTGTTTAGCTTCATGTATATGTAAATTTTGTCAAAACTATATTATATACATATTCTGTACTTGAGTCACTTGCATTTTATGCCATGTACTTCATTGTAGACTCAATTCATATTTGGGATAAATATGTATACTTTAGTTTTGACAAAACATACACATACATTGAAGATTATTTAGTTTTGATGTAAATAGAACTTTTTTTTAGGAATTTCATTAAGCTTCATTGTCTTATTTCCATGTATATGTTTCTTACATGATTTTTGCACACTATATATTTTGTGTTTACTTATGATTTTAATTTCATGAGCTCATATGTGCTTCATAACTCTTTGAGTGTCAGTTTTCGTGTAATTATCATGTTTTCATGAATATAAATGTGTTTTATTTCTTACTTGAAAGATTTCGTACCAATTTTCAAAATTACCTTAAAACTAGTTTATTATTCTTTAATTGGTAGAGTTTTCAATCTATACTAAATTATTTTTAAAATATTACTTTTGAAAACTTCTGTCTTAAAAGGGTGATTGATTAGGTGACCATGCCTTATGTGCCTAATGAGTATATTTTTATAAACATGTGCATGATAGGGTGGTAGTTATGAGTTATATACTTACTCATACTTATTTTATATATATATATATATATATATATGCATGATATTTCAATTAGTATTTAAGTTGATCGTACATACATATACATAATTTCTTGTGCTAGATTAAAAATGTTCATACATATTCTTTATAGCACAAATTGCTTTATGTGAAGCTTAATTTAGTTCTAAATGTTAATTGGTATCTTTTACAAGCTTATGCATCATTTGAAAAAGGAAGAAAATTTTTTGACTTAAAATGATTTCATATTTATGTTTATTAGTTTATCAAAATTTGTTTATTGATTTCAAGTGATATCAAAACCTTCAATTGGTATCTTTGAATTTAAAAAGATTTCTTTCAATTGGTAAAAAGATTACTTTCTATTAATATTTTTAAAAAAATTGTCATGAACCATTTACTTTCAATTAATATGATGTTTATATCCATGTTGTTTTTCAATATTTTTTAGTATCAAAATTTTGTTTTGAGATATATTGCTTATACGCAAGGGGAGCTTAACATCTCCTCTATGTATAGATTCATGTTCAGTGTGCTATATAAAGAAGAGCTTGACATCTTTTCTTTATATAGTATACGTGTGTAGGGGGAGCTTAACATTTCCAACTATACATTATATATTATACTTATATGGATTAGGGTTTAGTCATCCCTTTCTTCCTGTAATGCATGTATGTAGTGGGAGTTCCTAATAGTCTCTCCTCTCCATGAATTCATATCGCATATATATTATCTTATTTTTCTTCACCTCTTTGTTGATGAGTGACAAAAAAGGAGAAGAGGATTTGAGTTTATATATGCATGTTCTAGTTTATATATATATATATATATATATATATATATATATATATATATATATATATATATATATATATATATATATATAGTATCTTGATATCATGTTTTGGCTTTAATATCTAGAGTTTGTATGCATATCCATTCTGTTGGATTGTTTATTGGTATCAAGATCTTATATTGGTTCATTGGTATTAAGAGCTCATATTGCATATTTATTTATATTCTTTTGATATCATAATTTCAATTGGTATTGCATATTTTCAATTGTTCAATTGGTATCAAGTATATTAGTAGCAAAAGACTATATTACATACTCATTTGAAATTGGTATCAAGATTTGCATACATTCGGTACCTAGTGCTAACATTGTATATCTTTATGATTATTATGTTTGGTATCATGAGCTTACATTGCATATCTATTTGTTTTTATTGCATGCATGAGTTAAAGGGGAGCTTCTATGAAGCTTATCTTTAATCCATGCATATATAACCTCATAAGTTTTGTCATCATAAAAAAAAAGATTGTTGGCCCGAAATCCTTTCACCCTAGTTTTGATGATGACTAACTTATGAAATTATAGTACTAATGATCTTGTGTTTAATAAGTTTCAGATATAGATCAAGATCATTATTGGTGTTCTCAAAGTCAAGTTTCGAAGCTATCATGTGTTGATTCAAGAGCTCACACGTCAATAACGCATCAAGTACTCGGATGGAGTCCTAGCTCTTTGGATCGTGTTTAAATCGAGTCATCTTAGAGAAGATCTACAACGAGAGTTTGATCTAGGTTTGTTTAGTTTAGATTTTATACAAGGATAGTTTAGTTTTAAATTTCTCAAGTATATGCACATACAAGTTTATTAGTTTCGGTTTAACCGATTTTTAGTTTCAAAAGAATTTAGGTTTACATGATTTACATCTCAATAGAATAAGTTTTCATAGTTTATATATGTGATGGATTCTATCCACACATGTTAGAGCTTTATTATTTAGAAAAACTTATTTTTATGAGTTCATGTGTTTTTAGTTTAGCATGTATACCGCTTTGTGTTTTGATATATCAAGTATAC
Organism: Agave tequilana; assembly: GCA_038442645.1. Taxonomy (NCBI): domain Eukaryota; kingdom Viridiplantae; phylum Streptophyta; class Magnoliopsida; order Asparagales; family Asparagaceae; genus Agave; species Agave tequilana. The sequence goes on from JAVJIF010003821.1 coordinate 52,905, forward strand.
ATATATTAGTTTCTTGAATAGAGTTCATAAAAATAAGTTTACATGGTTTAATGTATATTGGATTTCATCCATATGCATCTATACTCATATGTTTGAAAAAACTTATTTTAATGTATCTAATTCATGGTTTTAAGTTTTGTTTTTATCAAAACTTGTTTTGGTATTTATTGTCCCAAACAAGTATATATCATTTACTATGTATTTGATTCTATCCATACACATCATGCTTCAAATGTGTTTCAATATCTTGTTTTTGCACTTATACAAGTTTGAGAAAAAATCGGATTTCTATTTCAAAGTTTGAGTTATTGAAAATATGAATTTTGATTTAAGCCTAAAATTTTTTACCCCAAAAATAGTTCACATTTTTATAATATGTGTTGATTTTTTATCACACATATTTGTACTTCAACTTGTTTACATGAACTTATTTTTTTGCGATTTGTGGGATTTTATTGAAATTTTTAGGTGTTTTCAAGACCAAATTTTTACCCTATAAACCTGTTTTTAGGCAGTTGGTGGTCGACCGACCAAAGCCTGGCTCAGTCGACCGATCGGTCGACCGTAGCAAGGGAGCGATCGACCGATTGGTAGACTGACTGGCTCACCCAACTCTCTATTGGGTGGCGGTCGATCGGTCAGTCGACCGACAGAGAGAATTCCTCTCTGTGCCTTAGGGACGGTCGATCGCCCGGTCAACCAGTAACCCCAACGATCGTTTTTATTAACGTTGGTCGGTCGGTCGACCGGCCGGTCGACCGATAGGTCAGTTTTGACCTGACCTGAATCCCATCGGCTAGTTTTTGTCTAGCCTATAAAATGGAGATTTTGGGGCCAGTTATGTTCAAGAGCCAAAATTTCTATCTTCTACAGAGTTTTTAACAAGTTTTCAACACAAGTTTTTGAGCTTCAAATTACATATCTTTATTTTGTTTCAAAGTTTTGGAAAATCAAAATAAAACAAGTTTTGGGAATCAAGTTTCTTGTTCTTCATTTCTATATCAATTCAAGAGTTTTTTCCAAGAGCTTTCTATTTGTGTTTCTTTTCCAAAAATTTTGTTCACTCACATACTTAAGCTATTAATTACAAATATATCCTCTAGGATCTTGTTTGTGAGAGGTGTTTTGTTTGTGATCTTTTGAGATCATCAAGTTGTGTTTGTGATCTTTGGGATCACCAAATTGTAATCCTTTCTTTGCTTTGTGCTTCCCTCTTGTGTAGAGGTGTGAGAGAGTTGGAGTTGTGTACTCCTGGTTTGTATTTGTAATTCCTCGGTGGAGGTCGCTTTGTGGAAGGTCCTTGTGGGCATAGTGGAAATCCTTCTGTGTGAAGGGAGACGTAGAGCAGTGGCTCGAACCTCAAAACATATCCTTGTATTTGCGTTTAGATCTGTCTATCCCTCAACTCTCTCTTTATATCTTGCATTGCTACACTTACTCATATATTCATACATGCTTAATATTGTTTGTGTGCTCACACTTGTGTTCAACCAAGAGAGCTATTGAAGCACCTCAACTCATAATTTAAAAGAATAGTGAGGAGAAGTTTCAGAGCCCTTCACAGGGAATTCAGACTCACTATTGATTACACGTTGTATGTTAGCTTTTAGTTTTTAAATTCCGCATTATTTGTCTTAAATTAGCACTGTATCTATTCACCCCCCTCTAAGTGCACTTTCACTAACAATGGGCACTTGGAAGTGCTCGCACTCGAGCACTGTTGCTCGCACACGCAGTGTGTCACTGCGCACTTGTTCAGAATCACAGCGCGCTTCAGTTGAGAGCTAAGAGGGGGTGTGGTCGGGCACTGGCACTGGGCGTGCTCGTGCTAGCGCCTGGGCGTGGTCGAGCCTGGGCATGGGCGTACTCAGGTTTTGGCTGGGCACGCGCACACGGCTAATGCAACGAGGGCACGGGATCTCGTCAACGATGAGGACAAGGGCTTCAGTGTCGAAAGGGAGTTGGTGATGGAAGTTTAGTCAGCAACACTCTTAGAGAGAAATTTATTTGTAGAGAGATAGAGGGGGAGAAATAGATTTATACTAACCATAAAAATCAATTAGAACATCCCAACTATAATTGGAGTCTAATAGGACATTCCACCACTAACAGATTTTAAGATTGAGAAATCTGTATCAAACTAAATTAAATATTGGAAAACTATTAATAGATTGTAGTATATCAAAATTGAATACATTAGGGCCCTTTTATAGGCAAAATAAAATAGTATTCTCCTACTACAACCAGGACAAAGTAACCAACATAGTAAAAGAAATCAAAAAGCTAATATAAATCCTAAAGGAAATAAAAGGTAAAATAACCAAAAACTACAAGAGAAATAGAAAATTGCAAATTATAACTCTTTTGCATAATCAAAACCAGATAGCTTGGGCATGATTAATTCTTCGCGGTACACACGCCATCCTTTTGACCTAGTCTTTGACTTCTCTAGCAATGATACACGCGCCATGTTTGTGGTGTCATGATGTCCACTTCGTTCTCCCCGAGTTGAAAAGAACTCGACTAGGTTGAGTTTGAAGTAAGAACTCTCATACTGCTCAATATGTCAGGATCAACTCTTTGCAACGCACTTCAATTTCTTCACGAGTCATCAGTTTGGCATCAGAGCACATGTTGGTAAGATTTGCATATTAGGCACGTTTATTTGCTTTTTTGCATCTAGTTTAAATTTTTATTCAAAAACCAAAGAAAAAATTTAAAAAATTCAAAAGCAAAATAAATTAGTTAAATTTGCTTTCATATTTCAATTAGGATTCATACATTGCATGTCAAAGTGATACCCAATATTTGCTAGAAGAAGCTAGTGAACCCCACATCAATTCTATGGATTCCTAACCCATCTTAGCTGAAATCTTGACTAAGCTTGAAGCCTTGAATCAAATCGTGACCAAGTTAGAAACGCGACCACCCACCTTTGATAGATGCCTAGATTCCCAACTTTTCCTAGATTGGCTTCGAGACATGGATAGGTATTTCATCGGGTACCCTCTCCCCGAGTCTATGAAAGTTAAGTTCGATGTAATGAAACTTACCAGTAAAGCTAGTTAATACTGAACCGACATGGAAAAAATGCGAGCATCCCGATTTCAACGACTGATTGAGATATGGGATGTAACGAAGGATGAGCTGAAAGGTAAGTATGTACCACCATACTATTATACCCACATTTTAGACATGTGGCACCAACTCAGTCAAAATAACAAATCGGCTAAAGAGTATATTACCCATTTTGATGAGTTTCGCATAAAGTGTAGTACCCTAGGTACAAAAAGCGAGGCCCAAATTCTTTTTAGGTTTAGAGATGACCTTAGAATATCTAAAGATGAAACTGTTAGCTCCTGAGTTATAAAATTTGAGAAAGCCTATGTGTTAGTTCAAGATCTAGATGCCTTTAAATCTAATTACATCGTTAGAACTAACGACTCAAAGTCAATTGCGTCTATACTTCTTCACATTCCACCCCCACTAGCCAAGCTCACTCCCTTGATCCAAACTGTGGAGTCCCACACTCAAGTACTGAAAAGTAGCGCTCCTTGAATGATCCCCACACTTAGAGAAGTCGTAAAAAAATTTGATATCACTATTCCTCCTGAAGTCACTCTCGTGATTATGGAAATTAGGTGATGTCGCCCCGAAAGAGTCCCTAAACCAACTGCCACCGATATATGACATCCAATCTGAAATTGAGTCTAATTTGGAAGAAGTCATTTACTGTCCAAATGAAGAAGACACATCTGGAAGCCTAGTACTATAATTCATTCCAAAGTCACTCATGTGATTATGGAACCTACTGATGTCTTCCATAAATACAGTATCCCGATTCTTTAAGAAATCACTCCTGTGATTAAAGAGTTGTGTTTTTTCTCCGACTGTCGCAACTACCGCCCGTCCATCCCTAGCTCTGTTGTTAATTCCATTTTCCTCTCCACCACTTGTTGCTTCACCTTTTCTCCTTACTATCCTTGCATGCTCTGATCACCACCCTCTTCCTACTCTACTGCCAACACCATCTCATTTTCCCTTGTAGCATATGTCATGTACTTTGCATCTGACTCTACATTCACATCACTATAGAGTTTTCGAGTCCGCGTCATTTGTATCATATTTGGTATCATATTTGCACATGTTACATCACAATTTACACAAGAAAATTATAGATAAGAGTGCTCAAAGTAATGCCAATTACAAGTTATAAATTGACATTAGAATAAGATTTAAAACTTAATGTTGGTGATGTTATTTTGCATGCTTGTAGAATTGATTCGTTTCAAATCTTAGAAGAACTAAATTGTAATATTTATATTATAGATCTTCTTAAAGATTTTATGTCAGTTTTATTATCAATATTGAAGATCTAGTAAATTATAAGGGTCTTAATTTTAACCATAGTAAATTCTTTATTGATGAGTCATCTCATGAGCCAATTTTTAAGAGACTCCCTTCTACCACTTCTTAAATAAAAGAATTTTCTATGAGAGTTCTACTTTAAACTCAACCTAGTCAGTTCTTTTCAACCTGGGGAGAATGATATGAACATCAAGTCACCATAGACATGGTGCGTGTATCATCGCTGAAGAAGACAAAACTAAGTCAAAAGCATAGCGTGTGTACCGGCAAAGAATCAAACATACCAAAGCTATTTGGTTTTGATTATGCAAAAGAGTTGTAATTTGCAATTTTCTGTTTTTCTTATAGTTTTCAATTATTTTATCTTTTATTTGAGTCTTGACTACTACACAAAAGATTTGGATAGGTTTGCTGGTTGATACATGAACCTGCCAACACTGTTAGCATTCAAAATGAACTTGCCAATACTATTAGCATTCAAAATGTTAACCTGCAGTATGTGGCGGTAGAGATGGAGGAGGGGGTGGTAGCGGAAGTAGTCGCCGGCGGAGGAGGCAGAGGTTGAGGAGAAGGAGATTGAGGCAGGGGGGTGGAGGCGGAGGAGGAGTGGGTGCGTATGTAGGAGAGGGGGTCATTGCAGACCGTTGTGAGGGCATTTTTGGGATTTCACATTTTTATAACAGAAAATTAAAGAATATTTCTTCTTGATTCTTTTAAACTGACGATGGGGGTAATTTTGATATTTTTAAAGATTTGAGGGGTAATAAAAATATTATGAAGATTTGGAAAGTAAATTTAAAAATATAAAAGAATTGGAGGTTACATATGAGAAAGACCTTTATTATTTCTATTAGCTTTTTTTATTTTTTTAGGATTTTGATTATTTAGACCCATTTGTAGTAGGAGAATACTATTTTGCTTTGCCTATAAAAAGGTCCTCATGTATTCAATTTTGATATACTACAATCAATGAGAAGTTTTCTAATCTCTAACTGAGTTTGATACAAATTTCTCAATCCTAAAATCTATTAGGTTGGGTGCCCTATTAGACTCCAATTAGAGGTTGGATGCCCTTATTGACTATCTTGTTACTATAAATTTATTCCCCCCTCCACAAACAAATTTCTCTCTCAAAGTGTTACCGATTAAACTTCCATTGTCGATTCCCTCTCAACACCGAAGCCCTCATCCTCATCATCGCGAGATCCTACGCCCTCATTGCCTTAGCTGTACCCGTGTGCCCAGCCAAAACCCGAGCATGCCCAGGCTTGGCCACGCCCAAGCACTAGCACGAGCACGCCCAATGCCAGCGCGCCCTACCGAGTGCACCCGCCTAACGACAAATCATGTGCACGAGCAACAATGCTCGAGCGAGAGCACTTCCCAACATCCAATGTTAGAGCGTGAACAGTACCTAGCTTCCCTAGGTTGTGCTCTAGCTTTGTACAACACCGGCCTCATCTGCGTAAGTGCCTCGAGTCCTCTGCGACATCTTCTTCCTCAATAGTACCCTATATTCTTCTACATGAGTTCAAAATTCAGCCGATCAACTGATCATCAAACAACATGCAACTAGATATTATTCACAAGCATCTGAGATACGATTCAATCCATCAATCTTTATTTACAAGTGAAGTATACATCTCTAGCTTGTTATTAACATTGATCAATTGTCCAATGAATTGTGGTAAGAGTCTTGATAGGTCACATACTCACATAGACCCAATAAACTGTTGCATTCTGGATGCTTTGAGCATGGGCATACGTGTTTCCTGCATGATGAACCAATAGTTGCTCACCATATAGACTTCATGAAACTATAAAATTTCCATGTGGGCACGTGCCCAAGCGGAGATTGTACAAAAATCTATGACCTTTTGTTTCTACTTTATTTGTGGAGAGAGAGAAAGAACATTCATGTTTTCTCCAAGTATCAGAGAATACATAATTTTTTATTTATTTGAAAATCCTAATTTCTCTCCTAATATGTGATGAGTTTGTTTATTTGAATTTTTGTTTATAAGATAGAGATCATATTAAAGTCTCGATTTAAAATGGACGATTATAAATAAAGATGTGATAAATACATCTATATTGAATGATTAGATTTATTTTTGGATGTGAGTCGAACATAATAAGTCACCAACAAATTAAAATTTCAATCAAAAGAGTTGTAGTTGCATAGATTTCTTTCCAAGGAGGGAGAAAGAAGATACATTTCCTAATTTCTCGCCCTAATAAACCATGAGTTTGTTTATGTGAGAGAGAGAGAGAGAGAGATAATATTAGAATCTTTATTTAAACGGGATGAATGACTATAAATAAGATGTGATAGATACTTCTGTACGAATGGATTGGGACGTGAGTCAAACCATGAATCACTAACAAATTAAAAACCAGTAAAAAGAGTCGTAGTTATATTGTCTGAGATTTCTTTCTCAAGGAGGGAGAGAGAACATACATATCCTAATTTCTTTACCTAGTAAATGATGAGTTTGTTTATTTGAAGTTTCCTTTATGAGATAAAGTTCATATTAGAATCTTAAAAATGGACAACTGTAAATAAAAATATGATAAATATTTAAAACAAATGGTTAGACTTGACATTGTTTGGGACGTGAGTCAAATGAGAGTCACTGACAAACTAAAAATCCAACCAGAAGAGTAGAAGTTACAATGGTACAGATTAATCCAACCCATTTATCATCCAAATACTGTGAAACCCATGTATAACAAATTTTAGGTGTTTTAGAATTTTCTAGACGATAGATCTAAACATTTTGCTATTAGAACCACACATATGGATTTTTTGTTTTCAGACATTTAAAGATTTAGTTCACATTCAACAGTATGGATCTTCTATTTTAGTTGCATTAAATATACTTTCCACCTGAAATCTAAAATCAAATCCTATCGGTAGGCTCCTGGTCAAACTTTATAAAGAATTAGGATGGAGGATGATATAACCTCAAAGGTTAATAACAAGAACTTGTATGAGTGCATCTTCATATAAACTCTAAATTATTAGTTATACAAAATAGGAAAAATAAAACACTATCCAACCTGAATAAAATTGTCTCCAAGTTTGTACAAGAACAAACATGTACCGGACATGTTTGACATGCATATACCAAGTATATTGCATGTGTCAGTACAAATACTTGTAGAACACGGATATGGAAGCCTCAAGTCTGTCGGGACAACATAGTTGAAAACTCATTTTAACTTTAGTTCGAGAATCAAGCTAGAAGATTTGAACTGGAATTCATTTTCCATATCTTTGCACAAAACTTCTACGGAAGTGATAAATATAACTCACAACAAGTACTTACTTAGATGAAATAAAATTTTCAAATTGAACATGTCATTCCTGATTGGGAACCACTAAACAGCTACAAACTAATACAAGAACTTAGTTATACTATCCAGGAATAGCATTCAAAATCAGCAAAGCAGGGATCTGAAAGAGAAAAAGCAGTATATATTATAAGTCTCAATAGTTAAAGAAATAGTGGAAGAGAAAGCATGTTGAAGGTATGAACCTGCTTTTTCGAAATCCTTCAGCAGAATATAACAATCAGCTTCTAATTCTACTTTGCCAATGTCTTCATAAATCTCAGCAGCTTCAATTAGTAAACGACGACTCATCTCATTGTTTGACTGCAGAATACGTTCAGCAGAAGTTCGAAGACCAGAAGCCCTTGACCATTTCTCCCTGAAGATATCTCCAGCACGTTCAAAGCACATTGTAGCCATTTCATAGTTTCCTTCATTAAATAACTACAAATACAGAACAGAGCAATATGAAATGAAAAACCAAACACCACCAAATAGAAGAGTAACATATGATACGCATGCATGTATGTGTTTTTATGACTGTTCGAATGGGCATGTGTGTGTGTGTGTGTGTGTGTTAAAAACTAATAGTGTTAAAGCACCAAGCACATTGAGAAACACGATATCCAACCTTGATACCCCGATCCCTCCACTCTTCACTGCTGCTTGCAACAAACATAGCCTGAGCTATTGAATTATCCAGGCATCTAACTTGAGCAAGGCACAGGTTCTTCCAATAACGAAACATAGGTTCTGAGTAATCCTCAACATTGTCACATATCCATAACCTTTGTCTTGTACGAGTAATGGCAACGTATAATTGTTTCAATTCAGAGCAAAGAACATTATGTCGTGCCATTTCAAAACTTCGAGATGAAATCACTTTGGAATCCAATAGGTTATGTGAGTTCATATAATCATAAATCACTCTCCAATGATCTTTCAGAGGTGAATCCCCAAAAAAGTTGTACAACAGAACATCCTGGAAAGAAGGAGACGTGAGAATAGAAGGGGGGGATCAGAAGGAATAATAATAATAATAATAATAATAATAATAATAATAATAATAATAATAAAACACCCAACTTACTTGGAACTCCAAGCCTTTGCATTCAAGTATTGTTAAAACAAGTGAATTTTTTCCAACATCTTGGGGTATTTTCTGTTTAGATAATTCATCGCGTACAAGTATAACTTGATCTGCTCCAAAACCGTTCATATGGCTACTGTGGCTATTGTTCGCAGATTTACCAAAAAGAGTCATTAATACATTTTCATCATTACCAGATTCCAGCAAAATTGGTGGTTCTCCAAATATCATACTTGTCTCTGGGTGTAAGCGATCAACTGAGTAGGGAAAATAAAAGCAGAGAATGTCAATAACACTTTGAGCCAATTTGAGAACACCAGCATGTGTCCTGAAGTTTTGGTTCAAATGAAACATATCAGAAATAGACTTGTATCTGCCTTTTGTTTTTTTCATAGGTTCATAATTTTGATCCGGGAGGAACTCGGTGTAAAACAATGACCTTATCTCTTCGAATCTGAAATCAATACCACGCGCGATAGTTTGAGCAGTATCACCAGCAAACACAAACCCCTCAGCGAAGTTTTTGCACACATATTTAAAAAGAGAGATCTGCCTCATGGTAAGGTCTTGAACTTCATCGATGTAGACAAAATCCATTTGAGCACCCACATTTCTACCACATACCGTGGCTCTCTGATGAAGATCACTAACTAGATCAGATATGTCAAACTCCCCCTTCATACGCTTCATCTTTTCATAATCAAGAAAAATATCATAAATTACTTCCCTTGCAGCAATGTTTAATGAAGACACACGGCTCTCAGATAGACTAACATAGGCCTCCCTACTGAGCTTGGCATCAAAAACCTCATTAGCTGTACAGCTTCCTTTTATCTGAGATATTATCTCTGTGAAAACAATTGAAGCATCAAACTTCTTTGTCAGATGGGTATTAAAATGAGGCCAATATAATGATGAAAATCTGGGATAATTGACCTCCTCCTGCCTCATAAGTGTTTGCAAGGCAACAGATCTTGAAACTCCAGTTTTTTTAAGAGAAAGCTCACTGACATCATAAAACTTCTCAAAAAATGAATTCTCCCAACTACCATCAAGCATTATCAAAAACTTCTCAAAGGTTATTACAAGGGGATAATGCTTGGTTGGGATATTCCTGAAAGAGTCAGGAATGTCAGAGAAAGCACTAAGGCTATCACCAATATCATACATATCAAAACAAGCCTCGCCCGAAAACTCGCCACCACATGTGAAGCTGGATGCACGACCAAATTAGTAAAAAGAAAAGGAAAACACCTCAAGAATTAAGAAAGTTCAATCGTGCAAGATAGTAAAGTATAAACCATTTCCAAAAGTAAGATCTATGGTTATCACAAAAAAAAGTAAGACCAATCAAAATTTGTAACTTGATTAATTCTAACAAGTTCACAATTGAACATTAACATGATAAACACAGTATATTGATAGCATGCAGAATTTATATCCTGATAATTTGTGAGAACATCCCTTGATTTTTATGTTGTACTAACTTGCAATTAGTGCATCAAATCTCATATCCCTTTCTAGGAAAATTCTTTATCCCCCTTTTTTTTTCCTTTTTCCCGAGAATTAGACGTCCCTTTCCAGGAAAAATCTCTCATGTTGCTCTCATACAACTACTACTGGTACCATTCCTTGAATTTAACTACAGGAAATTCTTTTTTCTCTGTTGTAATCTATCGCCGATCAAACAACAGAGAAACACTAAGTTGAAGACTCGACAGCGGAAGGGAAAGCGTAGAAGATCTACCACTAGTAAGCAATTGAAAACTAAATCACCACACAATCAAAGAACACCAGATTTAATGTGGTTCGGCAATGTGCCTATATCCACGGGGAGGGGGGGAGAAATCTTCATTGAAAATAGAGAAGAAAATACAAAAGTTAAAAGAAGATCTCTCTCTCATAACTCTCAATGGTAAAAAAATGAATTTCTCTTCAATTCTTGACACACCTTCAAAAGGCCACCCCAAGGGGTTTATATAGACACTTAGGATGATGCTAATCCAACACAAACTTCAACAATCAAATCAGCATCGCCTCAGAGAAAGAGAAAACTCAGATCCAATCCAAAACAGGAAACAAAATCGTATTAGGAAACTGCCAGAACCTGACACTCGTCGACTAGGGCAAATCACTAGTTGACTAATGCCAAGTATTAGTTGATTATACGCAAAATCTAGTCGTCTACTGTAACACAATCTGAGAACTCAACTCTCTGATGCAGGGCCTAGTCGACTACACCAAAATATCAGTCGCCTAGCCCAAGACCTAGTCGACTAATAAGACCTATTAGTCGACTAATAACATGCACAATGCATGTACATGTTCGTGCTTGATTTGTGAAGCTTGTAACACCTCAAACTGAACTTGAATTCTTCTCTAATGAATATGAGACACTCCAAATACTAACAATCTCCACCATGACTCATGTTCATTGAGTCCCTCCGTAGAAATTGACCTCTACTTCATTTACCTTGCTTTCTCTCCCCTTTTGTAACATCACATAGCTCCCTCCCAAGAGCTGGTTCGCCACTTTACCTTTGGAGAACCTTAATGAAGTTCAGAGATGCTTTGAGCTTCTTAACCGGGATGGTCTTCATCATCATATCCGCTGGATTCTTCTTCGCGCTGATCTTTACCAAATCGATCACCTTATCATCCACGACCTACTAACGTATCATGTGATACCTCACATCAATGTGCTTCATCCGCTTGTGATCATGTGGTCCTTAGCGAGACGAATCACACTCTGGCTGTCACAATGAACCCGAACTGAATCTTGCATGATACTAAACGTCTCAACCAATCCTCTCAGCCACAAAGCTTCATTCGATGCCTCAACTGCAACCATGTACTCTGCTTTGTCGTTGAAAGAGCAAGTGTATCTTGCAACTCTGCCTTCCAAATAATGACGCACTCAGCTACTGTAAACACATAACCCGTCGTAGATTTTCGCTGATCAAGATCTCTAGCATAATCTGCATCAACATAACCTTGTAGTACCCTAAGTTTCTCCGTTTTCAATCTCTAAAACACCAAGCCTAGTCTCGCAGTCCCTCGCAGATATCGTAGTACCCACTTCACTACTTCCTAATGTTGCTTTCCTGATTCTGACATGAACTGACTTACTGTACTAACTGCATAGGCTAAGTCAGGCCTAGTGCAGACCATAAAATACGTGAATGATTCCACCGCACTAGCATATAGTACTCGAGACATCTCCTCATCCTCTTCTGGTGATTGTGGACACTGCTTAGAGGATAATTTGAAGTGACATGCTAAAGAAGTGGTGACTAATCTTGCTTCTACCATGTTTAATCTCTCCAACACCTTGAGAACATAGTTCTTCTGGGATAGCCAAAATCTGCCTGAGCCTTTGTCTCGAGTGATCTCCATACCTAAGATCTTCTTGGCTTCTCCCAACTCCTTCATGTCAAATTTCTTCTTGAACTGAGCTTTAAGCTTCTGAACCTGTGTCTTGTTTTTCACAGCAATCAGCATATCATCCACATATAACAGCAAATATATCAGATCATCACTCTGTTTAAAATAGAAACAACTATCATACTTACAGCGGTTATATCTGGCCTTGATCATGAAAGAGTCAAACCGTTGTACCACTGTCTGAGAGACTGCTTAAGTCCATAGAGGGACTTATTTAGAAGACATACCTTGTTTCTTTATCTTCCTGAAATATAACCTTAGGTTGTTTTATGTATATCTTCTCATCCAACTCAACGTGCAGAAACGTTGTTTTGACGTCCATCTGCTCTAACTCTAGATCAAACTGAACAACTATCACCAATAACATCCGAATAGATTTATACTTGACTACATGAGAAAAAAATCTTATTGTAGTCAATACCCTCTTTCTGAGCATATTCTTTGGCAACAAACCTTTCCTTGTACTGCTCATTGTCCTTCTTATGAAAGACTCATCTGCAACCTATTACCTTTTGGACTCACGAGATCTTCATCCTACTCGTGAGCATCTTTTGTATATCTTGTATATTTTACTTTGGACTTGTTATGATAAAAGACATATGTAATGTTTATCATAAGCTGTGATGACTTTGTATTTTGTACCTTTATGTTGGCATATGAATACCACGCTTTGTGTGTACTCTGATTTCTTGTTGTACTTTTATGCTTAGCGTATATACGTGGGGGCCCTTCCTGACCTACGTATATACGTCGCAGTGACGTCCCCGTATCCGTGGAATCGGGGCGTTACAGGTTGGTATCAGAGCTTAGGCTCTCAAACCTAAAGTACAACCCAGTAGCAAATTTTAGTAATTTGCTAATGCCAACTATAATGTACAAAGTTATCTAGTCCTTCTTGATTTGTCTAGTTATTCTTGATTCCATCCCTCATATTCTAAACTCCCTCCATTTTTCCAACTCCTTCCAGTTATCTTTAGCCATCCTAGTATGGAGAGGAGATCGGGTCGCAGCAACTCTGGATCAGCATCGAATGGACCCACAGGAGAGAATGTGGATATCCTAAGGGTCATTCAAACTATGATGGAGAACCAGCAGCAGCAGACGGAACTTCTCCGGCAGGAGTTGGCAGCTCCAAAGGAACAGAGGCCGGGGAATGTATCGGACTTCAGAAGACTACAGCCTGCTATATTCACGGGAAGCGAGAAACCATTGGATGCTGAGCAATGGTTGACGGACACTACAGATCTACTGAACGCCGCCCGTGTTCCAAAGGAGAACCAAGTTGAGGTTGCCAAGATTCAGTTGAAGGACATAGCCAGAACTTGGTGGCTTGCAGAGGAGGCCAGATTGGAGAGACCTGTCACTTGGGACACGTTCTCCAAGAGTTTTTACAGCAGGTTCTTCCTTGCTACTGCTCAGAAGGATATGGAGGAGCAGTTCATTAGACTCCAGCAGTGGAACAAGTCCGTGGATGAGTACGCCGCGGAATTTCTGAGGCTTAGTCGCTTTGCTCCGTACATGGTAACGGATGAGGAGAAGCGAGCGAGCAGATTCCAGCAGGGCCTACAGATGGATATCCAAGTTTTCTTGATGCCCCAACAGCTGAAGACTTATTCGGAAGTTCTCACCATAACTCGAGAAGTGGAGCGTGGGCTAGAGAAGAAGAAAGAGAACTTGATAAGGAACCAGGCCAAGAAGAGGCCTTTGGAGTTGATGGATGAGGAAGATGCAGTTGGGACAACCCAAGGCCCAATGAGCAAGGGACCATTCCAATCTCCTTCTCCTCAGATTGTATGCAATTATTGCCACAGACCCGGGCATTATAAGAGAGATTGTCGAAGGGCCAAGAGATTATGTTTGGCATGTGGGTCAGGGGGACATATGCTAAGGGATTGCCCACACAGAAAGTTTATGCCCGTAGCTCCAATCAGACCAGCTCTTCCAGCTCCAGCACATCCAGCCCCAGCACTTCCAGCTCCGCCATTAAAGAGGAACCCTGAACCTGTTGATCAAAGAGTTCCACTTCCACCCCAACGGTATGATCGTCAGCAGAGGGGATTGAGGCCTAGAGCAGATCAAGGTAGAGGCCAAGTTCACCTCATGGCAGTAGAGGCCTCAGGCAATGAAGCAGAGTGGGAGGACCAGTATCCAGAGCAGGAGCCTTAGGGATATCATGGTAACCACTACCCTAGATCTTGTATTTGAATTGGTTATCATTCTAAATATGTTTCCCTTATCATTCTATCATTGTTCGTCCTAGTCATTCCTGTATTCATCTTACCCTTGTTTTGATTTTTCGGAATTTTGATTCCAACCATGTCCACCTTGTATTCAATTTACCCCTTAATGAAATTGCGAGGACGCAATTTTTGTAAGGTGGGTAGATTGTAATACCCCGTTCCCGGAATACGTACTTAATTGCGTATTCAGTTTTTCGATCGTATTTTTCGATTTACTTCCCGTATTTGACCAATTTCAATTTCAAATATCATTTTCTAATATATTAGATTTTATGTGAATTTCTGGAATTTTCTAGAATTAAAATGAATTTCTTCAAAACCGGTGTCGGCCAGTGCCGCTGATCGATTCCCGAATTTTTATCTTACAAACTGTTTAGAATTTCTAGAAGATTCTTTAGACATTTCTTCTTAGAATTATGTTTATTACTTAAATACTTTTTCTGGAGATTTTACGAATTTATGGATATTCCACCGGAGTCGGCAGAAGACTGATTCCAGTATTTTTATTTCACAAACAGTTAGGAATTTCTAGAAAGGCCTTTAGGCATTATCTCTTAGAATCATATTTTCTATCTACATTCTTTTTCTGAGAATTTTATAAATTTATGAAAATTCTTTCGGAGTCGGTAGGTAACTGATTCCGGGATTTTTAACTTTAAAACTATAAAGTATTTCTTAAAAAGGATTTCATTTTAAGTCTTCATATATTATTATTAATTTTTGGTGAAAATTACGAGTCGTTCCGAGATACTTGAATTTCGGACGATTTCGGTATTTTCCGAATTGTTTTCCCGCATGTTCGACTTTAACTCGGGAATTTGTGTCTCTGATATTTTCATTTTTGGAGACCAAGAAAATATCTTCTCATTTCATTTCTTTTTCCTTTTTCCTTTCTCTATTTTCCTTTCCTTCATCTCTAAGCCAAAGGATTTTCCAATTTCCAAAAATTCCAACAATTCAAATTTTCCAACAAATATCTCAAATTCCACACTCTTCCTCATTAATACCCTCTTTCTCTCTCTCTTCCATGGCCGGCCAAGTGGCCAAGGAGAGGGACACCCATCCCCTCTCCCATTTTGCAATAAACCCCTCACATTTACACTATTTACATCTCCTTTACAAAAATCAAATCCTATATAAACATCTCCTTTACACTTTTATCTCTTTTCTTCACTTCCAAAAAGAGATAGCCTCCACAAATCCTCCTCCATCCCAAACCCTAATTCCAATATCACCACCAAGTCTTCATCTTCTTCTCAAGCTACCACAACTCTTGGATTTGGATCGCATCTCACTTCGTCGGAGGTATCGCCAAAGACCTAGTTGGTGACATCGTCGACAAACGATCCTTCAAGACTCGTAGAACCTTCGAATAACCTTACCTTGTGAGTATTTTTACTCACCAAGACTAGATTACTTCTTTGTGTACATATGATGATCATTCATGTACACTTGTGTCATAAAAATCCCATTTTTAGGCCAACAAACAACCATCAGAATTTCTGTTCTGTTTTCTGTTTTCTCCACGATTAGTCGACTTAACCTAGGGCCTAGTCGACTAACCCACCTTAGTTGAAACGTAGTCTTTCTAATTTCACAGTTTTAGTCGACTAAGCCATATCACCAGTCGACTAGACCCCCTAGTCGACTACATTTTTAACCTAGTCGACTAACCTATTCCAGGACCAAAAACACCAACTCTCGGCTCTGGTCGACTTATCCCAATTATTAGTCGACTTGAGACCTCTAGTCGACTACACATAGTACCTTAGTCGACTAACATGTCCCTGAAATAAACCCCAACTTTCTATATCACCGATTTAGTCGACTTGCGTATCCGTTAATCGACTTATGGTTCACCACTAGTCGACTACCCTTCTAACCCTAGTCGACTAACTATTCTTGAAACAGAATTCCAACTCTCTGGAAACCATTATTAGTCGACTCCTGCAGACTAGTAGTCGACTTAAGACCCCTATTAGTCGACTAATCTTTCCTCCTAGTCGACTAATTCTGACTGTTTGACTTAGTTGATTCTGTTCTGAATTTGGTTCTTATTGTTGATACATGTATGATATATTAGTCTTGTTCACGCTTCATAACTGATACCACATGACATATTACTTGATGGATCTCACCACTTATTACTTCATGACTTGTTCATTAACTCTATCAACCGCTTGTCAATTCTTTAGACTTGTTAGTTTTATGTTTCCTTTTAACACATGTATATCACCTGACTTACTGGACCCTCTTGTTAGGCCATGACTTGCCTTGATTATCATCAATCTCTTATTATGATTGATTGCTTGTTATATATCACCACTTGGTCATGCTATCTTTTAAAACCAAGCATGATATATTTGACCTTGTAATTATTATGTTTACGGGAATCCTGTTTTATTTTATGGAACTAAGTGCCACACCATACTCGGTGGGGGCCACCTCTAGAATCCACTCCCTCAGAACAAAGTGCCACATGGAACAAAGTGCCACACCACACGGTGGGGGCCACCTCTTGAATCTGTGGGGGCCACCTCTTGAATCTGTTGGGCTATTACTGTTATGTTTATTCTTTCCCGTAATCTGATAATATTGATAAACTACAACTTGTATGGGGAATGGGAGGAAGTGATGGATGCCGGAATGATACCTTGCTTATAGTGATGGATTAAAAGTATATATATATAAATATATATATATACTGGCGGTAGTGAATCTGTTTACTGACTCGGGGGACTTTGGGCCTCCAAAGCTGGTTCCAGGTGTATGGAAACCACTATAAGGAGTGATATCAGTTCTCCATCTACTTCCGGTAACGACCCTCGACTCTCCAATATATGGATGTATGTGAGTCGGGATATATACCGAGACACATACCTAGATATATGGATCAGACGAGTAATAATAATTAGATGCCCGTTGTATTTCAATCATATTTCCATTCATGATTCCGGTTATAATCTTAGTTATGATTCCTGTTAGGATGACTGTTATGACTTCCTTTAGGTACTCCGGTCCTATCTATTACTTGTTCCTGTTTCGGATTTATGTTGTTCTTGTGATGTATTCCCGTTTTGACTATCGTATGATTTGCAAGTCTGATTCTATACGCTTGAGTATTCGGTGGCATGAGATAACAGTATATAGATGAGGGTTTCCTTGTTTGGATTATTCCTTCGACGTATTAGTCTCATGGGACCGTGACTTAAGTGTATACAATCACTTTGCTTGTAATCAGCCATACCTTGCATTTCCTGTTTTATGATTATATTATGTCTGTCTTCATATACCACACTTGTGTTCTAACCCCTATTCATATCTCTTAGCCACTTGGCTGCAGTTGTTTATTGTTTATATGTCTTGATTCCTTGGATTTGCATATTCAGACTCAGAAGCTGGATCGAAGTGGAGTTGTCCTCCGTAGATCGAGCTTCCCTTAGCGGGCAGACATCCTAGTCCCTGTTCCTCGTGCCATACTCTTCTTTTGGACTCACGAGATCTTCATCCTACTCGTGAGCATCTTTTGTATATCTTGTATATTTTACTTTTGGACTTGTTATGATAAAAGACATATGTAATGTTTATCATAAGCTGTGATGACTTTGTATTTGTACCTTTATGTTGGCATATGAATACCACGCTTTGTGTGTACTCTGATTTCTTGTTGTACTTTTATGCTTAGCGTATATACGTGGGGGCCCTTCCTGACCTACGTATATACGTCGCAGTGACGTCCCCGTATCCGTGGAATCGGGGCGTTACACTTCATAGCTTGTTTTTCATTTCATAGAGTAGATTAAGAAGGCGGACGATCCTATAAGCCATGCTTGTACGCCTTCCAAGAAAAGGTAAATCATCGCAACGGTTCAAACGGTAAGCAGATTAAAGAGGTAAGTTTTCTTTTTCTTTTCTTTTTTTTTGTAGATTAAATCACAACTTCTCCCAATTCTTTATTTGCCGACCCATTGTAAATACCACTTCCTTTCTAACTTAACTAATAACAATAAAAACTTTAGAGAAACTTGCTTAACGCTTCCATCGCAGTTCCTCCCTGAGGATCACGACCCGCATAGCCCTGCTACCGCGGATTAGAATTGAGACTTGCACATCATATTCTTAAAACTAAAATATTATATTTTGTGTGCATGAAATTTCAGTCAACAATAGTCCAGAGCCCTTCACCGGTAATTCGGCTACACTCTTTGGTTACACTTTGGAACTTGGGTGTTTGGATGTTGTTGGGAAGTGTGGTTTGGAAAATGTTTTGTCTTTTTCAGTGTTTGGATGGTAATGTGAAAGTGGAAGTGGAAAAGTTGACCACAAAGTTGACCGCAAAATATTATTAAAATAAAAATTAATTAAGAAAAATAAAATATAGACTGTAATTAGAATGCAAGTGAGATTTACATGATCAAAAAATTAACTATTTTGTGCTACAACTTATTAAAATGACATTTACATGACCACAAAATTAACTATAGCACTCTAGAAGTGAGAAAATTGTTGTGTAAAAGAGAAAAGAGAAAAGGAAAAGGGATTTTCTTATTTTCCTTTTCCGGTGTTTGGATAGATAGGAAAGTGAGCAATTATACTTCCCCATTTCCTTACTTCCGCTCACTTCCTTGCAACCAAACACCCTCTAAGTGTGTTGCATTTAGTTTTTAATTCCGCATCATTTGTCATTAGATTAGTCATACACCTATTCACCCCCTCCAGGTGTACTTTCAATTGGTATCAGAGCCTACGCTCCTGATATTAGGTTTAACCACCTAGGAGTGAGATCTTGGTTTGCTAATCTAGTGTTGCATTTGCACATAATTGTTTACACATACTCATGGACTTCATGACCCCTCCTATGTTTGATACTTCTAACATTATTATTTAGAAGGCTAGGATGTCCATGTACCTCAAAATCCTAGGTTTGCATGTTTTTCTTACCGCTACCAAGAAATCCTATCTTGGTAATAGCAAGCATATAGAGGCCAATGAACAAGCCCTAACGGCACTTAGAAGCACACTTAACAAAGAATATTTGTGTATGATTTCTCATTGTGATTTCGCCTTTGCAGTGTGGAACATGTTGACCTCTCCTGTGCTCCAAAAGACGAATCATGTGGAGATAGAATCTACTGGAGGAGAATCCGAACAACATTGCTATATGGTCCAAGGGAATGACTCCCTGGAGGTATATTCGAAATCTCAACTAGATGATAGTGCTAGTTCTTCAAGTAATGATCATATTGATGCCGATGCATTAAATGAAGAACTATCTATTGTATGTGAAAAATTGCTAGAAAAATATAATCTTTTGAAAAAGAAAAATTTTGCATTAAAAGAAGAAAATAAAAATTTGTCTTCTAGACTTGAGATTGTTTTACAAGAGAGGGATGAGATTTCAAATGAACGTGACTCATTGAAATCCCAACTTGAACTTGCACTTAATGAAAACAAAATTTTGAAAAATAAAAATGATTGCAATGATGTTTTTAAGAAAAATGAGGTTTTATCTTCAAAACTTGATTTTGTTATAAAAGAAAATGAATCCTTGAAAATAAAAATTGCTTCAATTTCAAAGGATTTGGATTTGTTTTCAAAGAAAAATACTATTTTGCAAAATGATATTGATTCACATGTTTGTCATGCTAGTATAGCTTCACCACCTAGTGTAACCATAGCATGCTCCACCTCTTCCTCTAACATTGAAAATGATATAAACTTATTGAAGAAGAATGTTGATTGTTTGGGCTCCACTTTGAGCCAATGTGCCATGAACCACACACGTTTGGAATCTATGTTTCGAAAGAAACATGTTCCTCCTATGCATGCACATAAAACACGGCATACACATGCTTCCCACGTACATACACACAACACTATGTATGCTCATGTGTACACATGTACACATTGTGGACGTAAGGGTCACCTTGCTAAGTATTGTTATGATAGAGTACATAATGTAAATTTAGCAAATAGATTTGTTTGGGTTAGGAAATGTGCTAACCCTCATGGACCCAATAGAGTATGGGTACCAAAGACCACTCCTATTTTATTTGATGTAGGTGTGGGCTCTCACATGACGTGAGAGTTATTGGTGCCTTGAGGTGGATGCGTTCCGAGCTTAATGGTGATTATTTTAGATGCATCACTTTCAAGGGAAGTTTGGTGGGAGGACCACCTTGGTTTGGAGACATAAAGATGTGCCCTCATGATTTTGGTAACGATCTCTTACTCCTTATTTATGTTTTCATGCTTTCATGATTGATTTTTAGCATGTTTTGATTACTATGTTAAATGCCATGATAATTAGGCTTGTGATATACATGATTAGTATTTGAGATACATCCATGTTCTATATGGATTTATATTATTGTGTTCTCACTTTAGTTTAACTATTGTGTATATCATAGATCTAAGACACGTGCTTTTACATAATGATCTTATTAGTTTATGTTTTGGTTTGCACTTCATGTTTTGATTACATGTTTAGATGTAGTTTTCATTAAAACTTGTGTATATACTTGTACAACTAATGAGTTACAAATTGATTATTATATGTTTGTACTTGATTGCTCATTTGTACCCATTAGATGTAATAGTATAGCCTAGTTTTGATGATTCATGCATTTTGACTTGTATTCCCTATTTTGGACATGTTTTTCATGTTTTGTTCGAGCCACGCTCTACGTCCCCGCCTTCAACACGATCAAGGATTTCCACTATTGGTGATCCCACTGGATCCTCAATACAAGGACACACTTGTCCTATCTCTCGGTGTCGCCACAACACTTTGAAGCACACCCGCTCGCTTGAGGCCGATGCCTCTACAACTTCTCACAATAAGAAAGGTTGATCACACTTGATCAAAAAACTCACTTTGCACAATCCTACAACCAAGATGAGAGAGATAATACTATGGGATTGTGTAGTGCAAATGACTAGAGAGAAGTAGAGGATTGCTTCAAGAAAGTGTTGGAAATTTTTGGCTTAAAGTGAAAATCTTTTTCTAAAAGGGTAAGCTTTGAAAACTAAAGTTTTTGCTTGAAAATCTTGTTGTTGCTTAGAAATCTTCTTCTTAAAGTTTGTAGAAGTGTCCCACTATTTATAGGGGATGAAAAACAACCTACACAGCTCAAAAGAGTCGTTGGGGGTGAATCCCAACAAAAAGCTGTCCAGAAAAATAGAGCTGTTGGAGTCTGTCAGAACTTCTGACAGCTAACGGTCGACCGGGCCGGTCAACCGCCAACGGTCAGAAATCCGACCGTTGGGGAGGTCGGTCGACTGGGCGGCCGACCGAGACCAAAACTAGAGAGCAACTCTCTCTGTCGGTCGACCGACTCGGTCGACCGAGGAAAAACAGAGAGCAGCAACTTGCTCACGGTCGACGGGGTCAGTCGACCGATGTGCACACATGCACAGTGGTGCATGTCGGTCAACTGGGTCGGTCGACCGGACTCTGCCAGAACTGTTTTTCCAGAGTCTGCCAAGGAAAGGAAATTTTGGTTGAAAAGTTCCTTTGTTTAAGGATTTATAAAATAGGATTCTAGGACTTAGTGTGATCATAGATCAACACCCAAAAATGTTTGAACTCTATTTTGATGAAAATCCTTTTTGGTGAAATGGAAAATTGATTTTTCGAAAACAGATTTTTTCAAACATGGTTTTTCCAAAACTAGGTTAGAAATTTTGTTATGAAAATTGTTTTGAAGCCATGAAGCAATACTAGATGTGTGTGTGTGACAATCTCAAGTATTCTACCTCTATCATCTAGGTTTTGACACAATCATCTAAAAATACTAACTAAAAAGAAAATTACAAATCTTGAGGTCTTCTTCTTGTTTGATCCTGGAGCGCTTCTACTGTGCTAGGCTCGGGGATCCAAATCCTTTGCGACATCCAAAAGTGTGAGTCTTGAGTTGGTGCCGTCAAATCAACTATAATATTTACCTGAAACTTATGTAAACAAAAGTTGTTAAAAACATAACTAAATATGGTTTGTTATCATCAAAATGTCGGGCTAATGGCCTTTGAGCCAACATTTACATCATATTGCCACCGATCTCTACAAAAACTAGGTGCCTCCAAACCCTAGTCTTAGTAACCCCATTGCGACTCCCAAAGAAGGTTAGCTTGAGTCAACTCATTTTGAGCCTGAAACTCTCCACGATTCAGGTCTGGAAAACTAAACCTTGTTGCCAAACGAGGCCAATATGGTCACGTTTTGATCTGGTTTTATTTTAGTTTTAAGGTTGTTTATGTCGTTTCAGCCATCTCCTCATCTTTCCCTCATTTATTCCTTCTCCCTCTTCAAAATACCCTGAAATTATTCATCTCACATTCACAAACATTTACTGATCGACTACATTTAATGGCTCAGAAACCACAAGCATTTCTTTTCTTACTCGTTTTTAAGCAAAACAAAAGTTTTAGCATTTTATAGAAAGTGAAAAGGCCATCTTTTTCCCCCTGAAACTCCAGATAATAACAGTTGTGTTTACAAGATAACAATCATATAGACATGTCAGCTACTTTTTTCTGTTCTTTCCCTTCCTTTTGTTCTTCTTCTGATTCTTGCTAGATGCCCCTTTATTTCCAAGACTCTTTTTTTCTGAAACAGCTGTGAGGGCTGAATTCTCTACAGAAGTACCTCCTTTCTTCATCATTAAATGAGTATATGCATGAAACCTTGACCTCCTCGTCAGCAGCTTTTCAATAAGTCTCTTCACAAGTCCATACTCACTGGAAAACACACAGCAGATTAAAAATTAGAACAGAGACAGATAATCTGACAAGCAGCTGCAGAACCATAAAGATACATCACAGAGATGATAAATTATCACAAAAATGAAAGTACACTACCGGTGACATTATCGCGCTGAATCTAAGTAAACCGTATGATTCAGCATATGCACAACTCAGGACAATTGTAATAAATGACTGACTAAATTTTACTAAATCTCTCTTAACTTTTAATTAAA
This sequence comes from Agave tequilana, assembly GCA_038442645.1. Lineage (NCBI taxonomy): Eukaryota > Viridiplantae > Streptophyta > Magnoliopsida > Asparagales > Asparagaceae > Agave > Agave tequilana. Next base: position 76,361 of record JAVJIF010003821.1, read on the forward strand.
GTCAAATAACCGCCCATTATTTCATGAATCATCACTAAAACTCTCAAAACTTTGTTGCCGTTATCACATCCACTCCTTCCGTTAACCCAAGTCATCACATGATGTCACATGATATCATTCAACATAATTTTAGACTAAATTACACCTTGTTATTTTAAATCTAGCCCATACTTTAAATTTTTACTCTAACTTATGTAGAAATTAGTTTAAACCCAAAATGGATCTAAACCAACTTCATCTCTTTTAACCCTTCTTCTCCTTCTATTCTAAGCCACAATCTAAAGACAAGGAGTTCATTAGGAGAATGATGAATTAAGATATGATATAATATACGATAACAAAAATAGAGGGGGAAATTAGGTTTTACTTAGATATGATAAGTTAGGTTTTAATTTGGATATGAGAATAGAAAGATGGTCAGGAAGATTAGAGCTTGAATTGGGCATGATGTGTGTTTGATGTGGCATTACAATGCCAGAATAGAAAAAAGGGGGAAACAATGATAGTTCCTTTTAGATCATGGGTTACAGTTTGATTTGAGGACATGACAATAGAAAAGAGCGGAAAATAAGGTTAAAACTTGATTGGAAGTGATGGATTCTTGGCTTTGTTAAGAGATTGAAAAAGAAGAATAGAAGAGAAACGGGTGAAGAAGATGAAATAACAGGTATAAACTCATTTTGAGTTGAGTATTGGACTAATAAATTAAAATAAAAAAAGAACTCATGTCAAGAGCAAAAATGTCATTTTACATCCCCAGCTAACACCATTATGCTCTTAACGGTTTGAAAAGTTTAAGAAGGATTATTGATTATTCATAAAATATTGTGAGATTTTGTGACTTTAGAAAAAAAAGGTTAAAAGAGGTTTAGTGAAATTTAGCCCAAATAAATTGAAACCTAAGTTGAGGGTTGCCATGGAAACTTACCTCACATTGAGAAGGTCTAAGAGTTGTGTCAACTCATCAATGAGGAGCTGAATTTCATCAAACAGGGCTTTATCATCATCGTGAAGAGAACTCTTGTCTAAGCTGTTCACTTGAGTGTGAAGAACAGATAAAAATTTCTCCACTTCCATCTGGAAAAACATAACATACAAAAAATGAGATTGGGCCATGTATCAAAATGAACTTCTATACAAATTAACTTGACATGAAATGCACCTTTAGGTTTGAAGCAACAATCTTAGCTTTGCAATCATTGCTGCCCTTTCCATGTTCCAACACAATAGCATCAAAAGTTAAGCAGAGATGTTTAAAACCATCCTGAAAATCAAAGCCCGTGCTGTCATTCCCTTCGGCAGCAATTCCCTTCTTAGAAAACTCCAAATCAGAAGCAAATTTATTATCAGGAACACTACAATCAGAAGAAATACCAACATCGCTAGAAGTTCCTGGTTCACATATATTAGCTTCATTCTGGTGAAAGACACATGAATTCTTTGGGAAAAGTAAATCCATCATATCCTCTCTGCTTCGCGAACTGCTCATATCTATAAAAAGAGTATTTACAAATGTGAATTTTGGGGCGTCATCTGTCAAACATACCATCACTAATGGATCACCTATTGTCATGAGGGCAGTGGCAAATATATCATGAAAGTTATCCTCCTCCAAAGTGCAAAGGTGATTATGGAATGCTTTAGACAATACCGAAACAATAGCCTTCTGCCTTAATACATCCACAAGCATTTTAAATGGCACTCCTGAGTTCATGTGGAGAACACCAATCATGATGACCAACTTCAAAACCAGTGATGGATAGTACTGATTTGCAGTTAGTTTGGACGTTCTAATCCATTGCATTGTCCCAGGATGATCAAACAAGATTTGCCCAATCATGTATGCCAAACAGCTAACTGATTCTGTAAAGAATACCTGATTATGAGAATCAGTATTAAAGCAGCAAAATGAATCTGAACAACCAAGTGCCTCAACAAAAGATCCTTTTGTTGTAAAGAAGTAGCTCCGACAAGCTGATAACATAAATATGAGCTGTTCAACAAGATATAGGAAAGTCGGAGGTGAAATGTAGTCTACTTCATTCCGCCAGTCGATATCAAATGTACTACGCAGAGCATCTCGGAGGCTTGATGCTATCTGTCGACATCCTGATTCCTTGTTCCTCATATACTCCATGAATATTTTCCATTCTTGCATTTCATCCAGATGGTTTATGATAGATTCATAAAGTTCATCCTCTAGCTTTCCACAAACCATGACAATCATTGCAACCCTACCGATCTTTCCATATGTCAATTTACCGCTGACAATTTCGACAAGAATATCCCGCAACAATTCTTTAGCAAGTTCTTTTTTTCGAAGACCAATGATGCTTTCCTTTAGTTCTAGTCTCCAGTCAACAGGAAAAACAATGTTAAAGAAGGACCTCTTTGTTTCAGAGAGTATACCGTGGATTGACTTTGAATATGATTTTGTGTGTCCCTTCTCATAACTGATCAAAAATTTTGATACTTGAAAGATCCTAAGAAGAGCTACACCTCGACTCACTGAAGACAGACTATGTCCCATGCAAAACCTGTCGAGGCAACCCAATACTTCAGTACCAACAGAAAGTAATTCTGAAGCCCAATAACTCTTAACAGAAGACAGAAACTGGTTAGTTCCTATAAGTGCGAGTTTTCCATCCTTTTTAGAAGATCTGACGCCACTTCCTCTCAACCAGAAAGCCTCTGGATTGTACACAACAAAAGTCCTGTCGTTGTTCCTCTGAACACCAAAGTAATTCATACAGAACTCTAGATGCCTCCCACTTCCAACTTTAAGAAAATCATCAGCCTTCTGAAGGGAGTCCAACACAACAAAGACCTTTTCCTTCCAGATATTCCAAGCAAATACCAATGTCTCTGAAGAGAACAGATTGTGGAGCAACTTAGCTACGTGCTTGTCTGGATCATCATCAACTTCAGATTCCCTATGAAACTTTGAAGGATCAGATTTCATATGAATATCAAGAATTTTACGAGCAGAAAAAAGTTCTGCCTTTACAATCTCAAGTCTTGTAGCAGAACTCAGGATTTTTGCAAGATCTGCCAAGCCCTTTTCTTCATCTTCGACTATATTAATCTCCAAACTAATAGATTCAAAAGGAAGCCCTGAACTTTTCTCAGCTAACAATTTGGCTTTCATCAAAAGATCATCTTTCTGCTTAAATGTCTTTAAGGGCCACCCATTGTTTCCAGCTGTCCAGAGTGAGTTCATGACAACATAGTCCAGAATTAACCTGGAGGATGCTTCAAAATGACCAGCCTTTTCAAGCATATTAGCCTGAAGAAGATGGTCACCTTTCATCTTTGCAATATTTGCAGCTTCCACAAAGTTTCCTAATTCTTCCTCCATGGAAAGCAACTCATCAAGATATCCTCTTGACTTTAGAAAATTTCGTGCTTTATCTATAGAGTTAAATGCTTTTACAAACTTCATCACCTGTTTTGAATCTTTGAGCTCATGATAGTGACGAGCACATGTGTCCAGAAATGGAAATTCAATCTCTTCCCAATCTACCACATCCACTTCAAAAATTTTTGATGTTCGGTCTCCTCTCCAATATTCAATGAACTGCAATCCCATATCAAATAGATTGCCACTGGAGCAAGCTGACAAGCACTCCGAGTAATAGTTTCCCTTATCATATGCCTTGGCTGCAAGTGACCAGCGTCGAGCCTTGGACAAGAAATCACCAGCATCATGAAGCCTAGATTCGCCACATTTCTCCAAATAAATAGTACCTTCATCAGAAAATAAAACATTAGTTGAAACCCTACAAAAATTAAAATAGAGATGAAAAACATGTAAACAGCAGTGTCTGTTGTTGAAGAACTGTGCAGTTTTGAATACTGATTGTGGAGCAGCATTTGGACTGTGGTGCTTCAGCCTGGACAGCAATGATGATGGGCAGGATAATGGAGTAAAACCAGAACCGAAAGCACAGCCAGTCTCTAACTGAACGGATAAAAGTCAGTGGTTGGATTAAGTTTTGACAGAATCTGGGTTGCTTCTGCATTATCTTTTTCTCCATATAAGTGTGGGTAGGTGCCAACAGATGTGGAGTTATGCCAACGACGTTTATTTAGACGGAATCATAAGTTTTGGGAGCATGTGAAAGGATTATAGATAGGTCGCAGTTTCCTGCTTGGTTATGGCGTATATTGGAGAATATCCAGCGCTTCCTACGTAAGTGCTTCAGACAGGTTATACCAGTCCTACTGAGATGTTTTTTAACATAGCCTGAGGTCAATAGCAAACAAGTCCGGCTAGGGTGCCAAAATCAAGATAATTTGTGATGATGGAGTTTATATTCTAAACCAGGCAAGCAAAGTTGTTAAGACCTGGGAAATGTATGAAGCACTACTCTTTCCCCATGATAAAGGTGATGAAATGCAGGAGATTGCTATTTTGTCTCATATATTGTAGCTACAGGGCTCCAGATTTGTATTAGACTTTTAGACTTCCTTGAGCACAGAAAACTTTGTGAAATTTTCTTATCACAATAGTTTTTAACCACTACTTCAGAAAAATGTTTTCTTGAACCCCCAATGCTGAAATGCAGGAGTATTCAGTTTCACTGTTCTATCTCAAAAAAAAAAAACTAATGGATAGTTTTAGATGTAGACCAAAACTATTAAAATGCAATACTTATGTAATTCAATGAATATTGTATCATCTTATTTTTTATGCATTTTTAAATTTCCCTATCAGAGGAGAGTTTTCAAAAACCTATGTCGCACACACACAGATATGTGGGTATGCAAAATCTAAGAAACATAAGATATGGATACATCGAGGACACATCAACAAAATAATATGCTTATGTTTGTGAAAAAATGGGATCTACAAATTTATTAAGGATTTTTATGGGAAAAAAATACAACGTTTAGATAAAATGTATTAAGGAATTTGGTTCTTATTTATAAGAAACCCTGTTTTTGCTATAAATTAATTTAATTGTTTTTAGAAAAATAGATGTATTTTTAACATCAGCCATGATTTGGATTAATAATGTTTCTTTGGTTTAAAACTGACTGATTACTATTATTTTGGGTTAATTGCATATACACTCCATGTGAAGCACTAATAACCTCTCAACTTTTTTATTAGCAGACATATAGCTGGTTCCTAATATTAGGAGACAGACCTCCTGGGTCAATTTAGGAACCAGGGGGTCTGTCTGCTAATAAAAAAGTTGCGAGTCATTAGTACTCCAGTTTCTATAGTTCAGAGAGTGTATCTGCAATTAATCCTATTATTTTTAAGAATATTATTATTATTATTATTATTATTATTATTATTATTATTATTATACAACTTCACATTTTTTTTAATGAAACATATATGACAAATTGGAAGATTTCAAAAAATTAAAATAGTAGTTTACTTCTAAAAAAAGGTATAAAAAAAGGTGGAAGCAAGGAAAATCAAAGAATATATTCATTTTCAACTCTCTATTTTTCTATATATGTGTCTTTTGTTTAAATAACTTCAAAAAAATTGTAGATATCTAACTTTGAAAGATAAAGTGTGCAAGGGGTGGATCTAGCATGTTCATCCAGGGGAAGAGCGAAATCAAATCAACTAGAACTTTAATAGTGTTTTAACCACATGTATCAAGCCCAGAGAGTAAGACAGGTTTGGAGTCCTACATTATGCTACCATTGTGCCAATCACATATCTTTCCTCTCGTGCCTCCTGCATTGTGCTCGAAACACTGAATAATTCCGCAAAATTTTTTGGAGTAAACGTAGGCTGCCGTAATATTTCTTTCCCTTTTTTTTCTTAATTATGGCCATTGGTTGAACTTAGGTGTAGGACATCCCTCTATTCAAGCAAAAACCTTCAGTCTAATGAAAAGAAAACCGTATTTTTTAAGCAAAACATTTGTGCAATTCATTTATCAATGTCCAATTAAAATTGTTGCTGATGAGGCTTCATGGCAGAATTTCTTCTTTTCTGTGCATGCTAGCATTGAATTAGGGATATGTATTTATGACCAAATTTTCTTGAGTTTAAGTGGTTAGACTTTGCTTTCAACTTCATGCTTAAGGGCTAAGGAGATGAAAAGTCAGTTACCACACAAATTTTTTTAATAGAAATAATCAATAATATTTTAAAATTCTATCAACACTACGACTTTGGCATTGGTGGATAGGTCACAGATTCACATGGACCCAAGTGATTGGGACATTTTTAAGTCTTGAGCTTGTGTAGGTGATGTGAAACGTGCACGTGTGCGGAAGCAATAGATAAAAGAACTCAAACAAATGTTTCACAAACAAGTACGATCGTCGGTAGGAAAACTTTAAAAAAGTTATTATCATATTATGATAGCTTTAACATGCATAGGCTTATCGATTTCAACTATTAAAGTACTAACAAGATGCTTTGTTATGAAGGTAACCAGATTCTACGTGCAATAAAGAGACTAATGCAATCACAAAAGAAAAGCAGATTCACTCGCTCGCAGTTTTATGTGGTTAGTTGATCAATGTGGATAACAAACTGGAGATGTATATCTTGACTTGTAAATAAAGATTGAAGGATTGAATCGTACCTCAGATGCTTGTGAATAAAATCTAGTTTGCAGGTTGTTTAATGATCAATTGCTCAGCTGAATTCTAAACTCACGTAGATGAGTACAAGGTACTATTTTGAGGAAGATGTCGCCGATGACTTGAGGCGCTCATGCAGATGAGACCGATGTTGCAGAAAGCGAGAGCACAACCTAGGGAAGCTAGGTGTTGTTCACGCTCTAACTGTTGACCCTAAGGCCTATCACCCTAGTTTTGATGATGACTAACTTATGAAGTTATAGTACTAATGATCTTATGTTTAATAAGTTTCAGATATAGATTAAGATAATTGTTGGTGTTTAGCTTTTACAATAGACTCGAAGTTAATTTTCGAAGCTATCCAATGTTGATTAAAGAGCTCACGCGTCAAGATCGCGTCAAGTACTCAGATGGAGTCCTAACTCTTTGGATCGTGTTTGGATCGAGTCATCTTGGAGAAGAAGATCTACAAGGAGACTTTGATCTAGATTTGTTTAGTTTAGATCTTATGGAAGGATAGTTTAGTTTTGAATTACTCAAGTATATGCACACACAAGTTTATTGGTTTCGATTTAACCGGTTTTTAGTTTCAAAAGAATTTATGTTTACATGGTTTATAAGTTTTCATAGTTTATATATATGATGGATTCTAACCACACATGTTAGAGCTTTATTATTTAGAAAAACTTATTTCTATGAGTTCATGTGTTTTTGGTTTAGCATGTACACCGTTTTGTGTTTTGATATATCAAGTATACATATATTGGTTTCATGAATAGAGTTCATCAAAATAAGTTTACATGGTTTAATGTATATTGAATTTCATTCAAATGCGTCTATGCTTCATATGTTTGGAAAAACTTATTTTGATGTATCAAGTTCATGGCTTTAAGTTTTGTTTTTATCAAAACTTGTTTTAGTATTTATTGTCAAAAATAAGTATATATCATTTACTATGTATATTGAATTCTATCCATGCACATCATGCTTCAAATGTGTTTCAATATCTTGTTTTTGTACTTATACAAGTTTGAGAAAAATCATATTTCTATTTCAAAGTTTGAGTTTTTGAAAATACGATTTTTGGTTTAAGTCTAAAATTCTTTACCTCAAAAATAGTTCACATGTTTGCAATATGTATTGATTTTTTATCACATATTTGTACTTCAACTTGTTTACATGAACTTATTTTTATGGAATTTATGAGATTTTATTGAAATTAATATGTGTTTTCAGGACCAAATTTTAACATTATAAACATGTTTCTGGGCAGCTGGCAGTCGACCGACCGGTCGACCGAAACCTGGCTCGATCGACCGACGTGCACAAGAAACGTGCACATGCACATGCCCAAGCCCTTGGCTCGGTCGACTGACTGGTCGACAGTAGCAAGGAAGCGGTCAACCGATCAGTCGACCGGCTGGCTCACCCAACTCTTTGTTGGGTCGACCAACAGAGAGAATTCCTCTCTGTGCCTTGGGGACGGTCGACCGCCCGGTAACCCCAACGGTCATATTTTTATGACCGTTGGCCGGTCGACCGACAGGTGAGTTTTGACCTGACCTGAACCCCAACGGCTAGTTTTTGTCTAGCCTATAAAATGGGGGTTTTGGGGCTAGTTATGTTCAAGAGCCAAAGTTTCTATCTTCTACAGAGTTTTTAACAAGTTTTCAACACGTTTTTGAGCTTCAAATTACATATCTTTATTTTATTTCAAAGTTTTGAAAAATCAAAAGAAAACAAGTTTTGAGAATCTAGTTTCCTGTTCTTCATTTCTATATATATTCAAGAGATTTTTTTATGAGTTTTCTATTTGTGTTTCTTTTTCAAAAGTTTTGTTCACTCACATACTTGAGCTATTCATTGCAAATCTATCCTCTAGAATATTGTTTGTGAGAGGTATTTTGTTTGTAATCTTTTGAGATCACCAAGTTGTGTTTGTGATCTTTTGGATCACCAAGTTATAATCTTTTCTTTACTTTATGCCTCCCCCTTGTGTAAAGGTGTAAGAGAGTTAGAGTTGTGTACTCCCGATTTGTATTTGTAATTCCTCGATGGATGTCGCTTTGTGGAAGGTCCTTGGTGGACATAGTGGAAATCCTTCTGTGTGAAGGCGGGGACGTAGAGCAGTGACTCGAATCTCGAAACATATCCTTATGTTTGCGTTTAGATCTGTCTATCTCTCAACTCTCTCTTTATATCTTGCATTGCTATACTTGCTCATATATTCATACATGCTTGATATTGTTTGTGTGCCCACACTTGTGTTCAATCAAGAGAGCTATTGAAGGACCTCAACTCATAATTTAAAGGAATAGTGAAGAGAAATTTCAGAGCCCTTCACAGGGAATTCAGACTCATTCTTGATTACACGTTGTGTATTAGCTTTTAGTTTTTAAATTTCACATTATTTGTCTTAGATTAGCGCTACACTTATTCACCCCCCTTTAGGTGTACTCTCAATTGGTATCAGACTAGCGCTCCTGATATTCGATTTAACCACCTAAGATTGTGATCCTTGATTTGCTAATCTAGTAATTTGTTTTTGCACACATATAGTTATCACTCATGAAGTATCTTACTCCACCTATATTTGATGAGTTTAAGATAGATATGTGAAAATTTAAAATGAGTTCATATTTAAAAGTCTTAGAATTGCATGTTTATCTTGCTATTACCAAGAAATCTTATTTTGATAATAACAAGTATATCGAGGCTAATGCACAAGCATTGATTGCACTTAGACAATCACTGAGCAAAGATCACTTATCTATGATTTCTCATTGTGATTCCGCTTTTACAGTGCGAAACACATTGACCACTCTCAAAGAACAAACTTCAAACAATATGGAGAGAGAACCCATAGTAAATGAGTCCGACGAGGCATGCTACATGGTCCAAGAGATTGACTCCCTTGAGGTAAATTCAGACGCTCATCTTGATGATTGTGCTAGCTCTTTTGATGATCATGATAGTAGTATGGATGCACATGCTTTAAATGAAGAGCTCTCAATATTTTGTGAAAACTTACTTTCAAAATACGAAGTTTTGAAAAGCAAGAGTTCTGATTTAAAAAGAGAATGAAAATTTGTTTTCAAAACTTGATTTGGTTTTGAAAGAAAAAAGTTGAGATTTTAAATGAAAGGGATTTCTTGAGAACTCAACTTGACCTTGTTTTAAATAAAAATAAACTTTTGAAAAACAAAAATGATTTAGATGATGTTTTGAAGAAAAATGAGGCTTTGTCTTCAAAACTTGATTTTGTTTTAAAAGAAAATGATTCTTTGAAAAATAAAATTGTTTTAATCTCTAAAGAATTGGAATGCATTTCTCTAGAAAATATTTTCTTGAAAAATGTTTGCTTCTCATTCTTGTCATGCTCCTATTGATTCATCTTTCATGATAAGAGTTTTGTTTCTCTTGCATGCTCCACTTCTTTTTCTACTTTTGATGATGATATACATGTTTTGATAAAGAGTGTTGATTGTTTGGGCTCCATTTTGAGCCAATATATCATGAACCACACAGGATTGAAATTCATGTTTCGAAAGAAACATGCTCCACTTATGCATGTACGCCATCTACGACATACACATGCTTCTCATGTTCACACGTATGACACCTTGTATGTTAGAGTGTACAATTGTACACATTGTGGTCGCAAGGTCCATTTTACAAAATTTTGTTATGATAAATTAAATACTTTAAATTTTGTAAGTAAGAATGTTTGGGTTAGGAAATGTGCTAACTCCCATGGACCAAAGAAAGTTTGGGTACCAAAATCCACTCCTATTGTATTTAATTTATGTGTGGGCTCTCACAAGACTTGAGAGTTTTGGTGCCTTGGTGGTGAATGCGTTTGAGCCAAATAGATATATCATTGGATGCATCGCTGTCAAGAAGGTTTGGTGGGAGAACCACCATGGTTTTGAGATATAGAGATTAGTTCATTTGGTTTGGTAACCATCTCTAACTCCTTGTTTATATTTACGTGCTTTCTTATTGATGATTTTTAGCATGTCATGGTTTTCATGTTCATTAAGTTTAAATGCAATACTTATTAGACATGTGATATATATAAATAATATTTCAGATACACCCATGTTTATATGCATTCATAATTATGTGTTCTTACTATTGTTTAGCTATGTATGTATATCATTGTTGTAATAGCACTTACATTTAGACCAATGATCATATTTGTTTATTTATCATGTTTTAATATTTTGTGCGTATCTTGATTTAATTACATGTTTAGCTGTATTTTTCATTAAAACATGTGATTATACCTTTACAATTAGTGAGCTACACTTGATTATTATGTTTGAATGCTTCATTACTCATGTGTACTCATTAAATGTATTTGTATAACCTAGTTTTGATAATTCTTGCATTTACACTTGTATTTCTTATTTTGTACATGTTTTACATAAGAATGTGTTTAGCTTCATGTATATGTAAATTTTGTCAAAACTATATTATATACATATTCTGTACTTGAGTCACTTGCATTTTATGCCATGTACTTCATTGTAGACTCAATTCATATTTGGGATAAATATGTATACTTTAGTTTTGACAAAACATACACATACATTGAAGATTATTTAGTTTTGATGTAAATAGAACTTTTTTTTAGGAATTTCATTAAGCTTCATTGTCTTATTTCCATGTATATGTTTCTTACATGATTTTTGCACACTATATATTTTGTGTTTACTTATGATTTTAATTTCATGAGCTCATATGTGCTTCATAACTCTTTGAGTGTCAGTTTTCGTGTAATTATCATGTTTTCATGAATATAAATGTGTTTTATTTCTTACTTGAAAGATTTCGTACCAATTTTCAAAATTACCTTAAAACTAGTTTATTATTCTTTAATTGGTAGAGTTTTCAATCTATACTAAATTATTTTTAAAATATTACTTTTGAAAACTTCTGTCTTAAAAGGGTGATTGATTAGGTGACCATGCCTTATGTGCCTAATGAGTATATTTTTATAAACATGTGCATGATAGGGTGGTAGTTATGAGTTATATACTTACTCATACTTATTTTATATATATATATATATATATATATATGCATGATATTTCAATTAGTATTTAAGTTGATCGTACATACATATACATAATTTCTTGTGCTAGATTAAAAATGTTCATACATATTCTTTATAGCACAAATTGCTTTATGTGAAGCTTAATTTAGTTCTAAATGTTAATTGGTATCTTTTACAAGCTTATGCATCATTTGAAAAAGGAAGAAAATTTTTTGACTTAAAATGATTTCATATTTATGTTTATTAGTTTATCAAAATTTGTTTATTGATTTCAAGTGATATCAAAACCTTCAATTGGTATCTTTGAATTTAAAAAGATTTCTTTCAATTGGTAAAAAGATTACTTTCTATTAATATTTTTAAAAAAATTTGTCATGAACCATTTACTTTCAATTAATATGATGTTTATATCCATGTTGTTTTTCAATATTTTTTAGTATCAAAATTTTGTTTTGAGATATATTGCTTATACGCAAGGGGAGCTTAACATCTCCTCTATGTATAGATTCATGTTCAGTGTGCTATATAAAGAAGAGCTTGACATCTTTTCTTTATATAGTATACGTGTGTAGGGGGAGCTTAACATTTCCAACTATACATTATATATTATACTTATATGGATTAGGGTTTAGTCATCCCTTTCTTCCTGTAATGCATGTATGTAGTGGGAGTTCCTAATAGTCTCTCCTCTCCATGAATTCATATCGCATATATATTTATCTTATTTTTCTTCACCTCTTTGTTGATGAGTGACAAAAAAGGAGAAGAGGATTTGAGTTTATATATGCATGTTCTAGTTTATATATATATATATATATATATATATATATATATATATATATATATATATATATATATATTGTATCTTGATATCATGTTTTGGCTTTAATATCTAGAGTTTGTATGCATATCCATTCTGTTGGATTGTTTATTGGTATCAAGATCTTATATTGGTTCATTGGTATTAAGAGCTCATATTGCATATTTATTTATATTCTTTTGATATCATAATTTCAATTGGTATTGCATATTTTCAATTGTTCAATTGGTATCAAGTATATTAGTAGCAAAAGACTATATTACATACTCATTTGAAATTGGTATCAAGATTTGCATACATTCGGTACCTAGTGCTAACATTGTATATCTTTATGATTATTATGTTTGGTATCATGAGCTTACATTGCATATCTATTTGTTTTTATTGCATGCATGAGTTAAAGGGGAGCTTCTATGAAGCTTATCTTTAATCCATGCATATATAACCTCATAAGTTTTGTCATCATAAAAAAAAAGATTGTTGGCCCGAAATCCTTTCACCCTAGTTTTGATGATGACTAACTTATGAAATTATAGTACTAATGATCTTGTGTTTAATAAGTTTCAGATATAGATCAAGATCATTATTGGTGTTCTCAAAGTCAAGTTTCGAAGCTATCATGTGTTGATTCAAGAGCTCACACGTCAATAACGCATCAAGTACTCGGATGGAGTCCTAGCTCTTTGGATCGTGTTTAAATCGAGTCATCTTAGAGAAGATCTACAACGAGAGTTTGATCTAGGTTTGTTTAGTTTAGATTTTATACAAGGATAGTTTAGTTTTAAATTTCTCAAGTATATGCACATACAAGTTTATTAGTTTCGGTTTAACCGATTTTTAGTTTCAAAAGAATTTAGGTTTACATGATTTACATCTCAATAGAATAAGTTTTCATAGTTTATATATGTGATGGATTCTATCCACACATGTTAGAGCTTTATTATTTAGAAAAACTTATTTTTATGAGTTCATGTGTTTTTAGTTTAGCATGTATACCGCTTTGTGTTTTGATATATCAAGTATACATATATTAGTTTCTTGAATAGAGTTCATAAAAATAAGTTTACATGGTTTAATGTATATTGGATTTCATCCATATGCATCTATACTCATATGTTTGAAAAAACTTATTTTAATGTATCTAATTCATGGTTTTAAGTTTTGTTTTTATCAAAACTTGTTTTGGTATTTATTGTCCCAAACAAGTATATATCATTTACTATGTATTTGATTCTATCCATACACATCATGCTTCAAATGTGTTTCAATATCTTGTTTTTGCACTTATACAAGTTTGAGAAAAAATCGGATTTCTATTTCAAAGTTTGAGTTATTGAAAATATGAATTTTGATTTAAGCCTAAAATTTTTTACCCCAAAAATAGTTCACATTTTTATAATATGTGTTGATTTTTTATCACACATATTTGTACTTCAACTTGTTTACATGAACTTATTTTTTTGCGATTTGTGGGATTTTATTGAAATTTTTAGGTGTTTTCAAGACCAAATTTTTACCCTATAAACCTGTTTTTAGGCAGTTGGTGGTCGACCGACCAAAGCCTGGCTCAGTCGACCGATCGGTCGACCGTAGCAAGGGAGCGATCGACCGATTGGTAGACTGACTGGCTCACCCAACTCTCTATTGGGTGGCGGTCGATCGGTCAGTCGACCGACAGAGAGAATTCCTCTCTGTGCCTTAGGGACGGTCGATCGCCCGGTCAACCAGTAACCCCAACGATCGTTTTTATTAACGTTGGTCGGTCGGTCGACCGGCCGGTCGACCGATAGGTCAGTTTTGACCTGACCTGAATCCCATCGGCTAGTTTTTGTCTAGCCTATAAAATGGAGATTTTGGGGCCAGTTATGTTCAAGAGCCAAAATTTCTATCTTCTACAGAGTTTTTAACAAGTTTTCAACACAAGTTTTTGAGCTTCAAATTACATATCTTTATTTTGTTTCAAAGTTTTGGAAAATCAAAATAAAACAAGTTTTGGGAATCAAGTTTCTTGTTCTTCATTTCTATATCAATTCAAGAGTTTTTTCCAAGAGCTTTCTATTTGTGTTTCTTTTCCAAAAATTTTGTTCACTCACATACTTAAGCTATTAATTACAAATATATCCTCTAGGATCTTGTTTGTGAGAGGTGTTTTGTTTGTGATCTTTTGAGATCATCAAGTTGTGTTTGTGATCTTTGGGATCACCAAATTGTAATCCTTTCTTTGCTTTGTGCTTCCCTCTTGTGTAGAGGTGTGAGAGAGTTGGAGTTGTGTACTCCTGGTTTGTATTTGTAATTCCTCGGTGGAGGTCGCTTTGTGGAAGGTCCTTGTGGGCATAGTGGAAATCCTTCTGTGTGAAGGGAGACGTAGAGCAGTGGCTCGAACCTCAAAACATATCCTTGTATTTGCGTTTAGATCTGTCTATCCCTCAACTCTCTCTTTATATCTTGCATTGCTACACTTACTCATATATTCATACATGCTTAATATTGTTTGTGTGCTCACACTTGTGTTCAACCAAGAGAGCTATTGAAGCACCTCAACTCATAATTTAAAAGAATAGTGAGGAGAAGTTTCAGAGCCCTTCACAGGGAATTCAGACTCACTATTGATTACACGTTGTATGTTAGCTTTTAGTTTTTAAATTCCGCATTATTTGTCTTAAATTAGCACTGTATCTATTCACCCCCCTCTAAGTGCACTTTCACTAACAATGGGCACTTGGAAGTGCTCGCACTCGAGCACTGTTGCTCGCACACGCAGTGTGTCACTGCGCACTTGTTCAGAATCACAGCGCGCTTCAGTTGAGAGCTAAGAGGGGGTGTGGTCGGGCACTGGCACTGGGCGTGCTCGTGCTAGCGCCTGGGCGTGGTCGAGCCTGGGCATGGGCGTACTCAGGTTTTGGCTGGGCACGCGCACACGGCTAATGCAACGAGGGCACGGGATCTCGTCAACGATGAGGACAAGGGCTTCAGTGTCGAAAGGGAGTTGGTGATGGAAGTTTAGTCAGCAACACTCTTAGAGAGAAATTTATTTGTAGAGAGATAGAGGGGGAGAAATAGATTTATACTAACCATAAAAATCAATTAGAACATCCCAACTATAATTGGAGTCTAATAGGACATTCCACCACTAACAGATTTTAAGATTGAGAAATCTGTATCAAACTAAATTAAATATTGGAAAACTATTAATAGATTGTAGTATATCAAAATTGAATACATTAGGGCCCTTTTATAGGCAAAATAAAATAGTATTCTCCTACTACAACCAGGACAAAGTAACCAACATAGTAAAAGAAATCAAAAAGCTAATATAAATCCTAAAGGAAATAAAAGGTAAAATAACCAAAAACTACAAGAGAAATAGAAAATTGCAAATTATAACTCTTTTGCATAATCAAAACCAGATAGCTTGGGCATGATTAATTCTTCGCGGTACACACGCCATCCTTTTGACCTAGTCTTTGACTTCTCTAGCAATGATACACGCGCCATGTTTGTGGTGTCATGATGTCCACTTCGTTCTCCCCGAGTTGAAAAGAACTCGACTAGGTTGAGTTTGAAGTAAGAACTCTCATACTGCTCAAATATGTCAGGATCAACTCTTTGCAACGCACTTCAATTTCTTCACGAGTCATCAGTTTGGCATCAGAGCACATGTTGGTAAGATTTGCATATTAGGCACGTTTATTTGCTTTTTTGCATCTAGTTTAAATTTTTATTCAAAAACCAAAGAAAAAATTTAAAAAATTCAAAAGCAAAATAAATTAGTTAAATTTGCTTTCATATTTCAATTAGGATTCATACATTGCATGTCAAAGTGATACCCAATATTTGCTAGAAGAAGCTAGTGAACCCCACATCAATTCTATGGATTCCTAACCCATCTTAGCTGAAATCTTGACTAAGCTTGAAGCCTTGAATCAAATCGTGACCAAGTTAGAAACGCGACCACCCACCTTTGATAGATGCCTAGATTCCCAACTTTTCCTAGATTGGCTTCGAGACATGGATAGGTATTTCATCGGGTACCCTCTCCCCGAGTCTATGAAAGTTAAGTTCGATGTAATGAAACTTACCAGTAAAGCTAGTTAATACTGAACCGACATGGAAAAAATGCGAGCATCCCGATTTCAACGACTGATTGAGATATGGGATGTAACGAAGGATGAGCTGAAAGGTAAGTATGTACCACCATACTATTATACCCACATTTTAGACATGTGGCACCAACTCAGTCAAAATAACAAATCGGCTAAAGAGTATATTACCCATTTTGATGAGTTTCGCATAAAGTGTAGTACCCTAGGTACAAAAAGCGAGGCCCAAATTCTTTTTAGGTTTAGAGATGACCTTAGAATATCTAAAGATGAAACTGTTAGCTCCTGAGTTATAAAATTTGAGAAAGCCTATGTGTTAGTTCAAGATCTAGATGCCTTTAAATCTAATTACATCGTTAGAACTAACGACTCAAAGTCAATTGCGTCTATACTTCTTCACATTCCACCCCCACTAGCCAAGCTCACTCCCTTGATCCAAACTGTGGAGTCCCACACTCAAGTACTGAAAAGTAGCGCTCCTTGAATGATCCCCACACTTAGAGAAGTCGTAAAAAAATTTGATATCACTATTCCTCCTGAAGTCACTCTCGTGATTATGGAAATTAGGTGATGTCGCCCCGAAAGAGTCCCTAAACCAACTGCCACCGATATATGACATCCAATCTGAAATTGAGTCTAATTTGGAAGAAGTCATTTACTGTCCAAATGAAGAAGACACATCTGGAAGCCTAGTACTATAATTCATTCCAAAGTCACTCATGTGATTATGGAACCTACTGATGTCTTCCATAAATACAGTATCCCGATTCTTTAAGAAATCACTCCTGTGATTAAAGAGTTGTGTTTTTTCTCCGACTGTCGCAACTACCGCCCGTCCATCCCTAGCTCTGTTGTTAATTCCATTTTCCTCTCCACCACTTGTTGCTTCACCTTTTCTCCTTACTATCCTTGCATGCTCTGATCACCACCCTCTTCCTACTCTACTGCCAACACCATCTCATTTTCCCTTGTAGCATATGTCATGTACTTTGCATCTGACTCTACATTCACATCACTATAGAGTTTTCGAGTCCGCGTCATTTGTATCATATTTGGTATCATATTTGCACATGTTACATCACAATTTACACAAGAAAATTATAGATAAGAGTGCTCAAAGTAATGCCAATTACAAGTTATAAATTGACATTAGAATAAGATTTAAAACTTAATGTTGGTGATGTTATTTTGCATGCTTGTAGAATTGATTCGTTTCAAATCTTAGAAGAACTAAATTGTAATATTTATATTATAGATCTTCTTAAAGATTTTATGTCAGTTTTATTATCAATATTGAAGATCTAGTAAATTATAAGGGTCTTAATTTTAACCATAGTAAATTCTTTATTGATGAGTCATCTCATGAGCCAATTTTTAAGAGACTCCCTTCTACCACTTCTTAAATAAAAGAATTTTCTATGAGAGTTCTACTTTAAACTCAACCTAGTCAGTTCTTTTCAACCTGGGGAGAATGATATGAACATCAAGTCACCATAGACATGGTGCGTGTATCATCGCTGAAGAAGACAAAACTAAGTCAAAAGCATAGCGTGTGTACCGGCAAAGAATCAAACATACCAAAGCTATTTGGTTTTGATTATGCAAAAGAGTTGTAATTTGCAATTTTCTGTTTTTCTTATAGTTTTCAATTATTTTATCTTTTATTTGAGTCTTGACTACTACACAAAAGATTTGGATAGGTTTGCTGGTTGATACATGAACCTGCCAACACTGTTAGCATTCAAAATGAACTTGCCAATACTATTAGCATTCAAAATGTTAACCTGCAGTATGTGGCGGTAGAGATGGAGGAGGGGGTGGTAGCGGAAGTAGTCGCCGGCGGAGGAGGCAGAGGTTGAGGAGAAGGAGATTGAGGCAGGGGGGTGGAGGCGGAGGAGGAGTGGGTGCGTATGTAGGAGAGGGGGGTCATTGCAGACCGTTGTGAGGGCATTTTTGGGATTTCACATTTTTATAACAGAAAATTAAAGAATATTTCTTCTTGATTCTTTTAAACTGACGATGGGGGTAATTTTGATATTTTTAAAGATTTGAGGGGTAATAAAAATATTATGAAGATTTGGAAAGTAAATTTAAAAATATAAAAGAATTGGAGGTTACATATGAGAAAGACCTTTATTATTTCTATTAGCTTTTTTTATTTTTTTTAGGATTTTGATTATTTAGACCCATTTGTAGTAGGAGAATACTATTTTGCTTTGCCTATAAAAAGGTCCTCATGTATTCAATTTTGATATACTACAATCAATGAGAAGTTTTCTAATCTCTAACTGAGTTTGATACAAATTTCTCAATCCTAAAATCTATTAGGTTGGGTGCCCTATTAGACTCCAATTAGAGGTTGGATGCCCTTATTGACTATCTTGTTACTATAAATTTATTCCCCCCTCCACAAACAAATTTCTCTCTCAAAGTGTTACCGATTAAACTTCCATTGTCGATTCCCTCTCAACACCGAAGCCCTCATCCTCATCATCGCGAGATCCTACGCCCTCATTGCCTTAGCTGTACCCGTGTGCCCAGCCAAAACCCGAGCATGCCCAGGCTTGGCCACGCCCAAGCACTAGCACGAGCACGCCCAATGCCAGCGCGCCCTACCGAGTGCACCCGCCTAACGACAAATCATGTGCACGAGCAACAATGCTCGAGCGAGAGCACTTCCCAACATCCAATGTTAGAGCGTGAACAGTACCTAGCTTCCCTAGGTTGTGCTCTAGCTTTGTACAACACCGGCCTCATCTGCGTAAGTGCCTCGAGTCCTCTGCGACATCTTCTTCCTCAATAGTACCCTATATTCTTCTACATGAGTTCAAAATTCAGCCGATCAACTGATCATCAAACAACATGCAACTAGATATTATTCACAAGCATCTGAGATACGATTCAATCCATCAATCTTTATTTACAAGTGAAGTATACATCTCTAGCTTGTTATTAACATTGATCAATTGTCCAATGAATTGTGGTAAGAGTCTTGATAGGTCACATACTCACATAGACCCAATAAACTGTTGCATTCTGGATGCTTTGAGCATGGGCATACGTGTTTCCTGCATGATGAACCAATAGTTGCTCACCATATAGACTTCATGAAACTATAAAATTTCCATGTGGGCACGTGCCCAAGCGGAGATTGTACAAAAATCTATGACCTTTTGTTTCTACTTTATTTGTGGAGAGAGAGAAAGAACATTCATGTTTTCTCCAAGTATCAGAGAATACATAATTTTTTATTTATTTGAAAATCCTAATTTCTCTCCTAATATGTGATGAGTTTGTTTATTTGAATTTTTGTTTATAAGATAGAGATCATATTAAAGTCTCGATTTAAAATGGACGATTATAAATAAAGATGTGATAAATACATCTATATTGAATGATTAGATTTATTTTTGGATGTGAGTCGAACATAATAAGTCACCAACAAATTAAAATTTCAATCAAAAGAGTTGTAGTTGCATAGATTTCTTTCCAAGGAGGGAGAAAGAAGATACATTTCCTAATTTCTCGCCCTAATAAACCATGAGTTTGTTTATGTGAGAGAGAGAGAGAGAGATAATATTAGAATCTTTATTTAAACGGGATGAATGACTATAAATAAGATGTGATAGATACTTCTGTACGAATGGATTGGGACGTGAGTCAAACCATGAATCACTAACAAATTAAAAACCAGTAAAAAGAGTCGTAGTTATATTGTCTGAGATTTCTTTCTCAAGGAGGGAGAGAGAACATACATATCCTAATTTCTTTACCTAGTAAATGATGAGTTTGTTTATTTGAAGTTTCCTTTATGAGATAAAGTTCATATTAGAATCTTAAAAATGGACAACTGTAAATAAAAATATGATAAATATTTAAAACAATGGTTAGACTTGACATTGTTTGGGACGTGAGTCAAATGAGAGTCACTGACAAACTAAAAATCCAACCAGAAGAGTAGAAGTTACAATGGTACAGATTAATCCAACCCATTTATCATCCAAATACTGTGAAACCCATGTATAACAAATTTTAGGTGTTTTAGAATTTTCTAGACGATAGATCTAAACATTTTGCTATTAGAACCACACATATGGATTTTTTGTTTTCAGACATTTAAAGATTTAGTTCACATTCAACAGTATGGATCTTCTATTTTAGTTGCATTAAATATACTTTCCACCTGAAATCTAAAATCAAATCCTATCGGTAGGCTCCTGGTCAAACTTTATAAAGAATTAGGATGGAGGATGATATAACCTCAAAGGTTAATAACAAGAACTTGTATGAGTGCATCTTCATATAAACTCTAAATTATTAGTTATACAAAATAGGAAAAATAAAACACTATCCAACCTGAATAAAATTGTCTCCAAGTTTGTACAAGAACAAACATGTACCGGACATGTTTGACATGCATATACCAAGTATATTGCATGTGTCAGTACAAATACTTGTAGAACACGGATATGGAAGCCTCAAGTCTGTCGGGACAACATAGTTGAAAACTCATTTTAACTTTAGTTCGAGAATCAAGCTAGAAGATTTGAACTGGAATTCATTTTCCATATCTTTGCACAAAACTTCTACGGAAGTGATAAATATAACTCACAACAAGTACTTACTTAGATGAAATAAAATTTTCAAATTGAACATGTCATTCCTGATTGGGAACCACTAAACAGCTACAAACTAATACAAGAACTTAGTTATACTATCCAGGAATAGCATTCAAAATCAGCAAAGCAGGGATCTGAAAGAGAAAAAGCAGTATATATTATAAGTCTCAATAGTTAAAGAAATAGTGGAAGAGAAAGCATGTTGAAGGTATGAACCTGCTTTTTCGAAATCCTTCAGCAGAATATAACAATCAGCTTCTAATTCTACTTTGCCAATGTCTTCATAAATCTCAGCAGCTTCAATTAGTAAACGACGACTCATCTCATTGTTTGACTGCAGAATACGTTCAGCAGAAGTTCGAAGACCAGAAGCCCTTGACCATTTCTCCCTGAAGATATCTCCAGCACGTTCAAAGCACATTGTAGCCATTTCATAGTTTCCTTCATTAAATAACTACAAATACAGAACAGAGCAATATGAAATGAAAAACCAAACACCACCAAATAGAAGAGTAACATATGATACGCATGCATGTATGTGTTTTTATGACTGTTCGAATGGGCATGTGTGTGTGTGTGTGTGTGTGTTAAAAACTAATAGTGTTAAAGCACCAAGCACATTGAGAAACACGATATCCAACCTTGATACCCCGATCCCTCCACTCTTCACTGCTGCTTGCAACAAACATAGCCTGAGCTATTGAATTATCCAGGCATCTAACTTGAGCAAGGCACAGGTTCTTCCAATAACGAAACATAGGTTCTGAGTAATCCTCAACATTGTCACATATCCATAACCTTTGTCTTGTACGAGTAATGGCAACGTATAATTGTTTCAATTCAGAGCAAAGAACATTATGTCGTGCCATTTCAAAACTTCGAGATGAAATCACTTTGGAATCCAATAGGTTATGTGAGTTCATATAATCATAAATCACTCTCCAATGATCTTTCAGAGGTGAATCCCCAAAAAAGTTGTACAACAGAACATCCTGGAAAGAAGGAGACGTGAGAATAGAAGGGGGGGATCAGAAGGAATAATAATAATAATAATAATAATAATAATAATAATAATAATAATAATAAAACACCCAACTTACTTGGAACTCCAAGCCTTTGCATTCAAGTATTGTTAAAACAAGTGAATTTTTTCCAACATCTTGGGGTATTTTCTGTTTAGATAATTCATCGCGTACAAGTATAACTTGATCTGCTCCAAAACCGTTCATATGGCTACTGTGGCTATTGTTCGCAGATTTACCAAAAAGAGTCATTAATACATTTTCATCATTACCAGATTCCAGCAAAATTGGTGGTTCTCCAAATATCATACTTGTCTCTGGGTGTAAGCGATCAACTGAGTAGGGAAAATAAAAGCAGAGAATGTCAATAACACTTTGAGCCAATTTGAGAACACCAGCATGTGTCCTGAAGTTTTGGTTCAAATGAAACATATCAGAAATAGACTTGTATCTGCCTTTTGTTTTTTTCATAGGTTCATAATTTTGATCCGGGAGGAACTCGGTGTAAAACAATGACCTTATCTCTTCGAATCTGAAATCAATACCACGCGCGATAGTTTGAGCAGTATCACCAGCAAACACAAACCCCTCAGCGAAGTTTTTGCACACATATTTAAAAAGAGAGATCTGCCTCATGGTAAGGTCTTGAACTTCATCGATGTAGACAAAATCCATTTGAGCACCCACATTTCTACCACATACCGTGGCTCTCTGATGAAGATCACTAACTAGATCAGATATGTCAAACTCCCCCTTCATACGCTTCATCTTTTCATAATCAAGAAAAATATCATAAATTACTTCCCTTGCAGCAATGTTTAATGAAGACACACGGCTCTCAGATAGACTAACATAGGCCTCCCTACTGAGCTTGGCATCAAAAACCTCATTAGCTGTACAGCTTCCTTTTATCTGAGATATTATCTCTGTGAAAACAATTGAAGCATCAAACTTCTTTGTCAGATGGGTATTAAAATGAGGCCAATATAATGATGAAAATCTGGGATAATTGACCTCCTCCTGCCTCATAAGTGTTTGCAAGGCAACAGATCTTGAAACTCCAGTTTTTTTAAGAGAAAGCTCACTGACATCATAAAACTTCTCAAAAAATGAATTCTCCCAACTACCATCAAGCATTATCAAAAACTTCTCAAAGGTTATTACAAGGGGATAATGCTTGGTTGGGATATTCCTGAAAGAGTCAGGAATGTCAGAGAAAGCACTAAGGCTATCACCAATATCATACATATCAAAACAAGCCTCGCCCGAAAACTCGCCACCACATGTGAAGCTGGATGCACGACCAAATTAGTAAAAAGAAAAGGAAAACACCTCAAGAATTAAGAAAGTTCAATCGTGCAAGATAGTAAAGTATAAACCATTTCCAAAAGTAAGATCTATGGTTATCACAAAAAAAAAGTAAGACCAATCAAAATTTGTAACTTGATTAATTCTAACAAGTTCACAATTGAACATTAACATGATAAACACAGTATATTGATAGCATGCAGAATTTATATCCTGATAATTTGTGAGAACATCCCTTGATTTTTATGTTGTACTAACTTGCAATTAGTGCATCAAATCTCATATCCCTTTCTAGGAAAATTCTTTATCCCCCTTTTTTTTTCCTTTTTTTCCCGAGAATTAGACGTCCCTTTCCAGGAAAAATCTCTCATGTTGCTCTCATACAACTACTACTGGTACCATTCCTTGAATTTAACTACAGGAAATTCTTTTTTCTCTGTTGTAATCTATCGCCGATCAAACAACAGAGAAACACTAAGTTGAAGACTCGACAGCGGAAGGGAAAGCGTAGAAGATCTACCACTAGTAAGCAATTGAAAACTAAATCACCACACAATCAAAGAACACCAGATTTAATGTGGTTCGGCAATGTGCCTATATCCACGGGGAGGGGGGGAGAAATCTTCATTGAAAATAGAGAAGAAAATACAAAAGTTAAAAGAAGATCTCTCTCTCATAACTCTCAATGGTAAAAAAATGAATTTCTCTTCAATTCTTGACACACCTTCAAAAGGCCACCCCCAAGGGGTTTATATAGACACTTAGGATGATGCTAATCCAACACAAACTTCAACAATCAAATCAGCATCGCCTCAGAGAAAGAGAAAACTCAGATCCAATCCAAAACAGGAAACAAAATCGTATTAGGAAACTGCCAGAACCTGACACTCGTCGACTAGGGCAAATCACTAGTCGACTAATGCCAAGTATTAGTTGATTATACGCAAAATCTAGTCGTCTACTGTAACACAATCTGAGAACTCAACTCTCTGATGCAGGGCCTAGTCGACTACACCAAAATATCAGTCGCCTAGCCCAAGACCTAGTCGACTAATAAGACCTATTAGTCGACTAATAACATGCACAATGCATGTACATGTTCGTGCTTGATTTGTGAAGCTTGTAACACCTCAAACTGAACTTGAATTCTTCTCTAATGAATATGAGACACTCCAAATACTAACAATCTCCACCATGACTCATGTTCATTGAGTCCCTCCGTAGAAATTGACCTCTACTTCATTTACCTTGCTTTCTCTCCCCTTTTGTAACATCACATAGCTCCCTCCCAAGAGCTGGTTCGCCACTTTACCTTTGGAGAACCTTAATGAAGTTCAGAGATGCTTTGAGCTTCTTAACCGGGATGGTCTTCATCATCATATCCGCTGGATTCTTCTTCGCGCTGATCTTTACCAAATCGATCACCTTATCATCCACGACCTACTAACGTATCATGTGATACCTCACATCAATGTGCTTCATCCGCTTGTGATCATGTGGTCCTTAGCGAGACGAATCACACTCTGGCTGTCACAATGAACCCGAACTGAATCTTGCATGATACTAAACGTCTCAACCAATCCTCTCAGCCACAAAGCTTCATTCGATGCCTCAACTGCAACCATGTACTCTGCTTTGTCGTTGAAAGAGCAAGTGTATCTTGCAACTCTGCCTTCCAAATAATGACGCACTCAGCTACTGTAAACACATAACCCGTCGTAGATTTTCGCTGATCAAGATCTCTAGCATAATCTGCATCAACATAACCTTGTAGTACCCTAAGTTTCTCCGTTTTCAATCTCTAAAACACCAAGCCTAGTCTCGCAGTCCCTCGCAGATATCGTAGTACCCACTTCACTACTTCCTAATGTTGCTTTCCTGATTCTGACATGAACTGACTTACTGTACTAACTGCATAGGCTAAGTCAGGCCTAGTGCAGACCATAAAATACGTGAATGATTCTACCGCACTAGCATATAGTACTCGAGACATCTCCTCATCCTCTTCTGGTGATTGTGGACACTGCTTAGAGGATAATTTGAAGTGACATGCTAAAGAAGTGGTGACTAATCTTGCTTCTACCATGTTTAATCTCTCCAACACCTTGAGAACATAGTTCTTCTGGGATAGCCAAAATCTGCCTGAGCCTTTGTCTCGAGTGATCTCCATACCTAAGATCTTCTTGGCTTCTCCCAACTCCTTCATGTCAAATTTCTTCTTGAACTGAGCTTTAAGCTTCTGAACCTGTGTCTTGTTTTTCACAGCAATCAGCATATCATCCACATATAACAGCAAATATATCAGATCATCACTCTGTTTAAAATAGAAACAACTATCATACTTACAGCGGTTATATCTGGCCTTGATCATGAAAGAGTCAAACCGTTGTACCACTGTCTGAGAGACTGCTTAAGTCCATAGAGGGACTTATTTAGAAGACATACCTTGTTTCTTTATCTTCCTGAAATATAACCCTTAGGTTGTTTATGTATATCTTCTCATCCAACTCAACGTGCAGAAACGTTGTTTTGACGTCCATCTGCTCTAACTCTAGATCAAACTGAACAACTATCACCAATAACATCCGAATAGATTTATACTTGACTACATGAGAAAAAAATCTTATTGTAGTCAATACCCTCTTTCTGAGCATATTCTTTGGCAACAAACCTTTCCTTGTACTGCTCATTGTCCTTCTTATGAAAGACTCATCTGCAACCTATTACCTTTGAGCCCTTTGAAAGATCGACTAATGTTCATGTTTGGTTTCTATCTAAAAACTCCATCTCTTACTCTATGGCTGTAATCCACTTGCCGTGGTCATCTGCCCCGATCGCTTCCCCGTAACTGTCAGGATCTCCTGTTTCTATTGCTAATACGAAAGAGACATGATCATCTTCCCAGGCATATCTTATTAGTGGCATCGTAACTCTGACTAACCGCCTCAAAGATTTAGGTTGCTTTTGAGTAGCCTCTTGTACGTCTCCATCTGAATCTGAGGATCCTCTTCTGACAGGCCCTATTTTAAATATCGACAGTCAGCCGAGATATCGTTTGATATCTCCTTTTTTACCTGCTTCCGATACGATATGGGAAAATCATTCGCCATATCATTTGCAGCAAAAATCGGCCGATATTTGAAATATCGGCCGATAAATCACCCGATATCGGTTGATAAATTGCCTAATATATCGCCTGATATGAAATAACTTATTTATTGCACCACTGCGTGCAAATATACAATATTTTTTACAGTCTTTGCATGTATATTACTTCATTTTTATTAGGTAGATATTTATGACATTAAACCAACTTTTACTTATCAATATTTCATAATATATAGTGTCTGATATGAATGCCCGATATGTGCACGTATCCCCGATATCTCCCTCGATATCCGATATGAAATAAACCTCATCTGATATGATCCTGATATCCGATATTTAGAACCTTGCTTTCAGGCCTTTTAGGGTTCTCTGATAACTCAACTTTCTTTTCCTGAGTGTTTGGTGAACTGTCTGAAGCTCCACCTTGTGTTTTATCCTCCGTCTCTAGCTTTTCTTGTAATATTGATTCTTTGTCAAAGACCACATCTCTGCTGATAAAGGCGCTCCTTTTCTCGGAATCCCAAAGTCTAAAACTCTTGACTCCTTTGGTGAACCCGATGAAGATACACTTCTTAGACTTGGACTTTAGTTTGTTCCTTTTCTGACTATCAACCAAACTATAAGCCGGACAACCAAAAATCTATAAGGTTGAATAATCCACAGACTCTCCTCGCCATATCTCATCTGGGATCTGAAGATCAATGACTGTTGATGGTGACATGTTGACCAGATAACTCGCATGATTTACCGCCTCTGCCCAAAATCCTTCTACCATGTCAACTTGTAATCTGATACTGCGGGCACGCTCTATAAGTGTCCAATTCATGGCTCTGCTACTCCATTTTGTTCTAGTCGCCCTGTAATACTTAGTTGGTGTCCTTCCTTGCTAAGTAGTCTTTGAATTCTTTGGAGGCATACTCGCTTCCATTGTTAGACCTCAAGACTTTCACCTTCTGCTCATTTCACCTTCTCCATTGTCTGATCCGAGGTTTCATCTGCACTATCCATTGAGCAGTCTGTCATGATTTCTGATCGTCGCAGAGGTCGTGGTCGTGGCCGCGATTCTGGAAGACGAGGATGTGGATTCGTTAGAGGTGGATAGGATCTTATGGAGGCAGACAGAGCGCCTCTGAGAAAGGCCCCGGTAATGTACGCATTGTGGACGTAGCAATCACATCTCCGAAAAGTGCTAAAAGAAATTTGGACGTCCTGAGTGGGCACATCTTAGTCTGGTTTTCCTGCCCCATGTGATACTCCTCAAAATTGTTCATCTGCTATTCCTAACTCTTTCACGGTTATACTATCGTAGAAGGAATATGATGGACTCTGACAGCTAGAGTTCTCTCAAAACAATCTTTCAACAACTCATGCAACCTGCTTCAGGTATGCACGCCTATACCGCCTCTCCTCAAAAGCCCTGGATATTAGACTCAATAGCTTCATCCCATGATACTAAACAAGAATTTGTTTCATTAAATTTGTCATGTGTCCACCCCTCTGTGAAAATTGTTAATGGTACCCATTCTCCTGTATTAGGGAATGGAGTAGTGCAAGCTACTTCATCCTTGACCCTTACTGATATCCTATATGTTCCACGATTTTCTGTTAGTCTCTTATCTATCAGCCAGTTTACTAAACATAATAACTGCAAAATAACATTTTTCCCTTCTCATTGTATGTTTCAGGACCTGTCGACTGGGAAGAGAATTGATTTGGGGCATGAGCGAGAAGGCATATACTATTTAGACGATCGAGGGACTCCTACTGGCTTGGTTGCAGATCAACCTGATACAGTTTTACTTTGGCGCTGGCGCTTGGGTCATCCTTCAGTACAAAAATTTCGGTCTGTTATTCCTGTTGAGTCCTCTATTTCTTCTTTAGATTGTGAGTCTTATGAGTTAGTAAGCATTATCATGCTATGTTTCAGAGTCGAGTCAATAATCGTAAAAGTTTTGCATTCGAATTGGTCCGTTCTGATGCCTGGGGTCCTAGTCGTATACCCTCCATTAAGGGTTTTAGATTTATTTGTTTTATTGATGACTTCTCTCGCATGACGTGATTGTATCTCCTAAAAAAGAGGTCAAAAGTCTCCAGTGTTATTGAACTTTTCTTTAATGAATAAAAAATTAGTTTTCATACTGATAATGCCTTGATATATGTTAAAAAAGATATATCTATTTTTTATTTCAAAAATGGGATTATTCATCAGACCTATTGCTCTTATACATCTCAACAAAATAGAGTTGCTGAACACAGACATAAACAAATTATGTATGCCGCTAGAACCATAATGATTTATATGAGTGTTCCAAAATATTTATGGTTTGATGCTGTGTAAAATGCTTGTCATCTGATTAATAGAATGCCATCTTCTGTTCTCGATAAAAAATCTCCCTTTTCTTGTCTATTTCTTAACAAAACACCTTTCTCCATGACTCCCCGTGTTTTTGGCTCCACTTGTTTTCTTCAGGACTTGTCTCCTGAGCTAGACAAGTTATCTCCTAGATTTATAAAATGTGTCTTTGTTGGGTATTCTAGAACGCAAAAAAGATATCAGTGCTATAATCTCTCCACAAGAAAATATTTGGTGTTTGCAGATGTTACGTTTTTTGAGTCTGTTTCATATTTTAATCCACAGATTCCAATCACTATATCTGAGACTGTTCCTCTATCACCGACTATGCTGCTGCATACACCGGCTTCTACTGTTTCTTTGCCAGTACCACTAATTGAAACTCAGGATCCCCCTGCAACCAAGCCAGTTCAGAATTTCAGATACGTCTACACTCATCACACAAAGGTTCCTGCCTCCGAACTAGTTCTGGCTATCCCCTCTCCAGTAAACGGTCCTCCTCCACCATCAGCATCTCTCTCTGATCTTGATATTATCATTGCCCTTCGAAAAGGTAAACGGTCTTGCATGATCATCCTATTTTGAATTTCATTTCTTATGATCACCTTAACCCCACTTTTTGACAGTTTGCCCTATCATTATCTTCTGAGTTATACCCAGGTCTTATACAGAGGCTTTATTAGTACCTGCCCACAGTTCAAAGACTCGGCCGAGTCGGAGACGAGTCGGCCGAGTCGTATCCGTCTCGGCCCGCTCCGAGACGAGTCCGAGTCACGAGTCGGTCGACTCAACTCAGAGGAGACCGACTCGGCCGAGAATCGGAGTTGACTTAGTCGACTCGGCATTATGATGATGATTTTGTACCTCATCGCAATTCAATGTGAAAATAACTACATTAGCATGTATTTATGAATGTAGTTTGTGCAATTTACTATATTGTGCACATATTTTGATATACTTCTACCGACGACGCGTGTATTTATACTTTCGCTTTATGTTTAGTATGCTAGGTGATATATTTTGGACATGTAATACATGAATATGGATATCTACATTTTTTAAGATTTGTCGTGATTTTTTTCAGAATTTTTTGAGGTTTCTATGTAGCGTTTTGCGCGTATCGCCCGATACCGATCCGAGTCGCCGAGACCGATCCGTCTCAGTGCCCGCCGAGTCAGCGGCCGAGACCGCGACTGTGAACCATGTACCTGCCTGGAAGCAGACTATGGATGAAGAGGTGAAAGCTCTTACTTCTAGAGGAACTTGGAAGTTAGTTTCGGCACCAATAGATACTCTTATTGTTGGTTGTCGCTTACTTTAAAGTACCGCCCAGATGGATCTGTGGATAGATATAAGGCTAGGCTCGTGGCCAAAGGTTATACTAAGACATATCACATCGACTATTTTGAGACATTCTCGCTAGTTGCCAGGATAAATTATATCATGATTCTGTTTTCCATGCCATTGTTCCAACTGGATGTTAAGAATGCTTTCTTGTATGGGGATCTTCAGAAGAAAGTTTATATAGAACACCCCCCAGGCTATGTTGCTCAGGGAGGAACAAAAGTATGTCGTCTCAAGAAGACCATATATGGACTCAAGCAGAGTCCAAGAGCATGATTTGAGAAGTTCAGCCTTGTCATTTCTGTTATTGAATTTCACTAGTGTCATTCAGATCACTCTGCCTTCGTTCGCCTTACAAAGTCTGGCATCATAGTTCTGGTTGTTTATGTTGATGATATTTTGTTGACTGGTAGTGATTCAGTTAGGCTATTGGAGACTAAACAACATCTTAAGTGTCATTTTTTTACCAAGGACATGGAACGTTCTAAACACTTTTTGGAATTGAAGTTCATATCAAAAATACAGTATATTTCTTTCTTAGCGAAAGTATGCTCTGGATCTTCTTGAGGAAGCAGGTCTTTTGGGATATGTTGAGAAATAGAAAACCCTAGAAAAGAATTAATTCATTAACAAAAGAGAAGGTACAAAGTATATATAGAAGACAAAGTGACTATATGGGTAACACCATAATAATCCAATAACCTAATAATAATAACTAATCTTAACACTCCCCCTCAAGCTGGAGCATAAAGATCTAACATGTCCAGCTTGTTACATAGATTAGAAAACATCTTCTAAACAAAGTTTTCCTAAACAAAAAAATTAAGAAACACATACGAAATTGATAATCTTATGCCACACTGTTGAGTCTTTGATGTCGACTGTAATATCCCTAATCTAAACTACTGTATTTTTTTTATTTTTCTAAAATATTTATTTTATTTTACTGGTGATATTATTTTTCCTGTGATTATTATTGTTGAATATGCAAATTATTTTCGAGATAGTAAATGGTAATTTGGTATTTTGTATTTATCATTATAACTTGTTAGTATTTTAATTACCAACTAGTAATTTTGCCATGGTTATTATTATTTGTGTTGGTATTACTTATGTACTTTGATATTAGCATTAGTACTAATATTGTTCGTTCATGTTGTGTTCTCCTTGATTAGCCCCTTATTCCTTTACCCATTTTCTTGACTATATCTTTTATCTACCCGAAACCCATTACTCATTAACTTGTTGATCCTTACACCCATTATGAATCCTGGTACCTAACCCGTTGTCTAAACCCAATGCCCATTGGTGATCCTATACCCTCAACCCGTTTGGATTCCAGACCCAATACCCGCTACCCATTAGACCCAATAACCTATCCTATATAATCTCTCTTGTATTAACCCTAACCCTAATTAACTACTAATTCCCACTTTCTTTTCTCCCCCAACCCAGCCGCAACTCCTCTCCATGGCAGCAGATCCACCAGCAGCCATCTTCTCCCCTTGCCGAGCGCGCACAGCCAGGCCGCCCCTCATCCAGTCCGCAACCCAGGCCGCCCCCCTTTCCCCACTTCAAACCTGCAACGCTCGCCAGTGCGAGGTGTGTAAGCATGCATTTTCCTTCTCCCCTATTTATGCTGAGAATGCTCCTGCAAGGTTACCTTCCAGGAATTCTTGATCGGGATGGCAATGAAAGCGTGCCATGTGCTACAGTTCTTCCTTCGGCTTGCTTTCGTACTCTCTGTCTGGCTTCTTATAATACCCTTCATTACATTTTGGATATGGCGTTTGACATTTGTGAGGAGTTTTCGTGAAGCCCAGAGATTATTTTTGAGCCACGTTTCTGCACCTTTGATCCTTACAGATGTGCTTGCATGGGTAGGTTGCATACATATTTATATTTAAGTATACAATGCATGTGGGTGTGTACATGTGCTTTATTAATGTGTATGTTTTCTTGTGGGTTATTTTTCATGTGCGGCAAATCCTTACTCCGAACCATTTTCGGGCTCTCCGCGGGATGCCGTTGATCGACGTCGGCGAGCGCGAACGCACCCCACGCCCTTCACGACGAGTTGCTCTATCCAACGACACCCTCCGCGACCCCGGACGCCTCCGTCGGAGCCTCCATCGGTGCGCCGCAAGATGCCCCGAGGTTAGCTTTATATTCATGTATAATGGCATTTGTGTAATAATTGAAAAGTTATTAAATATGTGTGTTTGTGCATGTGTGCGTGAGTGTCCTTGCATGTTTGGATGCTTGCGTGTATATGCATGTAAATATGCATGGTATATATTTATGCATGAATTTGTTCTTTAATTATTTATATGTATAGTTTAGTAATTAATGTATAGGTATATTTATTAATGGGTATGTACGTATGTGCATGCTTGTTTATGTACGTGTACGCGTATATGTTCGTATGCACGTGTGGGTGTTTAGCGTGTATTTATATTTATTTGTATGTTCGGTTGCGTGCTTCAGTATTTCGGGTCCGTTTGGTGAGATCCGGACCAGTTGCAGAAGACTCGGACCCGATTCGGATTCGTGTCGTTGTGGATCCGATACATAGGAGATTCGAAGACCGATGCATAGGATGATCCTTAGATCAGTACCAGTTCGTGCAGTGAAGACCAGACGGCGATTCGGTTCCGAAACCTTGTCACTTCATGTGAGTGTTTGCTTTTATCTAAATTCCTTATTTTTCGTTGTTTACTTGTATGTATGTCTTGCTCTTATCATTTCATGTGATTTCCTGTTATATTTTACCAGTTTCAATACTTGTATTCGTTCATGAGATGTCTATGATTGTTTACTTTAAATTACCTAGTTGACATGAGCTCATTTCAGCGTCATTTCATGTGTTGGTAATTTGTCTCTGTTGGCTTAGGCCTAGTTTTGATATACCTTTAGACTGTGACTCGACTCGATCTATTGATTGGCTAGACTAAGTACATAGTTGAGTATCAGATATATGAGGATCTCGTATTTGGACATTGAGATATTAGAGTTATATCATATCATGAATAGTTGATTACTGTTTCGGACTGGGACTAATTGTAAAGGAACTTGGACTCATTCAGAGTTGGACTGAACTTGAGTTATAGATGACATTGGATTTACATTCTTTATGATTAAGCCTGATATGCATTAAGATGAGTTTGATATATTTCATGTAGAGTACTTTTCAGACTTGTTATTCTTTCATTGGTAATAACTTAGGTGATGATTCATTTGGGTATGGATGATGGACTTGTTATGATGTTAGAGACTGGATTACTTGATTATTGGATCAGTATATGGACTTAGTTGGAGTTTGAATTGATCTGGGATTTATGTTATTTACATTGGATATTGATCAGTACTTAGATATGACTGAATTAGTTGGGTTGTGATTTAGATTGATCCTGAGTTAGAGGTTATCCAGAATTTATATTCTTTTTATTGGAGCCTGATCTGTATTAAGATGAGATTGACGTAGTTGGTTTATAGTTGTGAGCATGTGGGATTTGTTTAGATGATATGTTGTTGATGTTGAGTACCAAGAGTAGATATTCTAGACCACATGTTGCTTGAGGATGTTTCATCTGTAGTTATGATTATGGAGTATGTTGACTTGTTGATATTGAGGACATACCATGTGCTTCATGTTAGTTATTGACTACATCAATTGATGGAGATTGAGTTATTCTGATAGTGATCCATCCTACATCAGTGATCTTCTATCTTAGAGTTATCAGATAGCAGTCATCAGTTATCAGTAGATTTGATTATTCTTATTGATGATATAATAGGTGAGAGTTTAATTGGATACTCATGAGTTGAATTTGACTAACTATATTCTTGTATTTACCTGACAGCTATCATGTTCATGTTACTGAAATTTGCTGGGAATATTATTACACGGTAACAACACCCGCATGTTCACTTGTTATATTCCTGTTATACCGGTATCCTGTACCTTGATATATATTATATTCCTGTTATACCGGTACCCTGACTTTCACATGTTGATATTGTTACCGTGACCACCACTGAGTCATCCCAGAGATTTAAGTAACATGTATACTAAATAATCTTGATAAACTAAAACATGTTAATAAACAACTTGCACTGGGATTGGGGAGATTGATGGAGGAGACAACGTCCGTATTTTGGGTGGACCTAGGATATAGGTTGCGCAGCCGAAAGAGGGTTCCACTGCAGGGTTCCCGTGGGGTGACTGGCACCCCGTCATGTTTCCTGTTATACATGTTATACATGTACCTGTTCCTGTTTACATGTTCCTGACTACCTTGCGGTAGGTCCTGGTTCAGCGCCAGGAGTCTGGGCCGTGGTCCCGGGTATGCACGGGACTCACCTAAAGCATGGACAATGTCTCCAACCGGATCAGTTTCAATAATTTAGGACATCGATCGGCATGTGTGGTAGGCGTAGTATGGGATGCGTCTATTACGTGTGACAATTGGTGTTCGCTGACATAATTAATAATAAACTGTTGATGCTTTGTGACTGACTGTAATCACCTGATTGAATATCTATATATCATTATGATAGACCCATGATTGTAACCAGGACCAGACTTATGACCAGACTTGGATACCAACCTAGTGACATGTGATAAGTTACACATCTAGACATCTGTTGTTTGCTACAATTGCTTTACTTGTCTTGTACATGTACTCTTATTCTTGCTATCGTTATTCGTGTTGCTTTCATGTATATTATTGTTCAGTTATTCATCTTGTTATTTAGTCTCTTATATTTGCAGTTGTTCTTATTATTATTTATGCACATTGTTTCTTCTGTACGAGCTCTTTCCCCTTTACACACACACTCACCATGGTCGCGTTCTGACGACCCTGGATTTGCACGTCCAGATATTGGACGATTGTTCTAATGTGCAGGTTTTCGATGAGACGGTTTGCCTTGCGAGGAGCTTGGGCCCTCTCCCTTTAATTCTGGTATACTTGCATTTTATTCTTGTTATGATTCTTTGATTCCTGTATATCACCTTTGACTTCTATTCAGCTGTCATTTTCTTCCTGTTATTCATTGCTATCATGTGTAGTCTTATATGTATTATTGCAGTGATCCTTGATTATTATAGTTCTGATTCATAGCTTGTTCAGGTTACAATTTAGGCTTAGCGTATATACGTGGGGTATTTTCCTCGCGTATATACGTCGCCGACCTTCGTCGCGACTCCGCTCCCACGTATTTTGGGAAGCGGGGCGTGACAGGGTGAGTGGTATCAGAGCCTAGGTTTTCGACTTGCGATGTTAAATTTTGTTTTGATATTCGCAAGATGACCTAGTTCTTACCGGTAACTTGAATGAGTTATAATTACACTGCAATATACATATACAATTCACATGATAATATTGACTCCATTTGGAATTGATCGTCCTTCCTTTGGAATTCCATTCTTGATTTGTTGATATCCATGATTCCAACACTTCATTTAGAGTGATTTGGATGTCTATCTTGATTTCATCCTCCTTTCCTATTCATTTCTCCTAATTCTATCTCTTGAGATTGGTTACTCCTTGTTGAAGCCGGTGCCAGAAAGCAGAGCGCGCAGCGGAAGCGTGGCGAAGTCTTGATGCAGTGAGAAGTGGTGTGGAAGCTTCATCTTCTTCCTAATTTGATTTTTATCATTCCCCGCTTTATTGAAATTTCGAGGACGAAATTTTTATTAAGGTGGGTAGAATGTAATATCCCTAATCTAAACTACTGTATTTTTTTTATTTTTCTAAAATATTTATTTTATTTTACTAGTGATATTATTTTTCCTGTGATTATTATTGTTGAATATGCAAATTATTTTCGAGATAGTAAATGGTAATTTGGTATTTTGTATTTATCATTATAACTTGTTAGTATTTTAATTACCAACTAGTAATTTTGCCATGGTTATTATTATTTGTGTTGGTATTACTTATGTACTTTGATATTAGCATTAGTACTAATATTGTTCGTTCATGTTGTGTTCTCCTTGATTAGCCCCTTATTCCTTTACCCATTTTCTTGACTATATCTTTTATCTACCCGAAACCCATTACTCATTAACTTGTTGATCCTTACACCCATTATGAATCCTGGTACCTAACCCGTTGTCTAAACCCAATGCCCATTGGTGATCCTATACCCTCAACCCGTTTGGATTCCAGACCCAATACCCGCTACCCATTAGACCCAATAACCTATCCTATATAATCTCTCTTGTATTAACCCTAACCCTAATTAACTACTAATTCCCACTTTCTTTTCTCCCCCAACCCAGCCGCAACTCCTCTCCATGGCAGCAGATCCACCAGCAGCCATCTTCTCCCCTTGCCGAGCGCGCACAGCCAGGCCGCCCCTCATCCAGTCCGCAACCCAGGCCGCCCCCTTTCCCCACTTCAAACCTGCAACGCTCGCCAGTGCGAGGTGTGTAAGCATGCATTTTCCTTCTCCCCTATTTATGCTGAGAATGCTCCTGCAAGGTTACCTTCCAGGAATTCTTGATCGGGATGGCAATGAAAGCGTGCCATGTGCTACAGTTCTTCCTTCGGCTTGCTTTCGTACTCTCTGTCTGGCTTCTTATAATACCCTTCATTACATTTTGGATATGGCGTTTGACATTTGTGAGGAGTTTTCGTGAAGCCCAGAGATTATTTTTGAGCCACGTTTCTGCACCTTTGATCCTTACAGATGTGCTTGCATGGGTAGGTTACATACATATTTATATTTAAGTATACAATGCATGTGGGTGTGTACATGTGCTTTATTAATGTGTATGTTTTCTTGTGGGTTATTTTTCATGTGCGGCAAATCCTTACTCCGAACCATTTTCGGGCTCTCCGCGGGATGCCGTTGATCGACATCGGCGAGCGCGAACGCACCCCATGCCCTTCACGACGAGTTGCTCTATCCAACGACACCCTCCGCGACCCCGGACGCCTCCGTCGGAGCCTCCATCGGTGCGCCGCAAGATGCCCCGAGGTTAGCTTTATATTCATGTATAATGACATTTGTGTAATAATTGAAAAGTTATTAAATATGTGTGTTTGTGCATGTGTGCGTGAGTGTCCTTGCATGTTTGGATGCTTGCGTGTATATGCATGTAAATATGCATGGTATATATTTATGCATGAATTTGTTCTTTAATTATTTATATGTATAGTTTAGTAATTAATGTATAGGTATATTTATTAATGGGTATGTACGTATGTGCATGCTTGTTTATGTACGTGTACGCGTATATGTTCGTATGCACGTGTGGGTGTTTAGCGTGTATTTATATTTATTTGTATGTTCGGTTGCGTGCTTCAGTATTTCGGGTCCGTTTGGTGAGATCCGGACCAGTTGCAGAAGACTCGGACCCGATTCGGATTCGTGTCGTTGTGGATCCGATACATAGGAGATTCAAAGACCGATGCATAGGATGATCCTTAGATCAGTACCAGTTCGTGCAGTGAAGACCAGACGGCGATTCGGTTCCGAAACCTTGTCACTTCATGTGAGTGTTTGCTTTTATCTAAATTCCTTATTTTTCGTTGTTTACTTGTATGTATGTCTTGCTCTTATCATTTCATGTGATTTCCTGTTATATTTTACCAGTTTCAATACTTGTATTCGTTCATGAGATGTCTATGATTGTTTACTTTAAATTACCTAGTTGACATGAGCTCATTTCAGCGTCATTTCATGTGTTGGTAATTTGTCTCTGTTGGCTTAGGCCTAATTTTGATATACCTTTAGACTGTGACTCGACTCGATCTATTGATTGGCTAGACTAAGTACATAGTTGAGTATCAGATATATGAGGATCTCGTATTTGGACATTGAGATATTAGAGTTATATCATAT
Source organism: Agave tequilana (assembly GCA_038442645.1). Taxonomy (NCBI): domain Eukaryota; kingdom Viridiplantae; phylum Streptophyta; class Magnoliopsida; order Asparagales; family Asparagaceae; genus Agave; species Agave tequilana. The sequence goes on from JAVJIF010003821.1 coordinate 114,518, forward strand.
CATGAATAGTTGATTACTGTTTCGGACTGGGACTAATTGTAAAGGAACTTGGACTTATTCAGAGTTGGACTGAACTTGAGTTATAGATGACATTGGATTTACATTCTTTATGATTAAGCCTGATATGCATTAAGATGAGTTTGATATATTTCATGTAGAGTACTTTTCAGACTTGTTATTCTTTCATTGGTAATAACTTAGGTGATGATTCATTTGGGTATGGATGATGGACTTGTTATGATGTTAGAGACTGGATTACTTGATTATTGGATCAGTATATGGACTTAGTTGGAGTTTGAATTGATCTGGGATTTATGTTATTTACATTGGATATTGATCAGTACTTAGATATGACTGAATTAGTTGGGTTGTGATTTAGATTGATCCTGAGTTAGAGGTTATCCAGAATTTATATTCTTTTTATTGGAGCCTGATCTGTATTAAGATGAGATTGACGTAGTTGGTTTATAGTTGTGAGCATGTGGGATTTGTTTAGATGATATGTTGTTGATGTTGAGTACCAAGAGTAGATATTCTAGACCACATGTTGCTTGAGGATGTTTCATCTGTAGTTATGATTATGGAGTATGTTGACTTGTTGATATTGAGGACATACCATGTGCTTCATGTTAGTTATTGACTACATCAATTGATGGAGATTGAGTTATTCTGATAGTGATCCATCCTACATCAGTGATCTTCTATCTTAGAGTTATCAGATAGCAGTCATCAGTTATCAGTAGATTTGATTATTCTTATTGATGATATAATAGGTGAGAGTTTAATTGGATACTCATGAGTTGAATTTGACTAACTATATTCTTGTATTTACCTGACAGCTATCATGTTCATGTTACTGAAATTTGCTGGGAATATTATTACACGGTAACAACACCCGCATGTTCACTTGTTATATTCCTGTTATACCGGTATCCTGTACCTTGATATATATTATATTCCTGTTATACCGGTACCCTGACTTTCACATGTTGATATTGTTACCGTGACCACCACTGAGTCATCCCAGAGATTTAAGTAACATGTATACTAAATAATCTTGATAAACTAAAACATGTTAATAAACAACTTGCACTGGGATTGGGGAGATTGATGGAGGAGACAACGTCCGTATTTTGGGTGGACCTAGGATATAGGTTGCGCAGCCGAAAGAGGGTTCCACTGCAGGGTTCCCGTGGGGTGACTGGCACCCCGTCATGTTTCCTGTTATACATGTTATACATGTACCTGTTCCTGTTTACATGTTCCTGACTACCTTGCGGTAGGTCCTGGTTCAGCGCCAGGAGTCTGGGCCGTGGTCCCGGGTATGCACGGGACTCACCTAAAGCATGGACAATGTCTCCAACCGGATCAGTTTCAATAATTTAGGACATCGATCGGCATGTGTGGTAGGCGTAGTATGGGATGCGTCTATTACGTGTGACAATTGGTGTTCGCTGACATAATTAATAATAAACTGTTGATGCTTTGTGACTGACTGTAATCACCTGGTTGAATATCTATATATCATTATGATAGACCCATGATTGTAACCAGGACCAGACTTATGACCAGACTTGGATACCAACCTAGTGACATGTGATAAGTTACACATCTAGACATCTGTTGTTTGCTACAATTGCTTTACTTGTCTTGTACATGTACTCTTATTCTTGCTATCGTTATTCGTGTTGCTTTCATGTATATTATTGTTCAGTTATTCATCTTGTTATTTAGTCTCTTATATTTGCAGTTGTTCTTATTATTATTTATGCACATTGTTTCTTCTGCACGAGCTCTTTCCCCTTTACACACACACTCACCATGGTCGCGTTCTGACGACCCTGGATTTGCACGTCCAGATATTGGACGATTGTTCTAATGTGCAGGTTTTCGATGAGACAGTTTGCCTTGCGAGGAGCTTGGGCCCTCTCCCTTTAATTCTGGTATACTTGCATTTTATTCTTTTTATGATTCTTTGATTCCTGTATATCACCTTTGACTTCTATTCAGCTGTCATTTTCTTCCTGTTATTCATTGCTATCATGTGTAGTCTTATATGTATTATTGCAGTGATCCTTGATTATTATAGTTCTGATTCATAGCTTGTTCAGGTTACAATTTAGGCTTAGCGTATATACGTGGGGTATTTTCCTCGCGTATATACGTCGCCGACCTTCGTCGCGACTCCGCTCCCACGTATTTTGGGAAGCGGGGCGTGACATCGACGTTGAAATTGTCAATCAAACCAAACCTCCGTGCAAAAAGTTAATATTTATCACCGCCTTAGATACAAATATGATTTTAGAGTTTCCTAAACTCAGCAGAAGGAGAGGTTTGAGAGATCCTCAAACTCAGTAGGAGAGATTTTGGGAAATCCTCAAACTCAGTAGAAAAATTTTTGGGAGATCCTCAAACTCAATAGTAATAGATACCCGCAGTAGATGTAGAATTGATCGGTAACAATAGAGATCGACAAGAGTAACAAAAGTAGCCAACAATACTATTTGAAGAGGATGGATGAGTTGATGAATGATCTGAAGAGAATGGATGAGTTGATGAATGACCTATCTGATAGAACTCGAGTTGACGTAACCTATCATACTCGTCCTGTGATATCTGAACAGTAGGAGCACCAGAGGTGCAGAGGCAGTATCCAAGAGAACATGAGCAGTATCATCAGAGAGCCAAGATGAAGAAACAAGAGAGGATGAAGTACTTGAGACAACCGACATCACATCCAGTTATGGAATCACCAGAAAGATAGCCAGTAGTAGCAGTAAACAACGAAGTACTTGAGACAACCGACATCACATCAGTTATGGAATCACTAGAAAGATAGCCAGTAGTAACAGTAAACAACCAGTAATGAAGAGAAACAAGTAACTTATTTACCAGATAGTAACATGACAACCTTAAATAGCCAGATCAGATGTAAAAATCTGATTATTGAGTAGTAAACAGAGTAGATCTCACCAGAGAAGTCTCGTAGAGCATTAAAAAAGCCAGATCAGATTAAAAAACTGATTTTTGCGTAGTAAACAGATCAGATCTTACCAGACAAGGCTTGTAGAGCATCAAAAAAGCCAGATGAGATGTAAAAAACTGATTTTTATCAGTAGACAGGGCAGATCTCACCAAAGAAGCCTTGTAGATCATTAAGAAGACCAGATTGGAAGAAAAAATCTGATTTTTAAGCAGTAAACAGATCAGATATCACTACGGGAGTCTCGTAGAGCATCAAGGAATCCATATCAGATTTGAAAATCTGATTTTTGAAGGGTTGGGCAGTTGTTGGAGCAAAAAGAGACAGTGGCAGGGCTGTTTTAGAGGTGGCAAGGCTATTGGAGATGTGGAGATGATGACCGAGCTGTTTTGGAGGTGGTGAGGCTATTTTGGAGGTGGTGGGGCTGTTTGGAGAGTGTGGAGGTGGTGACGGCAATACTTAAAAGATGTGGAAGGAGGAAAAAATGATGAATTTCAGGGTTAGAGTTTACCTTGCTCTGATACCATGTTGAGAAATAGAAAACTTAGAAAAAAATTAATTCATTAATATAAGAGAAGGTACAAGGTATATATAGAAGACAAAGTGAGTATATAGGTAATACCCAATAACCCAATACTAATAACTAATCTTAACAGGATGCAAGCCTGCTACCACTCCAATGAAAGCCAATGTAGATTTATGGTTTGATGACAATCATGCACTTGATGATCCAGGAAGATATAAAAGATGGATTGGAAAGTTGATATATCTCAAGGTTACTAGGCCAGACATAACTTTTGTTATAAGCATACTAAGTAGATTCATGTATTAGCCCAGAGAAACCCATTGGTTAGCTGCGATAAGGGTTCTTACTTACATCAAGAGTTGTCCAAGAAAAGAGTTGGTGTACAGGAAACATAGACATGTATATATTTCTGGATATTCGAATTTAGGATATGCTTGTGATCGAGAAAACATGACGTCTACTACTGGGTATTACACCTTTGTTAGAAAAAATCTATTGACTTGGAGGAATAAAAAGCAGGATGTTATGTCTCGTTCGAGTGCAAAAGCTGAGTATAGAGTTATGACTCATACGACATGCGAGATGGTGTGGATAAAAAATTTACTGATGAAGCTTGATTTCAGACAGCATGGGCTCATGCTTATACATTGTGATAATCAATCCGCTATCTACATTACCCACAATCATGTATTCCATTAAAAGAACCAAACATATTAAGATTGACTGTCATTTTGTCAAAGATGCATGGACAAAGAAGGTGGTTACGTTCCAGTTCATGCCGTCTTCAAAGCAATTAACTGAGCTCCTTATCAAAGTTGCCTCACCTCGGTGTTTTCTAATTTATGTAACAAACTGGGCATGTTAGACCTCTATGCTCCAGCTTGAAGGGAGTGTTAAGATTGGTTATTAGTATTGGGTTATTGGGTTGCTACCCATATACCCACCTTGTCTTTTATATATACCTTGTATCTTCACTTATGTTACTTAATCAATTCTTTTCTAGGGTTTCGATTTTCCTACATTTTCAAAAATCATAAAACCAAAAAAAGAGCGTTGACATAGGCAAAACGTCAGCGATTTCTCCTTTTCTCTTTCTCTACAAAATGGGTGGAAAACGGGTGGAAAACTGACAGCGTTGGGCCCACCAACAAATTTTCTCAAGGAAAGCTGATTGAGTGGGCCTCGCTGTTAGTTTTCTCAAATAATTTTCCCAGCCAAACAGGCCCCGAGTATATGTACTTGTGTAGGTATTTGAAAGTAGAGAGTATGGACAAAGAAATAATTAGAGTTGGTTGTAAGAAAAATTATATTTTGGAACAAAAGTTTGAAATTTTAGAAAATGGAATTATTCTAATGAGAAAATAGTGGGATACAAATAATATGCTATCTCTGTCTATAGATCAATGAAGTTAATTTCCTCTAAATGTTCCCCGAAACTATGCATGCATAAACTTCGAATGTGCTAAATGCTTCATAAACCTATATATCTTCTTCCACTGCAAATTTACAGATTCCAAATTCTAAATGTAAATATAGAAAGCATACTATTATCTCGTTGTCTTTGTTCTTAGAGTTGAATGCATGGCCTAAAAACCAATTACCTCTCTACATTTTCAGTTTCTTTGTTTTGGAATTTGGGGAATTTGGGACCAAGCTTTAAGCCAATACTCTAGGTTTCTATATCACCAAAAAGGTTCTTACAAGGAATTTGGCAACAACTAAAAAGGTCAACATCGGGTTAACAGTGAGCGAGAAAAACTGGTAAATCTTTCTAGGAGTCTTCTGTCCCATAACGAAACCCAATTTGATGGTAAAGGCTTAGATGATGATGTATCACTGAAAAGGAAGTCCTTGTCACTTTTAACAGCTAGAAAATTATCTCCCCTTCGGCTGTGAATGCAGAAGACATAGCATGAAAAATTAGATAAAAGTAGCCATATTTCAAATATATGCCTGTTACTGCTAAGCTTCCTCACATTGCTTATTACTGCTAACTGCTAAGTCTGTATACGGGTTTTTTCAAAGACCATAATTTGCGCCTTAATTCTTTCATAAAGCTTCCTGACACTTCAAATATATAACAAAATTCTCTAGAATAGAAGCCAAACTGCAAGTGCACAGCCAACTCTATGTAGGCCTAGCTCATTTGATTAGTAATCATAGGAGGATGAATTGACACTGATTTTTTTTCATAGTGACATTGAAAACTAAAGCTACTGGTCTGCAGGTATTCAGTTCAAAAAATTGAGAGATTTTCATTAGAGTAACTGACCTCTTCAAACGATCTATGTGGTTTCTAACAGCTGAACAGAGCTTTGGGCTAACTGTTACAAAAAGTTGACGCAAGAAATTCTCACTGGGCACCAACCCTTCAGCTGGTTTACATGGGCTTCCAGAATTTTCAACGAGTGAATCATTATGTCTTTCCGAGGAAAGATGCCACTCTTGTTCTTTTTGTATTAGCTTCATTGTTAATACGGTGGTCTTTCCTGTTCCTGATCTTCCAAGAATAAATGAAGTTTGAGGATAAAGAATGATATCTCTTTCTTGATCAGTCACTTCAAAAGGAACGCCAATCTCCTCTCCATTGGTATTAGAAAGCAGATGCTTAACTGTACCACAAGTTAACGAGTAGAACTTCATAAGTAGCAGGCTTTCTGAGACCTTTGAGTTCTCGACATAATTCCTTCCATCAAATGCTCCACCATCTGGTACCTCCACAGCTGGTACCTCAGTCAGTAGATTTTTGTACTTGAGAAAACCTTCATTAGCACCCCACATTGTTGGAACTTCCAAGTTGTTCCTAACACCAATAAATTTTAAGGTCAAAACTAACATTCTTTTTCTACAAAATCTCAAGGGATAAAAGCAGAGGAAATAAATTCATAGTGAGAGATAGGGATGGATTTCTAAACAATTAAATGACTGGAAATGTGTGCGGGCGAACAAGAGGATGGGTGTGTGTGTGTGTGCGCGCGCGCGCGCGCGTGCGTGACACAGAGGTAGTGTTGTGCGTGTTTGCATGTGTGCGCATGCGCTCGCATAATCCTTTCTATAAAGTACCTGTCAACAGATTTTGCTCTGCACCGACTGACATAATCATCTGAATATGTCAGAAAGATGGACTCCAAGCGTTTAATTAATTTTGGAGTCTCTGACAGCGGCAAGATATCCCAGATCTTCAATACTTGGATATAGCTTGAATATTTCATTATATCAATTGTGCAAATAATGAAGAACCTGTCAACCTTAAATTGCATGATCAACTGCGAAGAACTTCCACTAACAGAGTACATATTAGATCTTTTTGGACGCCATCCATTGCAAGCTTCAGTAAGAGATTGATAACACCCTTCTTCAGTTGAGAAGATTTTATCTTGACAAAGGACTTACTAAAGTCATGGCTAAAGAAAACCTTCAAAATCCAAAAAAAGAAAACAAAAGTCAAGCCATCAGCAATCATTAAGAATTAGAAATATTAGATTTTAATTTTTTTAGTGAATGTATATTTATGTGGATTTCAGAAATTGACTACCCAAAATACTTGAAATAAATGGCTTAGTTGTTGTTGGAGAAATTGACCATTAATCATATTTATTTATTAGAAACTCCAAGAGGCACAATTCAATGATAATAGCATTTGTTAGGTTATTGGAGGTTATAGGTTCTAGATTGGGATATGATCTTTGTTAAGAAAAAAGGAAAATTATTTAAGGCAGAGTTGTTTAGTGTTATATCTGTTAGTGGTGGATTGAAACCGTAGTGTCTTTAGTTTTTATTTGTGACACATACACACACACACACACGTGTGTGTGCACGTGTGCGCATGCGTGTGTGCATGTTTGTATAACCGACTATATGGTATTATCATAATAGAGCTAAAGGTAGTTGTACTACATGCAATTGATACCTAAAGTTGCAAATGAGGATTTTAATTTGATTATGAATGTGACATGCTAGATCATAAATCCATTTAGATCGTTAAAAACATGTTTTCATGTAATAATTCAAAATGATGCAGGTATACTAGTAATGATTGTAACATAATTTGTATTTTGACATGATTACATCAAGAAATGTGTATCATGATATTTTTGAGCATATCATTTCTAATATGTGTCTCATGCCAATATACTTGTATATGTCAAAAATTAAGCAATACTGAGATTCAATATGTGATGGAAGACGAATACTCGGAAATCTCAACTGAGGATTTATCACCCAAGATAGGGTTTGAGATTCTCTCTTTTGGATATCTCACCCGAAGCACACTGACTACACAAAATATTCAAAGAGCAATTTCATAATCAATCATTAACTAATAACAAAGCAATATTGGCCTTATATAGGCCTACAACAACATGATAACTTCTGTCACAACAAATGTGAGACTAAGATAAGATAAATTAATCAACTACAATAACCAAGTAAAATAAAATAAAATAAAATGACCCAATCAATTAAAATAAATTAAGATAAAATGACTCAACCAACTAAAATAATAAGATAAAATAGCGCAACCAACTATAAACTAAGATAAAATGACCCAACCAACTAAAACAAGCTAATCCACTAGATGTCCCCATCATTCCCCCAGGGTTGAAAAAAATTCGACCCTGTCAAGTGTAAATCTCCTTGGCTTTTAATCAGGTCATAGTGGTGGTCGTGAACCCAGCAGATGTGCATTAAAACTAAATCAAGGCGGCAGACCTCGATGTAGAAGAGGGATCGAAAATCGACGGCGGAGGAGCCTTCATTATCGAAAGGCGGTGGAGGGCCTTCATCATCGAGAGGCAAAAGAGAGGAAGGGGGGATATCGGCATTGAGAAGTTGTTGGCGGCAGCGTGGATCAGGTGTCGTGCTGTTGAAGGAGAGGATGAATAGAACAGTGGCGTTCAGAATTTCTTCGAACGGATTTTGGGACTTTTTTGACAAGATTTAGAGTTGACAAGGGGAACTAGGAGGCTAGGGTTTTGTAGAAGGTAAAGAAAAAGAGTAGGATTTAACTCTGATACCAAGATGATGAAGAATATAAGAAAATCTCAACTTAGGGTTTATCACCCAAGATAGGGTTTGAAAATCTCTTCCTTACGCATCTCACTCGAAGCACGCTAGCTACACAAAATACTCAAACAGCAATTTTCATAAATAATTATTAACTAATAACAGAGCAGTATTGACCTTATATACGTCTACAACAACATGATAACTCATATCACAACAAATGTGGGACTAAGATAGAATAAATCAACCAATTATAATAACCAACTAAATTAAAATAAGATAAAATGACCCAACTAAAACAATAAGATAAAATGACACAACCAACTAAAACAAAGTAACATAAAATGACCCAAATGTTCCCCCCACAAGGCTATATTAGCACTATGTAGGTTCCTTTTAAGTCTAAGAATTTTAGAATGTTATTGCTTGGATACAGATCTCAAACTGATTAATACCTACCAAACAAATTTCTAAGACTGGGCCCTCTCTTGTTGATAGTTTCCCTTGATAGGAATGTCGACATTTTAGAGAGATTTGAATCCCAATTTAATTCGGATTTAATTGTTGAAATGGGTCAAATATGAAGAAACCCAAGCAAATATAGAATGCAGAGAGATTAGGGTTGGGTCTGGAGAGGCTTGAACCCCAATTTGAGAACCGTACCGATCCAGATCTTAACTCTTCTCAGATCTGATTGTTGAAGAGAGGGATATGCATAGAAACTATTTGTGATTTCTGCAGAGACCCGATCGCAAAGAGATCGAAAGCGAGAGGTGGTGATGAGGATCACTCTAGTTACAACTTTTATTGTAGCTTTTTTATTTGTTTTTATTTAATTTAGTACCACATCAGTTGTGATTGGAGACATCGCATTGTGTGGCCTTATATAAGGCCAATGCATATAGTTGAATAAATAGTTCATTGGATTGATTTGAGTTTTACATTTTTTTTTGCTTTGCATGATGACTTGCTTAGCCATTAAATCTTTTGCATGTTGACTTAAAAGAGTGGGTGAGCGATCACCTGGGTGCTGAAGCCCTGAATTAATCTTTATTCCAATCATCAATTTTTATCTTAATTTTCTTTTTATGTTGCTTCATTACAACTTCATTGTAGTTTCTTTATTTGTTTATATAGTTTAGTCTCATATTGGTTGTGGTAGGAGACATCTCACTGTTTGGGCCTACAAGACATGTAGTTAAATAAATAGTTCATTGGATTGATTTGAGTTTTACAACTTTTTATGTTTTGCATGATGACCTGTGTTGTCGAGGCACAACAGCGGTGCGAGGCGTAAAGGACCCAATGTGCGGGAGGTGCGAGGGCGAGGGATGCGCCGCACTAAAGTGAGGCACAATTTTTTAATTAATTAAATAATTATTCAAAATTCAATAACATGTATACAATTAATTAACACATGTGTCAACCAAGCTTCACTTCAACCAACCATGCATACTCAATTAATTAATCAAATTCAATTTTAATGGACTTGTGTTTGCAAGTTTGACTCCACTGGATGTCAATCATGTAAAGAATGTGCTAAAAAGAAATTAACATATGCATGTCGAGAGAGAGAGAGAGAGACCAGACCCAAAGAGAGATCGAGAGAAACAAAGAAGAGAGGGAGAGAGATCGAGAGAAATTTACCACCATGGCGACTTCGAGAGCAAACGACAACAACAACTTCGAGAGCAAGCGCCGACGACGACGATAGAGAGCAGTCGAAGTTGTGCCCTAGCTCGAAAACAATATAGGTAAGGTTTCAAGGTTTTTTTTCTTTTTTTCAATTTTTCCTTTTATTTAGGTTAGGCGGGTCAGGTTTACCCGCTTTGTTAGCGGGTTGTGACCTGACCCGCCCAATCCAATTGAGGCGATTTGAGGTGGACGTCTGGCGCCTCCGCGAGGCGCAGCCGAGCGTGCGCCTCACCGTTGCTGAAGGCGCAAGGCTGCGCTTCTCGTCGTCTTGCGCGAAGCGCAGCCTTGTGCCTCGAGTGATCGCCTAATATCGCCTTTAACAATACTATTGATGACTTGCTTAGCAATTTGAATATTTTGCATGCTGACTTGCAAAAGTGGGTGAGTGATCACCTAAGTGCTGGGCCTAAATTAATCATTATCCCAATTATTCTTTTTATCTTAATTTCCTTTTTATGCTGCCTCAGGTGACAACAAGTTCAAATATTGTCGTTGTAGTTCAGACATGGTTCAAAGTCACGATCTCGGCCGAAAACTCGGCGAGCACTGAGATGGATCGATCGCGGCGTCTCGAAGTCGAGCGATACGCACAAAAACACATCATAGAACACTCAAAATATTCTAAAAAAATCGCGACAAATCTTTAAAAAATATATATATAAACATCAATATTCAGGTATCACATGTCCAAAGTATATCACTTAGCATACTCAATATAAAGAGAGAGAATGTGAGACTCGGTCTCTCTCTCACTTACTCTTACCATTTCTTTCTCTATCTCACTCACTCTCTCTCTCTCTCTCAATCTCTCATCCTCTCTGTCCTGATCGCTCTCTCACACTTCCTCTGTCTTTCTCTCTCCCTCTTTTCCGATCTCTCAGAGAGACCAGGATATAGAGGAAAAGAGACAGAGGGAGAAAGATAGGGAGTCGGGAGAGAGGAGAGAGAGGGTGAGACAGACAGAGAGAGATCGAGGTGAGGGGAGAAGGGGGAGAGAGCGGAGAAAGATGGCGATGATGATCGGGCCAGTGGGGGAAGACGACGTTGGGTAGAGAAAACAACGATGACGATGACAGCGGTGAAGACGATAATGACAGTAGAAAACAACGATGATGAGCGGAGATGACGGCAGCGGCGGCGGGCGAGGAAGACAACGACGATTGATAGGTTTTCGTCTATTTGCCCCCGCATGAGAACTTGGGGGCAGCACGATCAGATTGGAGGCAACTGTTGGTTTGTGGATGTTGTCGAGGTCCCAAGACTTAATTTGATAACAAGAGGAAAAGTGGTCCGACGTTAGGCATGTACTACATAAGAATGACCCAGTACAGGCTTGAAAATTGCGAGAGAACATCAATGAGCATAAATTTTTTTTTGAGAGACTCTGATACCTTGTTACAGTTGAAGAAACTGAATTATTGTGTATTATTAATAAGGTCAATGCCCACATATATAGTCACTACAATTACATAATGAGGAAACCTCTGCTCCTAATAAAATTAGTATTATATGATCTTTATTCAAATACTACTCTTAACAATGTCAAGTTCACAAACTTTCATAAAATTAATCAATCCTTCAAGGAGCTTTGTGCTCTATAAGTGATCCCATATTTTGCAAATATTGAAAATATTTATTGGTAAATAAGTAGATCCAGAACAACTAGGAATGGTTCAGTCTGGCTCTTTGGCCTACTTGTGCCTTATTGAATGCAATAAAATATATCATCTCTCCCGTTTAGATTGTTTTAAGTATAGAGAAATTTTTGGAGAGTTATTGCTTAGATACAGATATCAACCTGACTATCCGATAATGTAGGTTTTAGCACCCACCAAATGGATTTCTAGAAAATGGTGGCAAGGCCCTTTCTTAGTTCCCTTGATAGAAATGTCGATAGTTCCCTTGATAGAAATGTCGACAAATTTGGGAGGTACATATCCGGTTCACAAACTTACATAAAATTAATCAATCTTTCACGGAGCTTTGTGCTTTATAAGTGATCCATGTTTGTTGAAAAAAGCTTAGAGATGGTTATGGTGGTGATGACATACTTAGAGCCACCTACAAAACACGGAAACTTCAAAGTGAGTATTATATCCATGTTGGACACCGACACTTGCCACACACATATTGAATACTTTGAACTCGTGTTGGACTTTAAAAAACCATCAAATGTTTGTCAGCATCGTGTCTAACACCATGTCAGATTTAAAATAAAATCTAAGGATCGTGTGTTGGATACCTAAAAGTCACATGTCGCTTAAATAAACATAAAAAAAATGTTATACGACATAAGCAAATACTATGTTAGTAGAATTTAAACACATCATGAACTAGGTGAGGTATTAATTAGATATGTTTTAAATTTTTCTTCTTCTTACTTGTTACTTTATTAAAACCTATGGATGTAAATCAAATTTTTTGTTTTCCACTTTACTTTCAATAGAACACATCCTAAACACTATGAATTTTGATACGTATATAGATACATACACCTAGTTATATCATTGTGCTCTAGTATTCTACATTTAAGAGTTTGTCATGTCGTCATGTGCTATATTTGACTGATGTTCGTGTTCATGTCCATGCTTCATAGGGAGCCACCTTACATATTTCTATAGAATTTAATTTTAAAACATGTATTAACAAGATCGAGAGTGTGGTGTTTAATATGTGATGATGGGCAAAGATAACATCATAAACACAATAAAATAAGAAATGCATACTAAGATACACACTGAGAGCCTATTGGAGACTAAAAAATATGCCAAAAACGAGGGTGTGCAGAGTATACCTTCCACTTTGTGCCGATAAAATGTGTACCTTTCTGATTAAGCAATTCATCAAGCTGCTTCATCTCATTCTTGACATTGAATATGGTTTTAGCTAGAAGCTTATCCCCATTTGCTGCACATAAACAGCCACGTTCCTCAGCATCACGAACAACTTCTTCCCATACAGATGAACTTCTCTTCAGCATTTCACCGTTTCCGACAATCCAGAGAAATTTCCTGCTTGAAAGAAAAGAAAGCCATCAACAATTAAATGTTCACATGGAATAAGTTACTCGATAGAATCTTTTCTACAACATTTCAAATTTACCCTTCAGAGACAACACAAATAGGAGCATGGCAATGAAAAAAACATGGGATAAACATGTTGGCAAAAAACATCTCTGTTACCTGGCCCTTGTCAAGCAAAAATTGGCAATCCGATAATCCATAAGTAATCCGAGGGAGCTACCATCATAACTGCTGACAGTAGATATGATAATCACATCTTCTTCACTGGACTCAAGTTCATTGACAGACTTTACCCAGAAGAGAAAACCACAGGTGACATCATCTTTGTCCTTGAGCATGGTCTGAATAGTATGAACTTGGGCAGCACTCGGGGAAATCACTCCAATAGTAAGCCTATTCTGAAAAGAAGCTGAAGCTGCACATATTGCAAGAAGCTCCATCAATGGATTTGATGGGCTCAAATATAAATACATTTCACAGTAAAAATTAGAAAATTATATGAAGTTAAAAAGCATTCACATGTTAAGTTCTAATAATTAATTGACAAAAAGAATATAACACGGCAGCTGACCTTGGACTTCAAACAATAGGTAACTGTTGGAGATATAGAGGCACTAAGCCACATGCCAACACTGGCTATATAAGGCTCTTTTAAAGGTTGGGTTTTCTGGGAGGTGTTAACATCATTGGTCCTATTGTAGGAATCTAGAGTCCAATCTAACTTCGATCATATAAAATGGGACATCTCAGTCATATGTTATTTCTACAAACATTCAGATCAGTGTTTTAAAAAACTCGTTATATAATTCGTTATAACTCGTTATATAACCTAACGACGACCAATCGTTACGTAACAGAGCTAAAAAACATATTATTTCATAACTATGGTTATTTTGCCCGTAACATTCGTTAATTACGTTATTAACGTAACGCACCGTAACTTACGTTACAGTGCAAGTCGACTTTATATAAAACCCGCCAAATTCGCTTGGTTTAGGGCCAAAAAAATCCTCTGCAAGCTCGCCGCCGTCTCTGCTACCTCGTCGTCGGCGTCAAGAAGAAAGAAAGAAGAATAAGACCAACCTCTGGTGGTTCTCGCCAGCGTCGTCTCCAAGCGGTGGTTCGCCGTCGTGGTTCTCGCCGACGTCGTCTCCAAGCGGTGGTTCTCCATCGCGGTTCTCGTCAGCGTCATCTCGAAGCACATGTAAGCTCTCTCTCTCTGCTCTCTCTCTCTCTCTCCGCCAATCTCTCTCCCCCTCCTGATCTCTCTCTGCTCTCTCCCAGGAGAGAGAGATCTAGAAAGAGCAGAGAGAGATCGGGAAGGGGAAAGAGCAGAAAGAGATCGGAGGGAGAGAGAGAGAGCAGAGAGAGTGAAATATCTAGACGGAGAGGGCAGAGAGAGATAATTGCTAAAAATATTGGCTGAGATAATATTATCAAAAGATAATTGCTAAATATTATCATGCTTGTTATCATACTTGTTATAATTCAATTATCATGCTTGTTATAGTTTCTTATATTTGCGAACTTATTATGAAATTTGTTATATTTCCGAACTTATTATAACTTGTGAATGTGAAAAATTATTGTGATATTCTAAAAATTATTGTGAGACTTGCTAAATGTGTTATATATTATTTTGATATTATTTTAGATTTTTTTAAATTATTTTCTTATTTATATAGATTCTTAAATATAGTATATATATTTATTTTTATTAAATAAATATTAAATCGTGTAACCTACGTTATGCGTTACGTTATAACCTATATTAACATAACAAAGGAAAAACGTTATCATTACGTTATCGTTATTTTAAACATTGATTCAGATGTTAGGTCCCATGGGAAACACATAGAGGTTGGGTGAAAATGATCCATATGTAACAAGACAAAAGAGAAGACGAAGTGCAACAACAAATCCGCTAGTGGCAGGATAGCATTGAAAGGCTTCTATCTGCAAGAGTCAATTAAAATCTGCGAAGACAAATAAATACAAAATTGAAACTAGAAAAGAGAAGATCGTTAAGATGAATGGGGAAAACAAGTGTTCTGAACAAGGATGGATGGCATTAATGCAATAAGCACGCAGATGGTGCATATAATACCAGCACAAAGGCCTTAAGCTTGCATAGATGAGCTTGAAGGTCAGTGAGGAATTTAATTACCATGAACTTGCTCTATTATATAAAATTACCAAGAAGTTTCCAATAAATTAAATCTCTCACACACATATACGCACAATTTTCACCTCTTTTGGAGAAAACTGCCAACACTTTACTGTAGAAAATTACCTTGAAGTTTAACTTTCCAACAAAATTTTATACAACTACCTTTGACCCTGCCACCTTCATTCTTAGATCATTGTTACTTAACACAGAATGTTACATCACCACTCACCATCTGTCCAAATTGGACAGGAGACTAAAATTCCATTCCCATTTCAAGCTCATAGAGTGACGTCAGTTAGCGAAAAAGTTTGGGGGAAGTTCATATTAGTATTCTATAATAAAACAAGTTAACAGCAGTTTTCCTGTGAAAGATGAATATTAATGGTAGTTTTCTACTGTTCTGTGAAAAAAGGTAATATAAAACAGAGATTGACTATCCAAGACAGTGAAGACAGCAAGTACGAGTTTATATGTAGCAAATCAAACCACTTTACCTTTAAGAAATTCCAAAACAATTTTGCAAACAACTGCTGCTTCCAACAGATTCTTGGGCCCTTTATTTTGTTCATCAATCATTTCTATTCCATCTGAAACATCCATAAATTTGTATGCGCCAGATAAAACTCAGGAAGAACAGGTATCGTCTTGCCTTTATCTACAGTAATTGGACTGTCTAAAAGTTTCTGCTTGAAGAACTTCTTGTTTGGGAAATGACTTATGGATGGATGCATCCTGTACTGGATATCTAAATTACATTTCGTATGACATAAGAGGCTTAGCCTTCCAAACAGGCTCCGTCCATAACCAATCTGCTGTAGATTCTGAAGAGAAAGAAGAGATCTAAACAACAAAATCAGAAAAAGTACTCATAAATGAAGACCAAGTAATAGCAAACCTTTCTTATGATGAGATCTGGTTTGTAACCATTTCCTCCTAAAAGAATGGCATGACGTAATCCATCAAGTTGAAGTAGAGGAAGAGATTCACACTCCTTGACCTCACAAGCCTTGTCAACTATGAGTAGACCTGGAGTGCAGCTACCATCCAATGGTCGTAATGTGGTTTGTAATTTGATTAAATCAGATACTGGGCAGAAAATTAAGCGAGCATGTTGCAAACACAGCTCCTCAATTGATTGCTTATCTGCTACAACAGGAATTCTTAGTGTATTCATCAGTAGACGCATTACATCAAGACAAGCATTTGTTAATGTGCAAAACTCATTCCGATCAAATTGTACATAATCACCACATATAAATTTCCAGATAGAATCTATTAAACTTAGAAGGGTACTTAAATTCTGCACTGCAACATCTGAGAATAAAGAACGGGGGATGTATCTCAACAGCAACTGAATACAATCCTTGAGTGAAAGGCAGCAGAAGAAAATTTCTTCTTTAACTCCTCCAGATTGCCTGTTTGAAAATCATCTTGTTCACACTCTGAAAATACAACAAGCTTAGAGCAGATATTATCCAAAATATCTGCCAGAAAAATCATACACTGCTTCCAACCATCAGAGACAGAAAGCAAGCTCTACGTGGAAAAGAAGATCCTCCAAGGGCACAACAGAAGACCCATGAAAAGAGTTCAGCCTCTTATTCTTATACTCTCCCAGAATTATAATATCTGACAAGGGCGACCCAGCAAATCTTCCATCAGATGCATTGGAACTACTCTGCTCAACAAACTTCAGAACACGTGACACTACCTCGAGAACAGAAAACAGGGTCGGAGCACATACAACAACTTTACACTGCATTTGCAATGCTATCCAAGAAGCTATAGCAATTATCTCAGTTTTTCCTGTACCAGGAAAACCAGATATCCTTCCTACAGAAAATGCATGGGAGCAACTCATAGTGGAAAGAATTTGACATATGGCTTTAATTTGAGAATCATTAAGCAGTTTTGGCTTAAGACTCTGCAGCAGATTTTCATTTAGACTAAAATCATTTTGCAGCAAACATGGACAAGACTTCTGAGCCTGTAATCACAAGGAAGAATAATTAAAAAATAACAAACACTTCAACGCGCAGTTTGGCAAAGGCATAACTATTTATCCTTGCTAAAGAATCAAAGAAATACTTTATTCTTGCAACCACAGGTTTGCCAAAGTAGAATAGTAATTTGTTGTTACTACAAAAAATGCATTTATTCTTGTCTTTGCAAGTTTTTTTTGGGATAAATTTATTCTTTCAAAATGGTGGAATAACTTTATCCAAATATTTAAAGTTTTATTCTTATAAATAGGAGAAAATCCCATCCAAAAATATGTTCCCCACTAGGGTTAGAAGTACAAAATCTGTATTAGATACCTATACAATAAAACTTAATAAGAGTATTACTAATGTAGGAAGAGAGAGGAAGTCGAGGAAGCCGACGACGACAAGGAAGCCAAGGCAAAGAAGAAACAGCAGCAGATACCGGTCGACCGGTGTGCACCAACGTGCACAGGCAATCGCGATCGACCGCCGGTCGACCGCAGAAAGTAAACGGTCGACCGCCTGGTCGACCGACTGACATTGCCTTACTCTCGGGTTGATGCGGTCGACCGGCACGGTCGACCGGGACTTGGGTCGGTCGACCGGCCGGTCAAGTCCCGGTCGACCGACAGTCGGATCTTGGCTGAATTCGGAAAGCTATTCTGAATTGAAAACGAGTCCAATAAGAAATCTGATTCTTCTAGGGTTCCTTGGGTATAAATAGAGGGGCAGAGTCCTCTTCATAAGTATGTTTGCTATTGTATTGATTATTGAATCAATAAAGAAATCTCTCTTCCTTGCCCCGAGGACGTAGGCAATTTGCCGAACCTCGTTAAATCTTGTATTTGGTATTTCTTCCATTGTTTTCTTGTTCTTGGTGTTGGTAGTACTTCTCTATTGCATCTGTAGCTTAAGGGTTCCTCAAAAGATTGTTGATTTGCGCACAACAATTGGTATCAGAGCATCCCAGGTTCGTCGTGAGATCATGTGGTGATTCCAAGAGCATCAGTTGCTGTTTGACAGAGATCGTGTGTCGATCTCGGATCAGCATTGGGATTGTTTGTGGGATCGTGTGTCGATCTCAAAACAGCGTGTGAAGTGCTCAAGGAATCAATTCGAGGGAGTAGATTTGTTCAGAAACTCTTCTAGGGTTTCGCGAGGAGGTAAAGATGGAATCTTTATCAAATTTATTTTATCTAACTCTGTTTGTTTTCGCATTGCTTTGAGAATCTAGTCAAGAAGATGGCTGGAAAAGGTACATCGATGAAGAAAACCATGAATCCACATCCGCTGAGGATTGATGTGGTGAAATTCAATGGCATAAACAACTTTGGTATGTGGAGATGCGAGGTGATGGATGCACTGACAACATCAAATCTCGAAGACACTCTACGATTGGAGAAGAAGAAAAACTCAACCACTGAAGAAGATTGGGATAAAATGAACTGATCAGCGTGTGGCTTAATCAGGTCTTGTTTGACACAAGACATCAAGTACCAAGTGTTGCACGAAACATCTGCAAGGCAGTTGTGGGAGATCCTAGAAAGAAAGTATCTGACTAAAAGCATTGAATCCAGACTGCAGCTGAAGAGTAAGCTTTATGATTTTCAGATGAAGAAAGGATGCTCCGTCAATGAACACTTGAATCGCTACACAAAGCTTCTTACAGATTTAGTTAATGTGGATGTGGAGGTCAATGAAGAAGATAAAGTGATAATTCTCTTGAACTCTCTTCCTGTAGAGGAGTATGAGACTTTTTAACATTGATCAATGGTAGAAAATCCCTTAACTATAATGAAGTGTCGACTGCTCTTGTTAACTATGATACAAGGAGACAAGATAGACTGTCTTCTCAGGCAAGCACATCAACAGAGGCATTGGCAATAAGAGGCAGAGGTTTATACAGGAAGGGTAAAGGTGATCATGGGAGATCAAAGTCCAGGCCAGGTTTTAGAGATCTGAAGAAGAACCAGTGTACCTTCTGCAAAGAATTAAGGCACTAAAAAATTGACTGTCCAAAGGCCAAAGGGAAGAAGAAAGAGTCAAACACTGAGGCAAACCTTGCAAAGGTGGTCAGTACTCAAGCCAGTACCTCACAGGCAGGTGGATCAGACTCGGACTCATCGGTATTCTCGTTCTATGTCACTACTCATATCATTGGCTACTTAGGAGATACTGAGTGGATATTGGATACTGGTGCTACATACCATGTGTGCCCGAATAGGGATTGATTTTATAACTTTGAGAAGCTAGATGGATGTTCAGTTGTTATGGGCGACGATCATCTATGTACCATGGAAGGTGTAGGAACAATCCAGATCAAGATGTTCGATGGATGATACGAAAACTGAACGAAGTGAGGTATATACCTCAACTGAAGAGAAATCTTCTTTGTTAGAGTTTTGGAGACATTGGGTCTTGTGGTATCAATAAAGGATGGAGTCCTCAAGATGACCAAAGACTCGATGGTGGTTCTGAAGGCCGCCTGTCAAAACAATCTTTACTACTTGAAGGGTAGTACTGTTACAGGGTAAGTGGCGACTTCGACTGATTCAGATGATGACTCAACCAGGCTATGGCATATGAGGCTAGGACACACAGGAGAAAAGTCTTTGTAAGTTCTTGCAAGACAAGGATTATTGAAAGGTGCCGGAACCTGCAAGCTGGAATTTTGTGAACATTGCATCATCGAAAAGAAGACCAAGGTGAAATTCGGCACAACAACTCATTGCACCAAGGGGATTCTGGATTATATTCACACCGATGTTTGGGGACCTACCAAGACTGAATCAATTGGAGGTAACCACTACTTTGTGACTTTCATTGATGATTATTCTAGGCGATGTTGGGTATATACCATGAAGCACAAAGGGGAAGTCCTAGAATTATTTGTGGAGTGGAAGAGGAATTTGGAGAGAAGTATGAGAAGGAAAATCAAGGTCCTCCGTTCAGATAATGGAGGAGAATATAGGTCAGATCCTTTCCTTAAGCTATGTCGTGATGAGGGCATAGAAAGGCATTTCACAGTGAGGGAAACATCGCAACAGAACGGGATAGCAGAAAGGATGAACAGGACCTTACTAGAGAAGGTCCGTTGTATGTTATCTAATGCCGGTTTATTAAAGAATTTTTGGGCTGAGGCTTTGGCATACGCTTGCTATCTTGTCAACAGGTTGCCTTCGTCTGCGATTGAAGGGAAAATTCCACTAGAGGTTTGGTCTGAAAAAACTGCACATGATTATGATTTGCTAAAGGTATTTGGTTGTCCAGCCTACTATCATGTTAAAGAAGATAAGCTAGACCTAAGAGCAAAGAAGGGGTTGTTCGTAGGATTCAAGAAAAGAATAAAAGGATACAAAATCTGGGATCCGAAGGACATGAAATTTATTTTCAACAGAGATGTCACATTTGATGAGACTTCAATGTTGAAGCCTAAGATCTCTCAGCAGGTGGAGATTGTCAAGACCAAAGAAATATCGCAGCAGGTGGAGAATGATGCTAATCCACTATCTCTAAAAAGTTCAGTATTTTTAAGGATCATGCCTAGGGTGAAACAAGGTAATGGTCAAGTAGCTGAGGTAGATGCTGATGATGATGAGGATCAAGAACAGATCATGAGTGATGTTCCTGATTCCAGTGCAGTTAGAAGACCAAGGAGAAACACGCGTAAACCAGGTTGGCTCACTACAGATATGGTTATTGCTTATGCTCTTCCGGTTGTTGAAGAAGCAATCCCGTCCACCTACAGAGAAGCTGAAATCAGTTCAGAGTCAAGAATGTGAAAAGATGCCATGAAAGAAGAGATGAAGTCTCTATATAAAAACGACACTTAGGAACTCACAGAGTTGCCTAAAGGAAAGAAGACGATTGGCTGTAAGTGGGTGTACGCAAAGAAGTAGGGATCTCTAAAAGAAGATATGGTGCGCTACAAGGCCAGATTGGTAGCAAAAGGCTATGCACAAAGAGAATGAATTGACTACAATGAGGTATTTTCTCTTATTGTAAAGCATTTTTCAATTCGCATCTTATTGGCTCTGGTAGCACAGTACGAGTTGGACCTTGATCAACTCGATGTAAAGACCGTCTTTCTCCATGGCGATCTGGACGAAGAGATCTATATGTCTCAGCCGACAGGGTTCAAGACTGTAGAAAAAAAGACATGGTGTGCAAGCTGAAGAAATCGCTGTATGGATTAAAACAGTCCCTAGACAATGGTATAAGCGTTTTGACAGCTTCATCAGAGGAAAGAGGTACACACGTAGCCTTATGACCCATATGTGTATTACAACAAGCTACCTATAGGAGAGTATATCTATTTACTATTATATGTAGATGATATGCTTATTGCTTCAAAGTCTAGATCTGCAATTGATACACTGAAAAAGGACTTATCTTCTGAGTTTGAGATGAAGGATCTTAGTGAAGCAAAGAAGATGCTAGGCATGGAAATCACACAAGACCGAAGGAGTGGCAAGGTGAGCTTGACTCAAAAGGGGTATTTGTAAAAGGTACTTCAGAGGTTCAACATCGACAAGGATACGAAATCTGTAAGTACACCACTGGCTCCTCATTTCAAGTTAAATGCCACTGTGTCTCCAAAGACTGTTGAAGAACGTGAGTACATGACTCGCGTCCCATATGCTAGTGCAGTTGGTAGTCTGATGTATGCAATGGTGTGTACACGACCAGATTTGTCACAAGTTGTCTCCATGGTTAGTAGGTATATACATGATCCTGGACAAGGTCATTGGAAGGCAGTGAAGTGGATTCTACGGTACATTAAAGGTACCATAGATGTTGGATTGGTATTCGAGAAGGATTCCACAAGGACGCATGACTGTATCGGATATGTTGATCTGATATACTGGTGATCTTGACAAACGCCGGTCCACAACGGGGTATGGTATGTATTTATATTATCTCAAGCACCGGTTAGTTGGCGCTCTATTCTACAGTCTACCGTTGCATTGTCTACTACAGAGACTGGGTATATGGCCATGACGGAGGCTATGAAGGAGGTAATTTGGCTTCAAGGATTGCTTGATGACTTAGGGATTGATCAGGATCTACTGAAGATCAATTGTGATAGTATGAGTGGTATTTATTTAGCCAAGAACCAGGTGTATCATGCACGGACAAAGCACATCGATGTCAGGTTCCACTTTGTTCGGGAAATTCTTGATGATGGCGATATTGAGTTACTGAAGATTCACACGACGGAGAATCCCGCTGATATACTTACCAAGGTGGTGTCAGGAGTAAAGTTTACACATTGTAAAACATTGCTCCATATCCATCCTGTTGCATGAGCTTGTTGAAGCTCCTTTGGATGAACTACGGATGGCTTGATCCTTGGGCAGGGTATGTAGGCAGCCACACCGGTGCAGCCACTTTCAAGTCGACAGATTCTATGTTGAAGTTCGGCTCAGATTTGAGAAATCTTCACTGAGGTGGAGAATTGTAGGAAGAGAGAAGTCGAGGAAGTCGACGACGACAAGGAAGCCAAGGCAAAGAAGAAACAGCAGCAGATACCGGTCGGCCGGCCGGTCGACGGTGGCACCAACGTGCACAGGCGACCGCCCAGTCGACCGCCCGGACGACCGCAGAAGGAGAACGGTCGACCGCCCGGTCGACCGACTGACATTGCCTTGCTCTCGGGTTGATGCGGTCAACCGGCACGGTCGACCGGGACTTGGGTCGATCGACCGGCACGGTCGACCGACAGTCGGATTTTGGCTGAATTCGGAAAGCTGTTCTGAATTGGAAACGAGTCCAATAAGGAATCTGATTCTTCTAGGGTTCCTTGGGTATAAATAGAGGGGCAGAGTCCTTTTCATATGTATGCTTGCTATTGTATTGATTATTAAATCAATAAAGAAATCTCTCTTCCTTACCCTGAGAACGTAGGCAATTTGCCGAACCTCGTTAAATCTTGTGTTTGGTATTTCTTTTATTGTTTTCTTGTTCTTGCTGTTGGTAGTACTTCTCTATTGCATATGTGGCTTAAGGGTTCCTCAAGAGATTGTTGATTTGCGCACAACAACTAATACATGAACAAGTCCATGAGTATGTAATTCCGCTAGAGTTACAAAAAAAGAACATTATGATCTGAGTATCACAGTGTCAGAACAGATCCTGCCAATAATTTAACATGACCTAATGAAGAAATTATCTACTAATTATGATGCAAACTCGTCTGACAGCCTAGCACCCTGAAAGGATATTAATGTTCTATATTGGATTAAATCACATTTACGGAATTTTGAATGTTTAATTTGGATTATCCGAAATACATGTTACACCATTAAAATGATATCTTAAGAACATAAAAAGAATTACACAAGTGTCGCACACCCAAAAATCTAGTAGAATAGAAATTGGCAGAAAACTACAAAAACTAATCTCTCTTACCGATCCGTCAACGTGGAGCGTCTGCTTGATCAAGTTCAAGTTCGAATTAGGATCATCAACATCCACATTCAAAGAATTCCATATCCGACTCTTGGTTACAGAGTTAACCAGGAAAAAAACCACAACTGATAGATCACGGCTCTTAATTCCAGAACCCCAATTCTCAGCCCACTTTATCGTAAAGCATCTCTTGTCACTTCTTCCAACATCCGTAACAAAACCTAGACAGCTGAATGCTCCCACAGTCCTCAATTCCATCACATTTCCCGGCACCAGAGTAGATAAACGAACGACATCGCCCAGCTTCGGAGCATAAACCCTCTCATCTACCACACTAGCACTAGACAATTTCAAACGAATAGATAAATCATCAAACTCTTCTATGCACGCATCGACACGAGGAGCATCAGCAATGCGGTTCAGGCCAGAGGCCAGCTCGGCCCTCGTCTCCTCAAGGAAAGGAAAGCGAAAAGACTCTAAATAGTGGATTAGGGACTCGAAAGTCCTCGGAATTTCTTTTAACTAGAGAAATTAACACAATTAGAGTTTGTAAACGACAGAATAATTTGAAATTGGGAATGAATTGAAACAAATTACAGTTAAAAAAAAAAAAAAACCTGGTCTTTGAAGAGATCTTCGTTGAGTATGTCGTCAGTGGACCACTTGCTGATTATATCAACAAGCTCTTCTTGATTCCTTGAACTCATCTTGAAGAATTTAGGGCGAAAAGGTGATAGATTTCAAGACGAGAAAGTATAAACCTAGCATAATTTGGGTATCTTTCTTTCTTTCTTCTGGTTTTAAAGCGGAGGAGGAGTTCGGTAATCGATGAGGAGAGAAGGGAATGCGGCGAATACTAAGCGTCGCGGAGAAGCTGATGAGTCATGAAGTGGGTGGCGACTCGTGGGGTTCACTTGCGCTTCCCGCGTCTTTTCCAAAACAGTGTGTTTTGCTGCCTTTTCTACATAAATTTCCCATGCATAGTCTTCTAGTTGTTTTCTTTTTATTTATTTACTTATTTAAGTTTAAATTAAATTACACATAAATCCTAAAGCTTCACATGCTTTACATATGGTGGTCTTCGCTGGGCTTTTTTACAAATGAATACTAAAAAACTTTTTATTTTACAATTTATGTTGCTCTTTAATTTTACAGTTTATTTCTTAGAAAATGTTACCCTCTGACTGATTTTTTTTTTATTCGTATACTTTTTTCAATTTTCTGAGCAAAACCCATATCCTAATCTTAAATTTTGAACCACCAATTTCTAAGCCAACCTCTAAAACGGGCATGTTTGGTTTGATGAAAGCGGGAGGAAAATATGTAAGTGGGAAATGAGGATGTGAAATATAGAAGTGTAGTGGAAAATTGAGATTTATGTAATTCTTATTTTCGATATTTTTTTGTAATATGAAAGTGTGAGTGAAAAAGTATATTGTATTTTTCGGTGTTGGTTAGTAATTTGAAAGTGAAAGTGGAAAAGATGACCACAAAGTTGACCATAAAAATATATTAAATTAAATATTAATTCTGAAATGATGTTTTTGTACTGTAATTAGACTGCAAGTAAAATTTACATGACATCAAAATTTAATGTTTTAAGTTACAACTTATTACAAGTGAGATTTACATGACCACAAAATTAATTGTAGCAACCTAAAAGTTAGAAAATGGTAGTGTAAAAGGCATGTGTAAGAGGGAAAAAAGAAAAGAAAAAAAGTTTTCTCATTCCTTATTTTCGATTTAAAATAAACATCCTTCCTATTTTCCTCCCACTTTCATGACTCCAAACACGCCGAACATTGAGCAAGGTTTAGTGGCTACTCTCTCACTGATTGACTGAAAGTCAAAAGATTCTTTCTATCATGTCATATTTTCCTTGTGAATTCCTCTCTTTTTAAGTAAAGTATAACCTTAATATGATTAAACTAACTTTCTCTTAACTTTAAACTATCTATCCTTCAAGTCTCTTTTCTAATTTTACGGTTTTAGTGTTCTTCATTGTAGCACCATTATTTTTCTATTGTTTAGTTTTTCTATTTTTGTTCATAAAAAATTAAATTAAACTGTAAGTACACGGTGTACGGTAAAGTACGTGCAAATATGAGTCGGTCTGCGAGAAAGAGAGATTCTTTTAATATCCAACCAAATTAAAAAATGAAGTTGAAAGATACTTGATTACTTTAAGCAAGAAGATACTAACATGAAAACAATTTAGGGAAGGAATCCTCTAAGCTTGAAAATATTGAATAACAAGTTCATTCTCTCAAAAATAATCATGGTTTATACCATGACTAAGTGTCTACAAATTGAAAGATAATACATGCAAGCACAAAAATCTCTTTTAGAAAATGATTAAATTAAACTAAACAATAATTTCAAAAGCTCTAAACTATTATATCTAAGCATAAACAAGAGTGATACAGCTCACTTTAATTTATTAACGTTCTTGAATGATTTAACAATTTTTTAGATGTTAATAACTTGGCAATAATGAGCACAAAATAAGAGTTGAGTATTAACTACTTAAATATTTTATAACTTAGTTTCATCGTACCCTAAATATTAGAGTAGTTACACATGATTCTTAGTAAATAAGAAACAAAATATAATGAAGAAGGAAAAAAAAAATATTATAAAAAGATAAAACTTTTATTGATATCAAGGTCTATTATAAATGATCTCCAAGCTCCTTGGTTGCTTATCAGCATCAACTCTGTTATTAAGTGATCGTGTTTAATATGTGCAGATTACACTGAATAAGGACAAAATGGAGATTATTAGCTTAATAGACCCATTTTCGGGTATTTAATTAAGTTTTCTTGAATCCCAAGTTAATAACCTTCTAGAAGCCACATTGGATCCCGAATTGAGAGCCATATCTGATGGTTCTATGTAGCAAAGAAAAGAAAATACAATACCTAGCAGCTTCTCTCGTTCAGGAGAATAAGTGGCCCAAAAATCTGGACCATTGGCCCAGATGTTACAGCGTTTCTGCAGTAATTGTTGCGAATCCACAGCAATTTCAAGGCCAATTGGCCCTGATCTTTGACTCATGACCTCGTTTCTTAGTGCTCAAGTCTCATGCCTATAAATACAGTACGAGTGGCCAGAGAATGAGAGGAGGAGAACAGAAATTTGGGTAGGATTTTCTCTTCTCCTTCTAGTTACAGAGTAGGATTTTCTCTTTCTTTTCTTTTCCTTTTTCTTGTATTTTCTTTTTCTTTGTAGAGATAGAATCAGATAGAGAGAGTTTCATGAGAAAAAGAGAGATATTATTGTAATAGAGAGTGACAATCTATACAAATTTCTCCTTTATCTTCATAGTTTCTTGTTCTACGAGTAGCTAGTTTCTTCTTCGTGGCTAAATAACTACTAACCCACTAACCTTTTAACTCTTGTATAATCCACATGAATTTAATAGCATCAAATAAGCATTGTGCTTGCAACAGCCACTGATGGCTCATGAGATGGGCTCTAACTCATAACTTGCTAACAAGCTAACTTGCAAATTCTATTTTATTTCATGCTTGCTCTTTGAAGTTTGATGATTTAATTATAGATTGCACCTTGTTTGTCAAGTTTGAATACTAACCACTTCTTATGGGGTCATGCTTTGAAACGGTTCTTGCAATCCAGCCTAGGACTTGCAAATGATATCTTGAGGCACTAATTATCCAAAGAGGTTAGTATGATTAGTGGGAGCAATTAGTAGGAAGTTAGCCATGGGTTTTCTTTCTTTTTGATTTTACTTCCAAAACCCCTTTTCTCAAATTATTGTTGGCCCAGAGGCCCTTCACTCTAGTTTTGATAATGATTAACTCATGTAGTTATTGTTTACTAATAATCTTGTGATATTTAGTTTCAGATATTTGATCAAGATATTAGTAGGTGATAAGCTTCAACAAAGTGTTTTGGAGCTTTCACATGGTGATTCAAGAGCTTGAGCGTCAAGTTCACATCTAGCACTCGGTTGGAGTCAAGCTCGGTGGATCACGCTTGGATCGAGTCAACTTGGAGACGGAATTCTACAAGAAGACCTCGGTTTGTTTTGTTTATGGTTTAGATCTTGTGTTAAAGATTATATAGTGTTGATATGCTCAAGTTCACAATACACACACTTGTTTTAAAGTTTCATGTTTGGTTTTTCGATTTAACTGATCTTGGTTTTCAAGTCAAAAACATAGATATACTATATTTCATGTATATTGAATTCTATACATATACAACATGCTTAAAAGTTATTTCAATATCATGTTTTTGTATTTGCATGAGTTTTGGAGAAAACGATTTTCCATTCCAAAAATCCTAGTTTTGAAAAATACGATTTTTGGTTTAAGGTAAAATTTTAATATCACAAAAATGGTTAAAATTATTTGACATATGTGTTGAATTTTTGTCACACATATTTGTATTTCAAAGATCTAATAAGAACTAATTTTTGTAGAATTTATATGATTTTATGGGATTTAATTGAAGTCAAAAACCCAAGTTTTCAATCCCTAAAATGTATGACCTGGCTGTCTGCTAGTCGACCGGACCGGTCGACCGTAGCAGAAGTCGGTCGACCGGTCTGGTCTACCAACGTGCACAGACGTGTACGCAGCCATGGGCTGGTGGGCCGGTCGACCGGGCGGTCGACCGTCCAGAGAGCTCTGCTCTCTGGAAATGGCCCCGATCGACCGGCCGGTCGACCGGCAGAGAGCTGCTGCTCTGTATCCAGTCCCGGTCGACCGGAGGCACAATGGTCATAAAAATGACCGTTGGGCCGGTCGACCGGGCGGTCGACCGGACGGGCAAAACTGCCCTTTCCTGCTGCCAACGGGTGGAAATTTTGTGGGGCTATGAATACCCACATTTGAGCTGGTTTTAAATAAGTTTTTAGAGAGCAATTTTTTCACCTTTACAATTGTTTAACATCAAGTTTTCAAAAGAGTTTTTGGGTTTAAAAGATCATTCTTTATTTGTTTTTAAAGTGTTGGAATTTCAAAGAAAATAGAGTCTTTTGGGAATTAGTTTTTTTATCTAAATTTCTATATTTATTTGGAGATTTTTCCAAGTGATTTTCTTTGTTCAAAACACTTTATTTTCTCACACTTGAGCTTATCTATCTATCCTATCTATAGGATCATTGTTTTGTGAGAAAGAATTAGTTTGTGGTTGAGAGAGACCACCAAGTTGTAATCCTTCTATACTTTGTGATATCCCTCTAGTGAGAGGTGACTGTGTTGATATCCCTCTAGTGAGAGGTGATTGTGAGAGTGGTGATTGTGTATCCCTCAAGTGTGAGGTGATTGTTGTTTAGCTAAGTGTCATCCCTCTAAGTGTAGAGGTGATTGAGTTTGTTGGTATCTCTCTAGTGAGAGGTTGATATTGTGTTGGTTTGTGCCTTGCCTTTAGTGAGAGGCTGTATTAGTTGAGAGAGGAGTTGTGTACTCCCAAATTATATTTACCCAAATCCTCAGTGAAGGTTACCTGTGTGGGAAGTCTTGTGTGGACGAGTTAGTGAAAATCCTTCTATGTGAAGACGGGGATGTAGAGGTGTGTGCTCGAACCTCGAAACATATATTTGTGTTTGCGTTTGATCCACTTTCTCTAACTCGCTCTCTTTTATATTGTGCCTTGCATTGATTCATATTGTTTATTCATATTTATATGCTTGGTATTGATTGTGTGTGTGCCTCACTTATGTTGAACCAAGAAAGCTTCATATAGCAACTCAACTCTTATTTAGAGGAATTTAGAGGAGATAGTCCAGAGCCCTTCACCGGTAATTCGGCTACACTCTTTGGTTACACTTTGGAACTTGGGTGTTTGGATGTTGTTGGAAAGCGTGGTTTGGAAAATGTTTTGTCTTTTTCAGTGTTTGGATGGTAATGTGAAAGTGGAAGTGGAAAAGTTGACCACAAAGTTGACCGCAAAATATTATTAAAATAAAAATTAATTAAGAAAAATAAAATATAGACTGTAATTAGAATGCAAGTGAGATTTACATGATCAAAAAATTAACTGTTTTGTGCTACAACTTATTAAAATGACATTTACATGACCACAAAATTAACTATAGCACTCTAGAAGTGAGAAAATTGTTGTGTAAAAGAGAAAAGAGAAAAGGAAAAGGGATTTTCTTATTTTCCTTTTCCGGTGTTTGGATAGATAGGAAAGTGAGCAATTATACTTCCCCATTTCCTTACTTCCGCTTACTTCCTTGCAACCAAACACCCTCTAAGTGTGTTGCATTTAGTTTTTAATTCCGCATCATTTGTCATTAGATTAGTCACACACATATTCACCCCCTCCAGGTGTACTTTCAATTGGTATCAGAGCCTACACTCCTGATATTAGGTTTAACCACCTAGGAGTGAGATCTTGGTTTGCTAATCTAGTGTTGCATTTGCACATAATTGTTTACACATACTCATGGACTTCATGACCCCTCCTATGTTTGATACTTCTAACATTATTATTTAGAAGGCTAGGATGTCCATGTACCTCAAAACCCTAGGTTTGCATGTTTTGTTACCGCTACCAAGAAATCCTATCTTGGTAATAGCAAGCATATAGAGGCCAATGAACAAGCCCTAACGGCACTTAGAAGCACGCTTAACAAAGAATATTTGTGTATGATTTCTCATTGTGATTCCGTCTTTGCAGTGTGGAACATGTTGACCTCTCCTGTGCTCCAAAAGACGAATCATGTGGAGATAGAATCTACTGGAGGAGAATCCGAACAACATTGCTATATGGTCCAAGGGAATGACTCCCTTGAGGTATATTCAAAATCTCAACTAGATGATAGTGCTAGTTCTTCAAGTAATGATCATATTGATGCCGATGCATTAAATGAAGAACTATCTATTGTATGTGAAAAATTGCTAGAAAAATATAATCTTTTGAAAAAGAAAAATTTTGCATTAAAAGAAGAAAATAAAAATTTGTCTTCTATACTTGAGATTGTTTTACAAGAGAGGGATGAGATTTCAAATGAACGTGACTCATTGAAATCCCAACTTGAACTTGCACTTAATGAAAACAAAATTTTGAAAAATAAAAATGATTGCAATGATGTTTTAAGAAAAATGAGGTTTTATCTTCAAAACTTGATTTTGTTATAAAAGAAAATGAATCCTTGAAAATAAAAATTGCTTCAATTTCAAAGGATTTGGATTTGTTTTCAAAGAAAAATACTATTTTGCAAAATGATATTGATTCACATGTTTGTCATGCTAGTATAGCTTCACCACCTAGTGTAACCATAGCATGCTCCACCTCTTCCTCTAACATTGAAAATGATATAAACTTATTGAAGAAGAATGTTGATTGTTTGGGCTCCACTTTGAGCCAATGTGCCATGAACCACACACGTTTGGAATCTATGTTTCGAAAGAAACATGTTCCTCCTATGCATGCACACAAAACACGGCATACACATGCTTCCCACGTACATACACACAACACTATGTATGCTCATGTGTACACATGTACACATTGTGGACGTAAGGGTCACCTTGCTAAGTATTGTTATGATAGAGTACATAATGTAAATTTAGCAAATAGATTTGTTTGGGTTAGGAAATGTGCTAACCCTCATGGACCCAATAGAGTATGGGTACCAAAGACCACTCCTATTTTATTTGATGTAGGTGTGGGCTCTCACATGACGTGAGAGTTAT
The DNA here is from genome assembly GCA_038442645.1 of Agave tequilana. Taxonomy (NCBI): domain Eukaryota; kingdom Viridiplantae; phylum Streptophyta; class Magnoliopsida; order Asparagales; family Asparagaceae; genus Agave; species Agave tequilana. The sequence continues at coordinate 145,988 of JAVJIF010003821.1, forward strand.
TGGTGCCTTGAGGTGGATGCGTTCCGAGCTTAATGGTGATTATTTTAGATGCATCACTTTCAAGGGAAGTATGGTGGGAGGACCACCTTGGTTTGGAGACATAAAGATGTGCCCTCATGATTTTGGTAACGATCTCTTACTCCTTATTTATGTTTTCATGCTTTCATGATTGATGTAACGCCCCGATCTTAAAGATACGGAGACGTTATGGCGACGCATATATGCGAGGTAAATACCCCTCGTATACGCGCTAAGCCTCAATTGTAACCTGAACAAGCTATAAATCGGAAGCATAATGATCAATGAACACTGCAGTAATACATATAAGACCACACATGATAGCAATGAATAACGGGAAGAAAATGATAGCTGAATAGAAGTCAAAGGTGATATACAGGAATCAAAGAATAATAACAAGAATGAAATGCAAGTATACCAGAATCAAAGAAGAGGACCCAAGCTCCTCGCAAAGCGTACCGCCTCATCAAACACCTGCACATTAGAAACAATCGTCCAATAGCTGGACGTGCAAATCCAGGGTCGTCAGAACGCGACCATAATGAGTGTGTGTGTAAAGGGGAAAGAACTCGTGCAGAATAAACCATGTGCATAAATAGTAATAAGAACAACTGCAAATATAAGAGACTAAATAACAGGATGAATAACTGAACAATGAAAGCAACACGAATAAAGACAGCAAGAATAAGAGTACAGGTATAAGACCAGTAAAGCAACTGTAGCAATCAACAGATGTCTATATGTGTAACCTATCACATGTCACTAGGTTGGTATCCAAGTCTGGTCATAAGTCTGGTCCTGGTTACAATCATGGGTCTATCATAATGATATATAAATATACAACCAGGTGATTACAGTCAGTCACAAAGCATCAACAGTTTATTATTAATTATGTCAGCGAACACCAATTGTCACATGCAATAGACGCATCCCATACTACGCCTACCACACATGCCGATCGATGCCCTTAAGTTATTGAAACTGATCGGTTGGAGACATTGTCCATGCTTTAGGTGGGTCCCGTGCATACCCGGGACCACGGCCCAGACTCCTGGCGCTGAACCAGGACCTACCGCAAGGTAGTCAGGAACATGTAAACAGGAACATGTACATGTATAACATGTATAACAGGAAACATGACGGGGTGCCAGTCACCCCACGGGAACCCTGCAGTGGAACCCTCTTTCGGCTGCGCAACCTAAATCCTAGGTCCACCCAAAATACGGACGCTGTCTCCTCCATCAATCTCCCCAATCCCAGTGCAAGTTGTTTGTTATCATGTTTTAGTTTATCAAGATTATTTAGTATACATGTTACTTAAATCTCTGGGATGACTCAGTGGTGGTCACGGTAACAATATCAACATGTGAAAGTCAGGGTACCGGTATAACAGGAGTATAACATGTCAAGTAACAGGATGCCGGTATAACAGGAACATGTAACAAGTAAACATGCGGGTGTTGTTACCGTGTAATAATATTTTCCCAGCAAATTTCAGTAACATGAACATGATAGTTATCAGGTAGATGCCAAGTAGTCAGTCAGGTTCCACAGGTAAATCAATATACACAAGGTGAGTAATAACCTACTGTCAAGAATAGAACAATCCAGTCAAAGTATACTATACTCAGATTCTCAAGACCATCCATACATCACTCTTAAAGTCATCAATAAGTAAAGTCGATCAATAGCTATCATAAAACTCTGAACATATATTATGATCACCAATATCAATGAGATCACTCTCATAACAACTCTATCTCCCTAACTGAATAGATCAGTCACTATACATGAAGCACACGGTATGTCCTCAATATCAACAAGTCAACATACTCCATAATCATAACTACAGATGAAACATCCTCAAACAACATGTGGCCTAGCATATCTACTCTTGGTACCCAACATCAACAACATATCATCTAAACAAATCCCAAATGCCAACAACGTCAATCTCATCTTAATACAAGTCAGGTTCCAATATAAGAAATATAGATTCTGGATAACCTCTAACTCAAGATCAATCTAAATCACAACTCAACTAAATCAATCATATCTGATATGACCTCAATATTCAACTAATAAAGTCATGTCTAATTACCGAACATCATTCAATGTAAATAACATACGTTCCGGATCAATCCCAAGTCATTACAACCAACTCATATATCCAATAGTCACATGATCGTCAAGTATCAATACACATCAAGTAATCTGATACATAATTGTTGTTCCAACATATAACAATATCCAGTACTAATCCTCTCACTCAAACAATCTAATCTGATTCCCAAGTCTTCGCAATCACCACTCCTATTAAGATCAATCATTACATCCCAACACTCGGTGTCACAACATATACATACATCTAAGATTCTATTAGATCAAGTCTTTCCCATCAATATCCCTCTCTTGAAGTCATATACATCCATCAATAGTCATTACATAACCCATGGGTGAAGTCCCCAATCCATAAAGAATCTATACCCAGCTGACAGACAGGTATTAGTCGACTAGGGCTATACACAAGTCGACTAGAGGAAGGCATAGTCGACTAATCAAGTGGGCCAAGTCGACTATACCAAGGCCAAGTCGACTACACAGGAATGGCTAGTCGACTACACAGGGATACAGAGAGCTACACAGTTACAGGTCAACTTATTAGTCAACTAGGGCTAAGGGGGTAGTCGACTACTCCAACTGCTAGTCGACTATCGAATATGCCAAGTCGACCAGCAGAGAGATACAGAGAGTCACATATATTCTGGAAGCTATACTAGTCGACTAGGGTTTAGGGTTAGTCGACTAACAAGGGTGTTAGTCGACTATAAATATGGGTAAGTCGACTAATCTGCCTGCAACCTGATACTGTAATTGATCCTGCACCATATTCCAAATCTCCACATCCTCTCAATATCTCTCATGCTACATCCTGAAATGTCTATAACAATAATCTAGATATTCATAGGACAAACATGGGGGGGTTCTAACATGTATCAATAATCATGCATATCATATCTCTATACATCCAACATGTAAAATAAACGGGAGATGATCGTCCACCTCCATGCTTGATGGTCTCCACACATAAACATGTAACATAAGTGTTCTACTCAACAATTTACATCACATATAAAATAATAATTGCGATCACTTAATAAAGAGAGAGAGAGAGAAAGAGAGAGACACTCACCTGAGATCCATCCCAAGTCCGAAGCACTGAAATTACAAGGCCTCGATAAATATCATGGGGGCACGGTGCGTTCGCTCTCGCCAACGGTGATCCACGGCGATCCGCGGAGAGCCAGAAAATGACTCTGAGGAAGATGTTTCCAACACATACACAATTTCAATTAAGCATATGATTTCAGTTCACATAACAGGACTATGGAGCATTTATATTTATAAATTGAAAATGGAAATCTGCGCCTCACTAGTAATTCATGTTGAATGATAAAAGTAATTGGCTTCAACTGATGTTAACAAAAATAATAGACAATAATTTGGCATATGGATCAAGGTCACGAACCTCGTAACCTGGTAGAATTCGAAGGAATCAATGGGAGAGGAGGAAGGGAAACTTAGCACCACGGTGTTGTCCTCACGTTGGGGGTCTGCTGCATGTTGTTATGCGTGCCAAGTGCTGCAGAGGGCAGCCAAGGAAGTGGAGGAAACCGCTGTCAAGGGAGAGGAGGTTCGGGTGTTGCCGATATTAAATCCCTGCTCTTTGCATACCCATTCACCAAAGTAGTCTGACACAGTACTTCCCTCATGCTCAGGTCATTGAAAACATTCCTTGCATCATCCACCCACTAGTTCTTCGCATACGCATCAACCAGCAACTTGGTTCACAAGATTCGATGACAAAAAAACCCAATAACAAAATCAGCATTTGTCAAGGATCCGGCGAGCGACAGAGATCATGCCCAAGCGAGCATACCCCACAAGCATGGAGTTGTAGGTGAAGACATTCTTTGTGGACATTTTGTCGAGCAGGTCGCGGGCATCGTCAGGGCGATTGAGGAAGAAGATGTGGCTGGTTAGGTTATGTCGTGCAAGGGGGAGTGACGGTGACGCATATCTTTCTGGCAAGGCGGAGACGGGATCGAACACGCGGCGATTTCTGACAATGGCAGCACATGGTAGAGAGGGGGGTATGCGGGTTCAGGCTTGGAGGGGCTCGGTTGTGCGAGGTCAAAGGGAAGGAGTAGCAGCCTGAGGGGTGCTCATGGCTTGGGGTTCTGTGGAGGTGGGGCTCGAGGTCGGTGGTCTCGACGGGAAGATGAAGGTGTTGTGGGGAGGAAAAGATAATGGAGATAATACGGTGGGTTAGTTAAGATGTAGATTTGTTAAGATTTGATTAGGTTAAGATTTAGTTAGTTATGATAAGATTTGGATTTAGGTTTGGGATTTCGTTGTTTGGATTTAGATCATGATAATAGCTTATAAGTTATGGGTAAAAGAGAAAGTGTGCGGGTGAGGATGTCTGTGAAGTTGAGAAGATGTAATCAGTATAATCCTAGGTTAAATTCATTTGATTCCCTACTCAATTGAACCCAAAAGTGGCCTGGTGGTTGCGACTAGAGTTCTGGTGTGTAAGGCTGGGAGTTCGATTCCCAGTACAAGCAAATGAGGAGAAATTTTTTTTTTTTTTTTTTTTGAAGGGTTAGGATTTGGGCCTGCTATTTGGGCTTGGGCTCAATTAGAAAATAAATAAGGAGGAAAGTGATAAGATGGTCTTGGGCTTGAAACAAAGGAAAGAAGAATGAGATAATAAAAATCATGAAGATAATAATCAAGAATTAATTAAAATAATATCTTAACTTTAAAAATGACAATTTTCTTAAAACAAAATACACATACACTTAATAAGTATTATTTTTCACAATTAATTCATGTATTGTAAGATATGGGTATTACATTCTACCCACCTTAATAAAAATTTCGTCCTCGAAATTTCAATAAAGCGGGGAATGATAAAAAATCAAACTAGGAAGAAGATGAAGCTTCCACACCGCTTCTCACTGCATCAAGACTTCACCACGCTTCCGCTGCGCCACTCTGATCTCTGGTACCGGCTTCAACGAGGAGTAACCAATCTCAAGAGATAGAATTAGGAGAAACGAATAGGAAAGAAGGATGAAATCAAGATGGACATCCAAATCACTCTAAATGTAGTGTTGGAATCATGGATATCAACAGATCAAGAATGGAATTTCCAAAGGGAGGACAATCAATTCCAAATGGAGTCAATATTATCATGTGAATAATATATGTATATTGCAGTGTAAGTATAACTTGTTTCAGGTTACCGGTAAGAACTAGGTCTCTCTTGCAAATCAAGAGTCAAAATTCAAGATCGCAAGTCGAAAACCTAGGCTCTGATACCACTCTGTAACGCCCCGATCTTAAAGATACGGAGACGTTATGGCGACGCATATATGCGAGGTAAAATACCCCTCGTATACGCGCTAAGCCTCAATTGTAACCTGAACAAGCTATAAATCGGAAGCATAATGATCAATGAACACTGCAGTAATACATATAAGACCACACATGATAGCAATGAATAACGGGAAGAAAATGATAGCTGAATAGAAGTCAAAGGTGATATACAGGAATCAAAGAATAATAACAAGAATGAAATGCAAGTATACCAGAATCAAAGGAAGAGGACCCAAGCTCCTCGCAAAGCGTACCGCCTCATCAAACACCTGCACATTAGAAACAATCGTCCAATAGCTGGACGTGCAAATCCAGGGTCGTCAGAACGCGACCATAATGAGTGTGTGTGTAAAGGGGAAAGAACTCGTGCAGAATAAACCATGTGCATAAATAGTAATAAGAACAACTGCAAATATAAGAGACTAAATAACAGGATGAATAACTGAACAATGAAAGCAACACGAATAAAGACAGCAAGAATAAGAGTACAGGTATAAGACCAGTAAAGCAACTGTAGCAATCAACAGATGTCTATATGTGTAACCTATCACATGTCACTAGGTTGGTATCCAAGTCTGGTCATAAGTCTGGTCCTGGTTACAATCATGGGTCTATCATAATGATATATAAATATACAACCAGGTGATTACAGTCAGTCACAAAGCATCAACAGTTTATTATTAATTATGTCAGCGAACACCAATTGTCACATGCAATAGACGCATCCCATACTACGCCTACCACACATGCCGATCGATGCCCTTAAGTTATTGAAACTGATCGGTTGGAGACATTGTCCATGCTTTAGGTGGGTCCCGTGCATACCCGGGACCACGGCCCAGACTCCTGGCGCTGAACCAGGACCTACCGCAAGGTAGTCAGGAACATGTAAACAGGAACATGTACATGTATAACATGTATAACAGGAAACATGACGGGGTGCCAGTCACCCCACGGGAACCCTGCAGTGGAACCCTCTTTCGGCTGCGCAACCTAAATCCTAGGTCCACCCAAAATACGGACGCTGTCTCCTCCATCAATCTCCCCAATCCCAGTGCAAGTTGTTTGTTATCATGTTTTAGTTTATCAAGATTATTTAGTATACATGTTACTTAAATCTCTGGGATGACTCAGTGGTGGTCACGGTAACAATATCAACATGTGAAAGTCAGGGTACCGGTATAACAGGAGTATAACATGTCAAGTAACAGGATGCCGGTATAACAGGAACATGTAACAAGTAAACATGCGGGTGTTGTTACCGTGTAATAATATTTTCCCAGCAAATTTCAGTAACATGAACATGATAGTTATCAGGTAGATGCCAAGTAGTCAGTCAGGTTCCACAGGTAAATCAATATACACAAGGTGAGTAATAACCTACTGTCAAGAATAGAACAATCCAGTCAAAGTATACTATACTCAGATTCTCAAGACCATCCATACATCACTCTTAAAGTCACCAATAAGTAAAGTCGATCAATAGCTATCATAAAACTCTGAACATATATTATGATCACCAATATCAATGAGATCACTCTCATAACAACTCTATCTCCCTAACTGAATAGATCAGTCACTATACATGAAGCACACGGTATGTCCTCAATATCAACAAGTCAACATACTCCATAATCATAACTACAGATGAAACATCCTCAAACAACATGTGGCCTAGCATATCTACTCTTGGTACCCAACATCAACAACATATCATCTAAACAAATCCCAAATGCCAACAACGTCAATCTCATCTTAATACAAGTCAGGTTCCAATATAAGAAATATAGATTCTGGATAACCTCTAACTCAAGATCAATCTAAATCACAACTCAACTAAATCAATCATATCTGATATGACCTCAATATTCAACTAATAAAGTCATGTCTAATTACCGAACATCATTCAATGTAAATAACATACGTTCCGGATCAATCCCAAGTCATTACAACCAACTCATATATCCAATAGTCACATGATCGTCAAGTATCAATACACATCAAGTAATCTGATACATAATTGTTGTTCCAACATATAACAATATCCAGTACTAATCCTCTCACTCAAACAATCTAATCTGATTCCCAAGTCTTCGCAATCACCACTCCTATTAAGATCAATCATTACATCCCAACACTCGGTGTCACAACATATACATACATCTAAGATTCTATTAGATCAAGTCTTTCCCATCAATATCCCTCTCTTGAAGTCATATACATCCATCAATAGTCATTACATAACCCATGGGTGAAGTCCCCAATCCATAAAGAATCTATACCCAGCTGACAGACAGGTATTAGTCGACTAGGGCTATATACAAGTCGACTAGAGGAAGGCATAGTCGACTAATCAAGTGGGCCAAGTCGACTATACCAAGGCCAAGTCGACTACACAGGAATGGCTAGTCGACTACACAGGGATACAGAGAGCTACACAGTTACAGGTCAACTTATTAGTCGACTAGGGCTAAGGGGGTAGTCGACTACTCCAACTGCTAGTCGACTATCGAATATGCCAAGTCGACCAGCAGAGAGATACAGAGAGTCACATATATTCTGGAAGCTATACTAGTCGACTAGGGTTTAGGGTTAGTCGACTAACAAGGGTGTTAGTCGACTATAAATATGGGTAAGTCGACTAATCTGCCTGCAACCTGATACTGTAATTGATCCTGCACCATATTCCAAATCTCCACATCCTCTCAATATCTCTCATGCTACATCCTGAAATGTCTATAACAATAATCTAGATATTCATAGGACAAACATGGGGGGGTTCTAACATGTATCAATAATCATGCATATCATATCTCTATACATCCAACATGTAAAATAAACGGGAGATGATCGTCCACCTCCATGCTTGATGGTCTCCACACATAAACATGTAACATAAGTGTTCTACTCAACAATTTACATCACATATAAAATAATAATTGCGATCACTTAATAAAGAGAGAGAGAGAGAGAAAGAGAGAGACACTCACCTGAGATCCATCCCAAGTCCGAAGCACTGAAATTACAAGGCCTCGATAAATATCATGGGGGCACGGTGCGTTCGCTCTCGCCAACGGTGATCCACGGCGATCCGCGGAGAGCCAGAAAATGACTCTGAGGAAGATGTTTCCAACACATACACAATTTCAATTAAGCATATGATTTCAGTTCACATAACAGGACTATGGAGCATTTATATTTATAAATTGAAAATGGAAATCTGCGCCTCACTAGTAATTCATGTTGAATGATAAAAGTAATTGGCTTCAACTGATGTTAACAAAAATAATAGACAATAATTTGGCATATGGATCAAGGTCACGAACCTCGTAACCTGGTAGAATTCGAAGGAATCAATGGGGAGAGGAGGAAGGGAAACTTAGCACCACGGTGTTGTCCTCACGTTGGGGGTCTGCTGCATGTTGTTATGCGTGCCAAGTGCTGCAGAGGGCAGCCAAGGAAGTGGAGGAAACCGCTGTCAAGGGAGAGGAGGTTCGGGTGTTGCCGATATTAAATCCCTGCTCTTTGCATACCCATTCACCAAAGTAATCTGACACAGTACTTCCCTCATGCTCAGGTCATTGAAAACATTCCTTGCATCATCCACCCACTAGTTCTTCGCATACGCATCAACCAGCAACTTGGTTCACAAGATTCGATGACAAAAAAACCCAATAACAAAATCAGCATTTGTCAAGGATCCGGCGAGCGACAGAGATCATGCCCAAGCGAGCATACCCCACAAGCATGGAGTTGTAGGTGAAGACATTCTTTGTGGACATTTTGTCGAGTAGGTCGCGGGCATCGTCAGGGCGATTGAGGAAGAAGATGTGGCTGGTTAGGTTATGTCGTGCAAGGGGGAGTGACGGTGACGCATATCTTTCTGGCAAGGCGGAGACGGGATCGAACACGCGGCGATTTCTGACAATGGCAGCACATGGTAGAGAGGGGGGTATGCGGGTTCAGGCTTGGAGGGGCTCGGTTGTGCGAGGTCAAGGGAAGGAGTAGCAGCCTGAGGGGTGCTCATGGCTTGGGGTTCTGTGGAGGTGGGGCTCGAGGTCGGTGGTCTCGACGGGAAGATGAAGGTGTTGTGGGGAGGAAAAGATAATGGAGATAATACGGTGGGTTAGTTAAGATGTAGATTTGTTAAGATTTGATTAGGTTAAGATTTAGTTAGTTATGATAAGATTTGGATTTAGGTTTGGGATTTCGTTGTTTGGATTTAGATCATGATAATAGCTTATAAGTTATGGGTAAAAGAGAAAGTGTGCGGGTGAGGATGTCTGTGAAGTTGAGAAGATGTAATCAGTATAATCCTAGGTTAAATTCATTTGATTCCCTACTCAATTGAACCCAAAAGTGGCCTGGTGGTTGCGACTAGAGTTCTGGTGTGTAAGGCTGGGAGTTCGATTCCCAGTACAAGCAAATGAGGAGAAATTTTTTTTTTTTTTTTTTTTTGAAGGGTTAGGATTTGGGCCTGCTATTTGGGCTTGGGCTCAATTAGAAAATAAATAAGGAGGAAAGTGATAAGATGGTCTTGGGCTTGAAACAAAGGAAAGAAGAATGAGATAATAAAATCATGAAGATAATAATCAAGAATTAATTAAAATAATATCTTAACTTTAAAAATGACAATTTTCTTAAAACAAAATACACATACACTTAATAAGTATTATTTTTCACAATTAATTCATGTATTGTAAGATATGGGTATTACAATTGATTTTTAGCATGTTTTGATTACTATGTTAAATGCCATGATAATTAGGCTTGTGATATACATGATTAGTATTTGAGATACATCCATGTTCTATATGGATTTATATTATTGTGTTCTCACTTTAGTTTAACTATTGTGTATATCATAGATCTAAGACACGTGCTTTTACATAATGATCTTATTAGTTTATGTTTTGGTTTGCACTTCATTTTTTGATTACATGTTTAGATGTAGTTTTCATTAAAACTTGTGTATATACTTGTACAACTAATGAGCTACAAATTGATTATTATATGTTTGTACTTGATTGCTCATTTGTACCCATTAGATGTAATAGTATAGCCTAGTTTTGATGATTCATGCATTTTGACTTGTATTCCCTATTTTTGGACATGTTTTTCATGTTTTGTTCGAGCCACGCTCTACGTCCCCGCCTTCAACACGATGAAGGATTTCCACTATTGGTGATCCCACTGGATCCTCAATACAAGGACACACTTGTCCTATCTCTCGGTGTCGCCACAACACTTTGAAGCACACCCGCTCGCTTGAGGCCGATGCCTCTACAACTTCTCACAATAAGAAAGGTTGATCACACTTGATCAAAAAGCTCACTTTGCACAATCCTACAACCAAGATGAGAGAGATAATACTATGGGATTGTGTAGTGCAAATGACTAGAGAGAAGTAGAGGATTGCTTCAAGAAAGTGTTGGAAATTTTTGGCTTAAAGTGAAAATCTTTTTCTAAAAGGGTAAGCTTTGAAAACTAAAGTTTTTGCTTGAAAATCTTGTTGTTGCTTAGAAATCTTCTTCTTAAAGTTTGTAGAAGTGTCCCACTATTTATAGGGGATGAAAAACAACCTACACAGCTCAAAAGAGTCGTTGGGGGTGAATCCCAACAAAAGCTGTCCAGAAAAATAGAGCTGTTGGAGTCTGTCAGAACTTCTGACAGCTAACGGTCGACCGGGCCGGTCGACCGCCAACGGTCAGAAATCCGACCGTTGGGGAGGTCGGTCGACTGGGCGGCCGACCGAGACCAAAACTAGAGAGCAACTCTCTCTGTCGGTCGACCGACTCGGTCGACCGAGGAAAAACAGAGAGCAGCAACTTGCTCACGGTCGACGGGGTCAGTCGACCGATGTGCACACATGCACAGTGGTGCATGTCGGTCAACTGGGTCGGTCGACCGGACTCTGCCAGAACTGTTTTTCCAGAGTCTGCCAAGGAAAGGAAATTTTGGTTGAAAAGTTCCTTTGTTTAAGGATTTATAAAATAGGATTCTAGAACTTAGTGTGATTATAGATCAACACCCAAAAATGTTTGAACTCTATTTTGATGAAAATCCTTTTTGGTGAAATGGAAAATTGATTTTTCGAAAACAGATTTTTTCAAACATGGTTTTTCCAAAACTAGGTTAGAAATTTTGTTATGAAAATTGTTTTGAAGCCATGAAGCAATACTAGATGTGTGTGTGTGACAATCCCAAGTATTCTACCTCTATCATCTAGGTTTTGACACAATCATCTAAAAATACTAACTAAAAAGAAAATTACAAATCTTGAGGTCTTCTTCTTGTTTGATCCTGGAGCGCTTCTACTGTGCTAGGCTCGGGGATCCAAATCCTTTGCGACATCCAAAAGTGTGAGTCTTGAGTTGGTGCCGTCAAATCAACTATAATATTTACCTGAAACTTATGTAAACAAAAGTTGTTAAAAACATAACTAAATATGGTTTGTTATCATCAAAATGTCGGGCTAATGGCCTTTGAGCCAACATTTACATCATATTGCCACCGATCTCTACAAAAACTAGGTGCCTCCAAACCCTAGTCTTAGTAACCCCATTGCGACTCCCAAAGAAGGTTAGCTTGAGTCAACTCATTTTGAGCCTGAAACTCTCCACGATTCAGGTCTGGAAAACTTAACCTTGTTGCCAAACGAGGCCAATATGGTCACGTTTTGATCTGGTTTTATCTTAGTTTTAAGGTTGTTTATGTCGTTTCAGCCATCTCCTCATCTTTCCCTCATTTATTCCTTCTCCCTCTTCAAAATACCCTGAAATTATTCATCTCACATTCACAAACATTTACTGATCGACTACATTTAATGGCTCAGAAACCACAAGCATTTCTTTTCTTACTCGTTTTTAAGCAAAACAAAAGTTTTAGCATTTTATAGAAAGTGAAAAGGCCATCTTTTTCCCCCTGAAACTCCAGATAATAACAGTTGTGTTTACAAGATAACAATCATATAGACATGTCAGCTACTTTTTTCTGTTCTTTCCCTTCCTTTTGTTCTTCTTCTGATTCTTGCTAGATGCCCCTTTATTTCCAAGACTCTTTTTTTCTGAAACAGCTGTGAGGGCTGAATTCTCTACAGAAGTACCTCCTTTCTTCATCATTAAATGAGTATATGCATGAAACCTTGACCTCCTCGTCAGCAGCTTATTTATCAGCTTTTCAATAAGTCTCTTCACAAGTCCATACTCACTGGAAAACACACAGCAGATTAAAAATTAGAACAGAGACAGATAATCTGACAAGCAGCTGCAGAACCATAAAGATACATCACAGAGATGATAAATTATCACAAAAATGAAAGTACACTACCGGTGACATTATCGCGCTGAATCTAAGTAAACCGTATGATTCAGCATATGCACAACTCAGGACAATTGTAATAAATGACTGACTAAATTTTACTAAATCTCTCTTAACTTTTAATTAAAGTCAAATAACCGCCCATTATTTCATGAATCATCACTAAAACTCTCAAAACTTTGTTGCCGTTATCACATCCACTCCTTCCGTTAACCCAAGTCATCACATGATGTCACATGATATCATTCAACATAATTTTAGACTAAATTACACCTTGTTATTTTAAATCTAGCCCATACTTTAAATTTTTACTCTAACTTATGTAGAAATTAGTTTAAACCCAAAATGGATCTAAACCAACTTCATCTCTTTTAACCCTTCTTCTCCTTCTATTCTAAGCCATAATCTAAAGACAAGGAGTTCATTAGGAGAATGATGAATTAAGATATGATATAACATACGACAACAAAAATAGAGGGCGAAATTAGGGTTTTACTTAGATATGATGAGTTAGGTTTTAATTTGGATATGAGAATAGAAAGATGGGCAGGAAGATTAGAGCTTGAATTGGGAATGATGCGTGTTTGATGTGGCATTACAATGCCAGAATAGAAAAAAGGGGGAAACAATGATAGTTCCTTTTAGATCATGGGTTACGGTTTGATTTGAGGACATGACAATAGAAAAGAGCGGAAAATAAGGTTAAAACTTGATTGGAAGTGATGGATTCTTGGCTTTGTTAAGAGATTGAAAAAGAAGAATAGAAGAGAAACGGGTGAAGAAGATGAAATAACAGGTATAAACTCATTTTGAGTTGAGTATTGGACTAATAAATTAAAATAAAAAAAGAACTCATGTCAAGGGCAAAAATGTCATTTTACATCCCCAGCTAACACCATTATGCTCTTAACGGTTTGAAAAGTTTAAGAAGGATTATTGATTATTCATAAAATATTGTGAGGTTTTGTGACTTTAGGAAAAAAAAAAAAGGTTAAAAGAGGTTTAGTGAAATTTAGCCTAAATAAATTGAAACCTAAGTTGAGGGTTGCCATGAAAACTTACCTCACATTGAGAAGGTCGAAGAGTTGTGTCAACTCATCAATGAGGAGCAGAATTTCTTCAAGCAGGGCTTTATCATCATCGTGAAGAGAACTCTTGTCTAAGCTGTTCACTTGAGTGTGAAGAACAGATAAAAATTTCTCCAATTCCATCTGGAAAACATAACATACAAATAATGAGATTGGGCCATGTATCAAAATGAACTTCTATACAAATTAACTTGATATGAAATGCACCTTTAGGTTTGAAGCAACAATCTTAGCTTTGCAATCATTGCTGCCCTTTCCATGTTCCAACACAATAGCATCAAAAGTTAAGCAGAGATGTTTAAAACCATCCTGAAAATCATAGCCCCTGCTGTCATTCCCTTCGGCAGCAATTCCCTTCTTAGAAAACTCCAAATCAGAAGCAAATTTATTATCAGGAACACTACAATCAGAAGAAATACCAACATCGCTAGAAGTTCCTGATTCACATATATTAGCTTCATTCTGGTGAAAGACACAAGAATTCTTTGGGAAAAGTAAATCCATCATATCCTCTCTGCTTCGCGAACTGCTCATATCTATAAAAAGAGTATTTACAAATGTGAATTTTGGGGCGTCATCTGTCAAACATACCATCACTAATGGATCACCTATTGTCATGAGGGCAGTGGAAAATATATCATGAAAGTTATCCTCCTCCAAAGTGCAAAGGTGATTATGGAATGCTTTAGACAATACCGAAACAATATCCTTCTGCCTTAATACATCCACAAGCATTTTAAATGGCACTCCTGAGTTCATGTGGAGAACACCAATCATGATGACCAACTTCAAAACCAGTGATGGATAGTACTGATTTGCAGTTAGTTTGGACGTTCTAATCCATTGCATTGTCCCAGGATGATCAAACAAGATTTGCCCAATCATGTATGCCAAACAGCTAACTGATTCTGTAAAGAATACCTGATCATGAGAATCAGTATTAAAGCAGCAAAATGAATCTGAACAACCAAGTGCCTCAACAAAATATCCTTTTGTTGTAAAGAAGTAGCTCCGACAAGCTGATAACATAAATATGAGCTGTTCAACAAGATATAGGAAAGTCGGAGGTGAAATGTAGTCTACTTCATTCTGCCAGTCGATATCAAATGTACTACGCAGAGCATCTCGGAGGCTTGATGCTATCTGTCGACATCCTGATTCCTTGTTCCTCATATACTCCATGAATATTTTCCATTCTTGCATTTCATCCAGATGGTTTATGATAGATTCATAAAGTTCATCCTCTAGCTTTCCACAAACCATGACAATCATTGCAACCCTACCGATCTTTCCATATGTCAATTTACCGCTGACAATTTCGACAAGAATATCCCGCAACAATTCTTTAGCAAGTTCTTTTTTCGAAGACCAATGATGCTTTCCTTTAGTTCTAGTCTCCAGTCAACAGGAAAAACAATGTTAAAGAAGGACCTCTTTGTTTCAGAGAGTATACCGTGGATTGACTTTGAATATGATTTTGTGTGTCCCTTCTCATAACTGATCAAAAATTTTGATATTTGAAAGATCCTGAGAAGAGCTACACCTCGACTCACTGAAGACAGACTATGTCCCATGCAAAACCTGTCGAGGCAACCCAATACTTCAGTACCAACAGAAAGTAATTCTGAAGCCCAATAACTCTTAACAGAAGACAGAAACTGGTTAGTTCCTATAAGTGCGAGTTTTCCATCCTTTTTAGAAGATCTGACGCCACTTCCTCTCAACCAGAAAGCCTCTGGATTGTACACAACAAAAGTCCTGTCGTTGTTCCTCTGAACACCAAAGTAATTCATACAGAACTCTAGATGCCTCCCACTTCCAACTTTAAGAAAATCATCAGCCTTCTGAAGGGAGTCCAACACAACAAAGACCTTTTCCTTCCAGATATTCCAAGCAAATACCAATGTCTCTGAAGAGAACAGATTCTGGAGCAACTTAGCTACGTGCTTGTCTGGATCATCATCAACTTCAGATTCCCTATGAAACTTTGAAGGATCAGATTTCATATGAATATCAAGAATTTTACGAGCAGAAAAAAGTTCTGCCTTTACAATCTCAAGTCTTGTAGCAGAACTCAGGATTTTTGCAAGATCTGCCAAGCCCTTTTCTTCATCTTCTACTATATTAATCTCCAAACTAATAGATTCAAAAGGAAGCCCTGAACTTTTCTCAGCTAACAATTTGGCTTTCATCAAAAGATCATCTTTCTGCTTAAATGTCTTTAAGGGCCACCCATTGTTTCCAGCTGTCCAGAGTGAGTTCATGACAACATAGTCCAGAATTAATCTGGAGGATGCTTCAAAATGACCAGCCTTTTCAAGCATATTAGCCTGAAGAAGATGGTCACCTTTCATCTTTGCAATATTTGCAGCTTCCACAAAGTTTCCTAATTCTTTCTCCATGGAAAGCAACTCATCAAGATATCCTCTTGACTTTAGAAAATTTCGTGCTTTATCTATAGAGTTAAATGCTTTTACAAACTTCATCACCTGTTTTGAATATTTGAGCTCATGATAGTGACGAGCACGTGTCCAGAAATGGAAATCCAATCTCTTCCCAATCTACCACATCCACTTCAACAATTTTAGATGTTCGGTCTCCTCTCCAATATTCAATAAACTGCAATCCCATATCAAATAGATTGCCACTGGAGCAAGCTGACAAGCACTCTGAGTAATAGTTTCCCTTATCATATGCCTTGGCTGCAAGTGACCAGCGTCGAGCCTTGGACAAGAAATCACCAGCATCATGAAGCCTAGATTCGCCACATTTCTCCAAATAAATAGTACCTTCATCAGAAAATAAAACATTAGTTGAAACCCTACAAAAATTAAAATAGAGATGAAAAACATGTAAACAGCAGTGTCTGTTGTTGAAGAACTGTGCAGTTATGAATACTGATTGTGGAGCAGCATTTGGACTGTGGTGCTTCAGCGTGGACAGCAATGATGATGGGCAGGATAATGGAAACAACCCAACAGAGGAATCCCTGAATCTCCCAAGCACGAAGAACAATTCTCAAAGCAGCACAAATATCACGAACCAGAGAAAGGCACAGAAACACAGATTTAACGAGGTTCGGCCTTGATGCCTACGTCCTCGGGGCAAGAAAAGGGGGAGGGTTTTTATTGATTTCAACAAATCAATTACACTTACAGCAATGGGGATCGGGAAAGTTCTGCCTCTGCTCTACTCTCCTCCCAGATTGCACACAAACCCTTTCACAAGATCTCTCTCAAAGATACAAACCCTAGAAATCCAACACAGCCCTTAAATAGGATTCAAAAATAACCCTTTCCGAAACAGGCAGACCCGACTGTCGGTCGACCGGCCGGTCGACCGACCCTATGCACCGGTCGACTGGTCCGGTCGACCGGGCCCAACCGAGAGTTAGGTCACTTCAGTTGGTCGACCGCCCGGTCGACCGATCTCCTCCTGCGGTCGACCGGGCCGGTCGACCGCTATGCTGTGCATGTCAGCGTGCACGTCGGTCGACCGGACCGGTCGACCGAGCCACTGCTTCTGCCGACGGTCGACCGGGCCGGTCGACCGTACACCTTTTCTGCTGCTGCTGAATTCTGGATTCCCTTCTTCTCTTCGTCGACTTCCTCAACGACTTCCTCGACTACCTCCCCCTATAATTCTCCACCTCGGTGAAGATTTTTCAAATCTGAGCCGAACTCCAACGTACCCCAGTCTATCACCTGGCGAAATCGACACACGATCTCGGCGAAATCGACACACGATCTCGGCTTGCGCACCGGACGAAATCGACACACGATCTCGGCGAAATCGACACACGATCTCGGCTTGGAATCTGTAGCTCAGCTATTCCTGAAATGCACCACACATGCCTTCCGTACACTTCACCTTCGGAGAACTTTCATACATGCCGATCAACAAACGTGGCTCTTACTCCGCAACTTCACCACCTCACGAAGACTTCTCATGAGCCAACACTGACTATCCAACTGACTAGCTCTATCTAGTCTACCTGTCTTCCACTGACGGTCCAACCAAGCCTGCGTAGAGCACACCAAACATCGGCTTCAACTGGATGCACACCACTCCTTATGCAAGCTCAACATCTTCTCACCGGAAGACCAACCTGTTCATCGAGATCACAACACTTCACCTCTACGTGAAGTCCAACTGGCCACAACACTTCACTTTTACGTGAAGCCTCTCCACCTCTACGTGAAGTTCCATCGGCCACAACTCTTCACCTCTACGTGAAGATCCAAACAACTTCTCGAGAACCCAAATAGCTGTTGGCCCAAAGGCCCATCACTCTAGTTTTGATGATGATCAACTCATGTAGTTATAGTACTAATGATCTTGTGTTTATTTAGTCTCAGATTTGTGATCAAGATCTTAGTAGGTGTGTAGCTTCAACAAAGAATTTAAAGTCAAGTTTTTGAGCTAGCACAGTTTGATTCAAGAGCCTATGCATCAAGACCACATCTAGTACTCAAGAGGAGTCGCGCTCTTTGGATCGTGTTTGGACCAAGTCAAGAAGGAGATGAAGACTTCAAGTGAAGACTTCAAGATCAAGACTTGTGTCTAGGTTTGTTTTTATAAGATTTGTTTTAGATAAAATGTAAAGGATAGAATAGTTGGTGGATTGCTCAAGTATCATATACACACACACTCTTGATTTAGTTGTGTTTTCATAAAAGAATTTTTACTTTGAAAAAATACAAAAGAGTTTTCATTTGAAAAATACCGGTTTGGTTTTGGTATTCAAAGTATATATATGTTTTAACCAAAACCATGTTTAGAGTTTTATGTCAAAAACATAGATATTCCATCTTATATGTGTTGTGGATCATATCCATACACACCATGCTTTAAATGTGTTTAAAATATCTTGTTTTTGTATTTGGTGAAGTTTTGGAAAAACAAGTTTGGAAAAACCAATTTGGAAAAATACCGTTATTGTTTTGAGCCAAAATTTCCACGTTACAAAAATAGTTTAAATTGTTTGTAACATGTCTTGATTTTGCTCAAGCATGTTTGATTATCAAAGTATAATGTTAAAACTATTTTTGTAGATTTTTCATGACTTTATGGGATTTTATTTGAGCCAAAATGATCAAGTTTTTGATCCCTAAAATGTCCTGACCTGGCTTCTGTCGGTCGACCGGACCGGTCGACCGAGCTTGAAGTCGGTCGACCGGGCCGGTCGACCGACATGCACAGAACGTGCACGCCAGGATTGCTGGAGGGCCGGTCGACCGGTCGGTCGACCGCCAGAGAGCTTTCGTTCTCTGGAAAGCCCCGGTCGACCGGGCTGGTCGACCGGCAGAGAGCTCTGCTCTCTGTTCCAGGGTCTCGGTCGACCGACCGGTCGACCGATGGCTCAACGGTCAGAAATCTGACTGTTGGCCGGTCGACCGGGCGGTCGACCGCCAGGCCATTCTGGCTCCCAACGGCTAGTTTTTCTAACTCTATAAATGGGGACATTTGGGCGCTGTTTTCTCTAAGATTTTTCAAGTGGTTTTGCACCAATTTTTCCTACTCTTTCAAAAGGTTTTCTCCACTTGTATTAGAGCCTAATACTTCCATTCAAAAGGAGAGTTTATCAAGAGTTTTCAAAGTGATTTCTTTGAGTTTTTCACCACACATTCCATCCTTATTTTTCTCACAAACACTTGAGCTATCCATTGATATATTCATCCTATAGGAGTGTTATTGTGAGATTGTTTTTAGGTGATCAAAGTGTTGTGATCACCAAAGACTTCATCTTTGTTTTGAGGAGGCGGACGCGTGTGTTCGCATTGTTTCGGGTTCTAGTGGGAACTCGGTGTTTGAGGTGCGGCCTCGACGAGCTTGTGGGCTTGCGGTGTGTTGGGGACTAGAGAGTCCAAGGAGTTCAAGTGTAAACTCGCCTTGTAGGTGTTGCGGCACCGAGTGATCCGGTGGGATCGATTTTAGTGGAAATCCTTCAAGTGTAAAGGCGGGGACGTAGAGCAAGTGTGCTCGAATCTCGAAATAAATATCCCGTGTTTGTGATTGCTCTCTCTATCTCTTTATATCTTGCATGCTTATATTGTCTTTATCTTTTATATGCTTGATATTCATTGTGCCTAATTGTCATATGCTTGGGGATTGTTTGCTAACACTTGTATTCAACCAAAAGAGCCAAAGAGGCACCTCAACTCTTATTTAGAAGAATCTTGAGGAGTTAGTCCAGAGCCCTTCACGGGAAATCCGGTTACACTCTTGTGTTATATTTGGTGTTTAGCTTAAGATTGTTTTAGTTTGCATAATAAGTTTTTAATTCCGCATTATTGACCATAAGATTAGCTAGTCACCTATTCACCCCCCTCTAGGTGATTTCAATTGGTATCAGAGCTAGTGCTCTTGATTTGGGTCTAACAACCTTGAGTTAAAAATCCTCATTTTATAACTAATCACAATATTTGTACACACACCATGGATTTCATGTCACCTCCCACCTTTGACATTCTTAACATCCAAACATGGAAGGTTAAGATGTCTTTATTCCTCAAGGCCCTAGGCATTCATGTTTATTTTGCCACTACTAAAGATTCATATTGTTTAAATGGCAAAAATTTTGAGGCTAATGCAAAAGCCGTACATGCTTTAAGATCTACCCTAAATGATATTTATTTATCTAGGGTTGCTAATCTTGATTCGGCTTTTGTAGTTTGGAACACCATTCTCTCCCTCAGTGAAAAGAAACAATACTATGCGGGGAGTGACTCGGATATTGGAAGTGAGGCTTCCAACGTGTGCTACATGGTCCAAGGGGATAACCCCCTTGAGGTAACTACCGAATCTGAGGTAGAAGAAGATGACATGTCATATGATGAGCTTACATCTTTTTGTCAACAACTCTTAGAAAAATATGACATGCTTAAGAAAGAATAAGAAAATAAAAAATAAATTTGATTGCATGTTAAAAGAAAAGGATTCTTTACAAGACAAATTTGAAAATGTTTTAAAAGAAAATGAGTCTTTTAAAAATAAAATTGCATGTGTTGAAAAAGAAAATGAAATTTTGAAAAATGAGAATGTTTCCTTAATGTCTAAACTAAATGATCTTTGTGAAGGAAACACAAATTTGAAAAATAAAATTGTTTTGGTGGAAAAATAAAAGGAAGTTGCTTTTCAAGAAAACACTTCTTTAAAAAGGAAAATGATTGAAAAAGAAAAAGAAAATATTTCTAAAAAGAATAAGAAAAATGATTCTCATTCTCATCATGCTTTACATACCACTACTAATGAGATGAAATTTTTGAAAAATAAAATAAATTGTTTGAGCTCAACTTTGAGCACATGTGCATTTAACCATAAAAGATTGGAGTCCTTATTTTCAAAGAAACAAACTCCACATATTCATGCACATCATCCTTATCATGCATATGTTGCACGCCACAATCACACTCATACACATATGCATCCTAAGGTGTACAAATGTACACATTGTGGCCGCAAAGGCCATTTAGCAAAATTTTGTTATGATAAGATAAATGCTTTAAATTTTGCTAATAATAAAAATGTTTGGGTTCCTTACAAAGCTAACCCCCAAGGACCAAAAAGAAAATGGGTACCAAAATCCCCACCACTTGTATTTGATGTAGGTGAGGGCTCTCACACGACGTGAGAGATTTGGTGCCTTGATGGTGGTTGCACATGGGCTAGATGGACATACAAATCAATGCACCGCTATCAAGGAGGTTTGGTGGATAGGCCACCATGTTTTGGAGATTTTGGAGTATAGTTCATGTGATTTGGTAACTAACTCTAAACTCCTAATTTTTGTTTACATGCTTTGACATATATATATGATTTTTAGCATGTTTTAGTTTTATGATCATGCATTGTATTTCATATGGTAAATACTTGTTTAGATGTAGTTTTTGTCAAAACTTGTGTATATACTTGTGCAAGTAGTGAGTAACAATTGATTCATATACATTTGCACTTCATTGTTCATTTGTACTCACTTCATGCACATGTATAGCCTAGTTTTGATGATTTCCTCATTTACACATGTCTTACCTATTCTTGTGCATATTTTTATTTCATGTATATGTAATATTTGTTCAAAACTAATAAATATACATGTATACTCTTTTGAGTCTCTTGCCTTCATGCAAATCATATCATAGACTCTTTCATGTTTGGATATGTATGTATATTGTTAGCTTTGGATAAATCATACATATACCATGAAGTTTATTGTTTTTAATGAAAAATAAATTTTCATGTGTTTTACATGTTTGACATTTGAGCTTCATTGACTATTTTCATGAAAATGCTATTTACATGATTATTGTACACTCACATTATTTTATTGTTTATTCATGACTTTGTTTCATGAACACTTTTATGAGCTTTATCGTTTTTGAGTGTCAACTCTTGTGTATTTGGTATGACTCATGAAAAATATGATTTGGTTTCATGTTTTGAAGGATCTTTAACTAGTTTTTCAAAAATTATTTTTAACTAGTTATTTATTCTTCAAATTGGTAGTGTTTTCTTAATACAACTATTTTTAACCTTTAGTTTTGAAAACCCTTACCAATCTTTTAAAAGGATGATGAGATATACATGTGATTTACATCATAGTTTCAATTGGTATCACAATTGACACCTTTTTGTGTATACTCATATTTTGTTTTCTATATATGTATGCTTCACATTTCAAGTAATATCAATTTCTATTGGTATTGTCTCTTTCATACATATATATGACTTGTTTATGCTAAGCTTAATTTAAATCTTAATTTCAATTGGTATATTAATTGGTACTTTAATAAGCTTATGCATTATGTTTTCAATTGGTATGTTTACTTGATATCAAAAATTTATAATATACTTTAATTGGTATCAATATGTTTTAATTGGATTTCAATTTCCTTTGGTATCAAAATGTTTTACCATGTATTTCTTTTGGTATCAAAATTGGTATCAAAATTGGTATAAAAATGTTTTTGTTTCATTGATGTAAAGATGTTTCAATTTCAATTGGTATCACACATTTCCCATTTCATATGGTTTCTATATCTTGTGATATCTCAAAATTGATTTGATTTAAGAAAAATTAAAAATTTGTTTTTAAAAATGTTTTGGTATGTCTTTCCTATATGCAAGGGGAGCTTAACATCTCTTCTACATATAGATTCATGTTGAGTGTATCTTATATTGAGGAGCTTGACAACTCTTCTTTATGTGATACACGTGTGTAAAGGGAGCTTAACATCTCCACTTATGCATTGCGTATTATGCGTTATGTGAGTTAGGGCTTGTCATCCCTTCTTCATGTAATACATGTATGCAGGGGAGTTAACTTAGCGTCTTCCTCTTCATGAATGTATATCGCATATATATCTTTCTTGTTGATTTGTTTTATCTTACCCCTTTGTTGATGATTGACAAAAATGGGGAGAAAGATTTTGAGTTTAATATGCATATTTGTGTTTTTGCATATATTGAGTTTTGCATCATGTGTTTTAGAAAATGGAAAGAATGTTTTTAGAAAATGGAAAGAATGTTTTTATAAAGTTTAAACAAAAAGGGGAGAAAAGTTTTTTTTGTAAAAAGCTTATTTGGATTTATGCATATTTCTCTCACCATGTTGATGCATATAGTTTAGTTTCATGTGCTTTATTGCAATATCTTATTGTTTATTGTTATGCATGAGTTAAGGGGGAGCTTCTTTGAAGCTTAACTTTAATCCATGCATATATAACTCCATGAGTTTTGTCATCATCAAAAAAGGGGGAGATTGTTGGCCCAAAGGCCCATCACTCTAGTTTTGATGATGATCAACTCATGTAGTTATAGTACTAATGATCTTGTGTTTATTTAGTCTCAGATTTGTGATCAAGATCTTAGTAGGTGTGTAACTTCAACAAAGGATTTAAAGTCAAGTTTTTGAGCTAGCACGGTTTGATTCAAGAGCCTATGCATCAAGACCACATCTATTACTTAAGAGGAGTCGCGCTCTTTGGATCGTGTTTGGACCAAGTCAAGAAGGAGATGAAGACTTCAAGTGAAGACTTCAAGATCAAGGCTTGTGTCTAGGTTTGTTTTTATAAGATTTGTTTTAGATAAAATGTAAAGGATAGAATAGTTGGTGGATTGCTCAAGTATCATATACACACACTCTTGATTTAGTTGTGTTTTCATAAAAGAATTTTTACTTTGGAAAAATACAAAAGAGTTTTCATTTGAAAAATACCGGTTTGGTTTTTGGTATTCAAAGTATTTATGTTTTAACCAAAACCATGTTTAGAGCTTTATGTCAAAAACATAGATATTCCATCTTATATGTGTAGTGGATCATATCCATACACACCATGCTTTAAATGTGTTTAAAATATCTTGTTTTTGTATTTGGTGAAGTTTTGAAAAAACAAGTTTGGAAAAACCAATTTGGAAAAATACCGTTTTTGTTTTGAGCCAAAATTTTCACGTTACAAAAATAATTTAAATTGTTTGTAACATGTCTTGATTTTGCTCAAGCATGTTTGATTATCAAAGTATAATGTTAAAACTATTTTTATAGATTTTTCATGATTTTATGGGATTTTATTTGAGCCAAAATGACCAAGTTTTTGATCCCTAAAATGTCTTGACCTGGCTTCTGTCGGTCGACCGGACCGGTCGACCGAGCTTGAAGTCGGTCGACCGGGCCGGTCGACCGACGTGCACAGAATGTGCACGCCAGGATTGCTTGAGGGCCGGTCGACCGGTCGGTCGACCGCCAGAGAGCTTTCGCTCTCTAGAAAGCCCCGGTCGACCGGGCCGGTCGACCGGCAGAGAGCTCTGCTCTCTGTTCCAGGGTCTCGGTCGACCGATGGCTCAACGGTCAGAAATCTGACCGTTGGCCGGTCGACCGGACGGTCGACCGCCAGGCCATTCTGGCTCCCAACGGCTAGTTTTTCTAGCACTATAAATTGGGGCATTTGGGGGCTGTTTTCTCTAAGATTTTTCAAGTGATTTTGCACCAGTTTTTCCTACTCTTTCAAAAGGTTTTCTCCACTTGTATTAGAGCCTAATACTTCCATTCAAAAGGAGAGTTTATCAAGAGTTTTCAAAGTGATTTCTTTGAGTTTTTCACCACACATTCCATCCTTGTTTTTCTCACAAACACTTGAGCTATCCATTGATATATTCATCCTATAGGAGTGTTATTGTGAGATTGTTTTTAGGTGATCAAAGTGTTGTGATCACCAAAGACTTCATCTTTGTTTTGAGGAGGCGGACGCGTGTGTTCGCATTGTTTCGGGTTCTAGTGAGAACTCGGTGTTTGAGGTGTGGCCTCGGCGAGCTTGTGGGCTTGCGGTGTGTTGGGGACTAGAGAGTCCAAGGAGTTCAAGTGTGAACTCGCCTTGTAGGTGTTGCGGCACCGAGTGATCCGATGGGATCGATTTTAGTGGAAATCCTTCAAGTGTGAAGGCGGGGACGTAGAGCAAGTGTGCTCGAACCTCGAAACAAATATCCCGTGTTTGCGATTGCTCTCTCTATCTCTTTATATCTTGCATGCTTATATTGTCTTTATCTTTTATATGCTTGATATTCATTGTGCCTAATTGTCATATGCTTGGGGATTGTTTGCTAACACTTGTATTCAACCAAGAGAGCCAAAGAGGCACCTCAACTCTTATTTAGAGGAATCTTGAGGAGTTAGTCCAGAGCCCTTCACGGGGAATCCGGCTACACTCTTGTGTTATATTTGGTGTTTAACTTAAGATTGTTTTAGTTTGCATAATAAGTTTTTAATTTCGCATTATTGACCATAAGATTAGCTAGTCACCTATTCACCCCCCCTCTAGGTGATTTCAATAGCTTCATAAGAGTTGCATCACCAAATGGCTGCGCCTTTACGGCTGCCTACGTACCTTTGCCCAAAAGGATCAAGCCAACCGTAGTTCATTGAAATGAGCTTCATCAAGCTCAAGCACTTGTACCTGTATCTGCAGCAGTGAACCTATCAGACTGAGTCATATGAACCTCTTCCCGACCATCATGGAGAACAACGGCCTTCAACTTGAGCTTGTTGCGATCACAAGCTTCAGATTCATGCTTCATTAGCCACAAGCGTGGTTTCACCTTGGTTCCAATAGCTGCATACAACTCGACATCCTCAGCAATGTCTTCAACCTGTTCAGCACCAACCTTAGTTTCATGATCTCCACCTGGTGTCACATCCGGTGAAGTCTCCTCTAATGCCGAACCAACTGGAGATGATGGAGTAGCATCAACCTCCACCCGCTGCGATCCATCCTTGGTCTTCGTCCTCTCCACCTGCTGAGAGACGGTGAACTTCAACACTGAAGTCTCTCCAAAAGTGACATTCCTGCTCATCACGATCTTCTTGTCTTCGGGATCCCACAACCTGTAGCTGTTTCTTTTGACTCCCAAATAGACAAATCTCTTTGCTCGCGGATTCACCTTGCCATTCTTGGCACTGAAGTAGGTCGGACTTCCAAATTCCCGCAGCAAACCATGATCTTGAGTAGCTTTCCCAGACCAAATTTCCATTGGAGTTTTACCTTCTATCGCAGTCGATCTATTCATGAGATGACTAGCATACTCAGTCGCCTCAGCCCAAAACGACTTGTCTAATCCTGCATTAGACAACAACCTCCAAACCTCCTCCAGCAAGGAACAGATTACTTCCTTAGCCAGCCCATCTGTACCTGTTGTGAAGTGAGTAGCAATACCTGTGTTCTGGCCAAATCGTAGGAATTGGTTCATGTCTTTTCCAACATTACCAATATGAAGCTCCTTTATCTTCCTACCTATCTGCCTCTCCATTTTTCCTCTCCACTTCACCAACACATCTAGGGCTTCACTCCTTTGTCTCATGAGATATATCCAAAACTGCCTAGATGAATAATCAACAAAAGAGACAAAGTACCTGTGACATCCAAGCGATGCCGTCTTAGCAGGTCCCCATACGCTCATGTGAACAAAATCAAGAAGACCTCCATTGCAGTGAGTACTGGTGCTGAATCTCACTTTCTTCTTGTCCAGAACGCTGTGTTCACCATCTAACTTGCAGGTAGCAGCACCTTCCAGCGATTCCATCTTTGCAGGAGCTCGCAAAGACTTTTCCTCTTCCTGTCCGACCTTTCCCTGCCAGACCTCCGGGCCACCATTATCTGAGGAACTCAAAGTCTCCACCTGATCTGTAATCGTACTACCCTTCAAGTAGTAAAGATTGTCTCGGTGGACGCCCTTCATCACCACCATCGAGCCCTTGATCATCCTGAGATCACCATCTCGAACAGATATCACCATGCCCGATGCTTTCAAAGTTCCCACGGAGATTAGATTTCTCTTCAACTGAGGTACATACCTCACTCCCTTCAGCTCCCTTACCACCCCATCAAACATCCTGATTCGGATTGTACCTACACCCTCCATGCTACATGGTGATCATCGCCCATAACGACAAAACACCCCTCCAGCTTCTCAAAGCTAGAAAACCACCCCCGATTAGGGCACGCATAGTATGTTGTACCTGTATCCAAAATCCACTCATCTTTCTATGAGTTACCAACGATGGGAGAACTGACTGAAAATGAGAAACCTGACGAGTCTGAATCTGATCCATCTGCCTGTGAACTACTCCTCTGAGTATTCGTCACCTTTGATATATTTGCTTCAGCCTTCGACTCCTTCTTCTTCCCCTTGAACTTCAGACAGTCCACTTTCCAGTGCCCTATCTCTCTGCAGAAAGCACACTGATTCCTTTTAAGATCCCTGAAACCCGGCCTGGACTTTGATCTTCCTCTTTCATCACTGCCCTTCCTAGATGAACCCCTGCCTCTTACTGCCAGTGCCTCCGCTGATGAGCTCGACTGAGAAGGATGTCTCTCCTTTCTCCTTGTCTCATAACTTGCCAGTGCAGACGACACCTCATAGTCCAGAGTCTGCCTACCATTGATAAAGGTCAGAGTGAATGTCTCATACTCCTCCTCCGGGAGTGAATTCAGGAAGATTATCGCATTGTCTTCCTCATCTACCATGACATCCAAGTTCATCAAATCTGTAAGAAGCTTCGTGTATCGGTTGATGTGCTCATTCACTGTGCTCCCCTTCTTCATCTGAAACCGGTACAGCTTACTCTTAAGCTGCAATCGTGATTCCACACTTTTAGTCAGATATTTCTTCTCAAGGGTCTCCCACAAATGCTTCGCTGACGTCTCATGTAACGCAAGATATTTTATGTCTTGTGTTAAACATGAACGAATCAACCCACACGCAGACCTGTTCATCTTCTCCCACTCTTCTTCAGTGGTTTTGCTTCGCCTCTTCTCCAGAAGGAGAATATCCTCGAGGTTCGATGCATTCAGGGCATCCATAACCTCACATCTCCACATCCCGAAATTATTTGTGCCATTAAACTTCACCACGTCAATCCTCGGTTGAGGATTCATGGTCCTAATTGAAGTACTTTCTTCTGCCATCTAGATTACTTGATCCTCTATCAATGCGGAAAAACAACCAACTGGAAATAGATCACTACTTCGATAAAAATTTGATTTTTACCTTTCCCCGAAACCCTAAATTGAGTTTCTCACTGGATCTACTCCACCAAAGATTCCTTGAGCACCCCTTGCGTCCTTCCGAGATCGACACACGATCCCACGAACAAAATTACCTCTGATCTGAGATCGACACACGATCTCCACCGAATCAGATCCCGAAGCCCTCCGAATCTCCAGAAAAAATCCCAAGCGAAACCTGGGAAGCTCTGATACCACTTGTTGTGCCAACGACAACAACCCAACAGAGGAATTCCTGAATCTCCCAAGCACGAAGAACAATTCTCAAAGCAGCACAAATATCACAAACCAGAGAAAGGCACAGAAACACAGATTTAACGAGGTTCGGCCTTGATGCCTACGTCCTCGGGGCAAGAAAGGGGAGAGGGTTTTTATTGATTTCA
Organism: Agave tequilana; assembly: GCA_038442645.1. Taxonomy (NCBI): domain Eukaryota; kingdom Viridiplantae; phylum Streptophyta; class Magnoliopsida; order Asparagales; family Asparagaceae; genus Agave; species Agave tequilana. The sequence continues at coordinate 174,797 of JAVJIF010003821.1, forward strand.
ACAAATCAATTACACTTACAGCAATGGGGATCGGGAAAGTTCTGCCTCTGCTCTACTCTCCTCCCAGATTGCATACAAACTCTTTCACAAGATCTCTCTCAAAGATACAAACCCTAGAAATCCAACACAGCCCTTAAATAGGGTTCAAAAATAACCCTTTCCGAAACAGGCAGACCCGACTGTCGGTCGACCGGCCGATTGACCGACCCTATGCACCGGTCAACCGGTCCGGTCGACCGGGCCCAACCGAGAGTTGGGTCACTTCAGTCGGTCGACCGCCCGGTCGACCGATCTCCTCCTGCGGTTGACCGGGCCGGTCGACTGCTATGCTGTGCATGTCAGCGTGTACGTCGGTCGACCGGACCGGTCGACCGAGCCACTGCTTCTGCCGACGGTCGATCGGGCCGGTCGACCGTACATCTGTTCTGCTGCTGCTGAATTCTGGACTCCCTTCTTCTCTTTGTCGACTTCCTCAACGACTTCCTCGACTACCCCCCCTACAGAAAGCACAGCCAGTCTCTAACTGAACGGATAAAAGTCAGTGGTTGGATTAATTTTTGACAAAATCTGGGTTGCTTTTGCATTATCTTTTTTCTCCATATAAGTGTGGGTAGGTGCAAACAAATGTGGAGTTATGCCAACGACGTTTATTTAGACTGAACCATAAGTTTTGGGAGCATGTGAAAGGATTATAGATAGGTCGCAGTTTCCTGCTTGGTTACGGCGTATATTGGAGAATATCCAGCGCTTCCTACGTAAGTGCTTCAGACAGGCTATACCAGTGCTACTGAGATGTTTTTTAACATAGCCTGAGGTCAATAGCAAACAAGTCCGGCTAGGGTGCCAAAATCAAGATAATTTGTGATGATGGAGGTTATATTCTAAACCAGGCAAGCAAAGTTGTTAAGACCTGGGAAATGTATGAAGCACTACTCTTTCCCCATGATATAGGTGATGAAATGCAGGAGATTGCTATTTTGTCTCATATATTGTAGCTACAGGGCTCCAGATTTGTATTAGACTTTTAGACTTCCTTGAGCACAGAAAACTTTGTGAAATTTTCTTATCACAATAATTTTTAACCACTACTTCAGAAAATGTTTTCTTAAACCCCCAATGCTGAAATGCAGGAATATTCAGTTTCACTGTTCTATCTCAAAAAAAAAAAAAACTAATGGATAGTTTTAGATGTAGACCAAAACTATTAAAATGCAATACTTATGTAATTCAATGAATATTGTATCATCTTATTTTTTATGCATTTTTAAATTTCCCTATCAGAGGAGAGTTTTCAAAAACCTATGTCGCACACACACAGATATGTGGGTATGCAAAATCTAAGAAACATAAGATATGGATACATCGAGGACACATCAACAAAATAATATGCTTATGTTTGTGAAAAAATGGGATCTACAAATTTATTAAGGATTTTTATGAGAAAAAATACAACATTTAGATAAAATGTATTAAGGAATTTGGTTTTTATTTATAAGAAACCCTGTTTTTGCTATAAATTAATTTAATTGTTTTTAGAAAAATAGATGTATTTAACATCAGCCATGATTTGGATTAATAATGTTTCTTTGGTTTAAAACTGACTGATTACTATTATTTTGGGTTAATTGCATATACACTCCATGTGAAGCACTAATAACCTCTCAACTTTTTTATTAGCAGAGATATCTCTGGTTCCTAATATCTTGGTTACTAATATTAGCAGCCAGACCTCCTGGGTCAATTTAGGAACCAGGGGGTCTGTCTGCTAATAAAAAAGTTGCGGGTCATTAGTACTCCAGTTTCTATAGTTCAGAGAGTGTATCTGCAATTAATCCTATTATTTTAAGGAAATTATTATTATTATTATTATTATTATTATTATTATTATTATACAACTTTACATTTTTTTAATGAAACATATATGACAAATTGGAAGATTTCAAAAAATTAAAATAGTAGTTTACTTCTAAAAAAAGGTATAAAAAAAGGTGGAAGCAAGGAAAATCAAAGAATATATTCATTTTCAACTCTCTATTTTTCTCTATATGTGTCTTTTGTTTAAATAACTTCAAAAAAAATTGTAGATATCTAACTTTGAAAGATAAAGTGTGCAAGGGGTGGATCTAGCATGTTCATCCAGGGGGAGAGCGAAATCAAATCAACTAGAACTTTAATAGTGTTTTAACCACATGTATCAAGCCCAGAGAGTAAGACAGGTTTGGAGTGCCTACATTGTGCTACCATTCTGCCAATCAGATATCTTTCCTCTCGTGCCTCCTGCATTGTGCTCGAAACACTGAATAATTCCGCAAAATTTTTTGGAGTAAACGTAGGCTGCCGTAATATTTCTTTCCCCTTTTTTTCTTAATTATGGCCATTGGTTGAACTTAGGTGTAGGACATCCCTCTATTCAAGCAAAAACCTTCAGTCTAATGAAAAGAAAACCGTATTTTTTAAGCAAAACATTTGTGCAATTCATTTATCAATGTCCAATTAAAATTGTTGCTGATGAGGCTTCCTGGCAGAATTTCTTCTTTTCTGTGCATGCTAGCATTGAATTAGGGATATGTATTTATGACCAAATTTTCTTGAGTTTAAGTGGTTAGACTTTGCTTTCAACTTCATGCTTAAGGGCTAAGGAGATGAAAAGTCAGTTACCATACAAATTTTTTTTATAGAAATAATCAATAATATTTTAAAATTCTATCAACACTACGACTTTGGCATTGGTGGATAGGTCACAGATTCACATGGACCCAAGTGATTGGGACATTTTTAAGTCTTGAGCTTGTGTAGGTGATGTGAAACGTGCGCGTGTGCGGAAGCAATAGATAAAAGAACTTAAACAAATGTTTCACAAACAAGTATGATCGTCGGTAGGAAAACTTTAAAAAGTTATTATCATATTATGATAGCTTTAACATGCATATGCTTATCGATTTCAACTATTAAAGTACTAGCAAGATGCTTTGTTATGCGGGTAACCAGATTCCACGTGCAATAAAGAGACTAATGCAATCACAAAAGAAAAGCAGATTCACTCGCTCGCAGTTTTATGTGGTTAGTTGATCAATGTGGATAACAAACTGGATATGTATATCTTGACTTGTAAATAAAGATTGAAGGACTGAAACGTACCTCAGATGCTTGTGAATAAAATCTAGTTTGCAGGTTGTTTAATGATCAATTGCTCGGCTGAATTCTAAACTCACGTAGATGAGTACAAGGTACTATTTTGAGGAAGATGTCGCCGATGACTTGAGGCGCTCATGCAGATGAGACTGATGTTGCAGAAAGCGAGAGCACAACCTAGGGAAGCTAGGTGTTGTTCATGCTCTAACTGTTGACCCTAAGGCCTATCACCCTAGTTTTGATGATGACTAACTTATGAAGTTATAGTACTAATGATCTTATGTTTAATAAGATTCAGATATAGATCAAGATAATTGTTAGTGTTTAGCTTTTACAATGGGCTCGAAATCAAGTTTCGAAGCTATCCAATGTTGATTAAAGAGCTCGCGCGTCAAGATTGCGTCAAGTACTCGGATGGAGTCCTAGCTCTTTGGATCGTATTTGGATCGAGTCATCTTGGAGAAGAAGATCTACAAGGAGACTTTGATCTAGATTTGTTTAGTTTAGATCTTATGTAAGGATAGTTTAGTTTTGAATTACTCAAGTATATGCACACACAAGTTTATTGGTTTCGATTTAACCGGTTTTTAGTTTCAAAAGAATTTATGTTTACATGGTTTATAAGTTTTCATAGTTTATATATATGATGGATTCTATCCACACATGTTAGAGCTTTATTATTTAGAAAAACTTATTTCTATGAGTTCATGTGTTTTTGGTTTAGCATGTACACTGTTTTGTGTTTTGATATATCAAGTATACATATATTGGTTTCATGAATAGAGTTCATCAAAATAAGTTTACATGGTTTAATGTATATTGAATTTCATTCATATGCGTCTATGCTTCATATGTTTGGAAAAACTTATTTTGATGTATCAAGTTCATGGCTTTAAGTTTTGTTTTTATCAAAACTTGTTTTAGTATTTATTGTCAAAAATAAGTATATATCATTTACTATGTGTATTGAATTCTATCCATGCACATCATGCTTCAAATGTGTTTCAATATCTTATTTTTGCACTTATACAAGTTTGAGAAAAAATCATATTTCTATTTCAAAGTTTGAGTTTTTGAAAATACGATTTTTGGTTTAAGTCTAAAATTCTTTACCTTAAAAATAGTTCACATGTTTGCAATATGTGTTGATTTTTTATCACATTTGTACTTCAACTTGTTTACATGAACTTATTTTTGTGGAATTTATGGGATTTTATTGAAATTAATGTGTTTTCAAGACCAAATTTTTAACATTATAAACCTATTTTTGGGCAGCTGGCAGTCAACCGACCGATCGACCGAAACCTGGCTCGATCGACCGACGTGCACAAGAAACGTGCACATGCACATGCCCAAGCCCTTGGCTCGGTCGACTGACTGGTCGACAGTAGCAAGGGAGCGGTCAACCGATCAGTCGACCGGCTGGCTCACCCAACTCTTTATTGGGTCGACCACCAGAGAGAATTCCTCTCTGTGCCTTGGGGACGGTCGACCGCCCGGTAACCCCAACGGTCATTTATGACCGTTGGCCGGTCGACTGACAGGTGAGTTTTGACCTGACCTGAACCCCATTGGCTAGTTTTTGTCTAGCCTATAAAATGGGGGTTTTGGGGCTAGTTATGCTCAAGAGCCAAAGTTTCTATCTTCTACAGAGTTTTTAACAAGTTTTCAACACGTTTTTGAGCTTCAAATTACATATCTTTATTTTGTTTCAAAGTTTTGAAAAATCAAAAGAAAACAAGTTTTGAGAATCTAGTTTCTTGTTCTTCATTTCTACGTATATTCAAGAGTTTTTTTCAAGAGTTTTCTATTTGTGTTTCTTTTCCAAAAGTTTTGTTCACTCACATACTTGAGCTATTCATTGCAAATCTATCCTCTAGAATCTTGTTTGTAAGAGGTGTTTTGTTTGTAATCTTTTGAGATCACCAGGTTGTGTTTGTTATCTTTTGGATCACCAAGTTATAATCTTTTCTTTGCTTTGTGCCTCCCCCTTGTGTAAAGGTGTAAGAAAGTTAGAGTTGTGTACTCCCGGTTTGTATTTGTAATTCCTCGATAGAGGTCGCTTTGTGGAAGGTCCTTGATGGACATAGTGAAAATCCTTCTGTGTGAAGGCGAGGACGTAAAGCAGTAGCTCGAACCTCGAAACATATCCTTGTGTTTGCGTTTAGATCTGTCTATCTCTCAACTCTCTCTTTATATCTTACATTGCTATACTTGCTCATATATTCATACATGCTTGATATTGTTTGTGTGCTCACACTTGTGTTCAACCAAGAGAGCTATTGAAGCACCTCAACTCATAATTTTAAAGAATAGTGAACAGAAATTTCAGAGCCCTTCACAGGGAATTCAGACTCACTCTTGATTACACGTGTGTTAGCTTTTAGTTTTTAAATTTCACATTATTTGTCTTAGATTAGCACTACACTTATTCACCCCCTCTAGGTGTACTTTCAATTGGTATCAGACTAGCGCTCCTGATATTCGGTTTAACCACCTAAGATTGTGATCCTTGATTTGCTAATCTAGTAATTTGTTTTTGCACACATATAGTTATCACTCATGAATTATCTTACTCCACCTATGTTTGATGAATTTAACATAGATATGTGAAAATTTAAAATGAGTTCATATTTAAAAGTCTTAGAATTGCATGTTTATCTTGCTATTACCAAGAAATTTTATTTTGATAATAACAAGTATATCGAGGCTAATTCACAAGCATTGATTGCACTTAGACAATCACTGAGCAAAGATCACTTATCTATGATTTCTCATTGTGATTTCGCTTTTACAGTATGGAACACATTGACCACTCTTAAAGAACAAACTTCAAACAATATGGAGAGAGAACCCATAGTAAATGAGTCCGACGAGACATGTTACATGGTCCAAGAGATTGACTCCCTTGAGGTAAATTCAGACGCTCATCTTGATGATTGTGCTAGCTCTTTTGATGATCATGATAGTAGTATAGATGCCCATGCTTTAAATGAAGAGCTCTCAATATTTTGTGAAAACTTACTTTCAAAATACGAAGTTTTGAAAAGCAAGAGTTTTGATTTAAAAAGAGAAAATGAAAATTTGTTTTCAAAACTTGATTTGATTTTGAAAGAAAAAAGTTGAGATTTTAAGTGAAAGGGATTTCTTGAAAACTCAACTTGACCTTGTTTTAAATGAAAATAAACTTTTGAAAAACAAAAATGATTTAGATGATGTTTTGAAGAAAAATGAAGCTTTGTCTTCAAAACTTAATTTTGTTTTAAAAGAAAATGATTCTTTGAAAAATAAAATTGTTTTAATCTCTAAAGAATTGGAATGTATTTCTCTAGAAAATATTTTCTTGAAAAATATTTGCTTCTCATTCTTGTCATGCTTTTATTGATTCATCTTCTCATGATAAGAATTTTGTTTCTCTTGCATGCTCCACTTCTTTTTCTACTTTTGATGATGATATACATGTTTTGATAAAGAGTGTTGATTGTTTGGGCTCCATTTTGAGCCAATATACCATGAACCACGCAGGATTGAAATCCATGTTTCGAAAGAAACATGCTCCACTTATGCATGCATGCCATCTATGGCATACACATGCTTCTCATGTTCATGACACCTTGTATGCTAGAGTGTACAATTGTACACATTGTGGTCGCAAGGTCCACCTTGCAAAATTTTGTTATGATAAATTAAATACTTTGAATTTTATAAGTAAGAATGTTTGGGTTAGAAAAGGTGCTAACCCCCATAGACCAAAGAAAATTTAGGTACCAAAATCCACTCCTATTGTATTTAATTTATATGTGGGCTCTCACAAGACGTGAGAGTTTTGGTGCCTTGGTGGTGAATGCGTTTGAGCCAAATAGATACATCATTAGATGCATCGCTGTCAAGAAGGTTTGGTGGGAGGACCACCATGGTTTTGAGATATAGAGATTAGTTCATTTGGTTTGGTAACCATCTCTAACTCCTTATTTATATTTACATGCTTTCTTATTGATGATTTTTAACATGTCATGGTTTTCATGTTCATTAAGTTTAAATGCAATACTTATTAGACATGTGATATATATAAATAATATTTCAGATACACCCATGTTTATATGCATTCATAATTATGTGTTCTCACTATTGTTTAGCTATGTATGTATATCATTGTTGTAATAGCACTTACATTTAGACCAATGATCATATTTGTTTATTTATCATGTTTTAATATTTTGTGCGCATCTTATTTAATTACATGTTTAGCTGTATTTTTCATTAAAACTTGTGATTATACCTATACAATTAGTGAGCTACACTTGATTATTATGTTTAAATGCTTCATTACTCATGTGTACTCATTAAATGTATTTGTATAACCTAGTTTTGATAATTCTTACATTTACACTTGTATTTCTTATTTTGTACATGTTTTACATAAGAATATGTTTAGCTTCATGTATATATAAATTTTGTCAAAACTATATGATATACATATTCTGTCCTTGAGCCACTTGCATTTTATGCCATGTACTTCATTGTAGACTCAATTCATATTTGGGATAAATATGTATACTTTAGTTTTGACAAAACATACACATACATTGAAGATTATTTAGTTTTGATGTAAATAGAATTTTTTTTAGAAATTTCATTAAGCTTCATTGTCTTATTTCCATGTATATGTTTCTTACATGATTTTTGCACACTATATATTTTGTGTTTACTTATGATTTTAATTTCATGAGCTCATATGTGCTTCATAACTCTTTGAGTGTCAGTTTTCGTGTAATTAGCATGTTTTCATGAATATAAATGTGTTTTATTTCTTACTTGAAAGATTTCGTACTAGTTTTCAAAATTACCTTAAAACTAGTTTATTATTCTTCAATTGGTAGAGTTTTCAATCTATACTAAATTATTTTCAAAATATTACTTTTGAAAACTTCTGTCTTAAAAGGGTGATTGGTTAGGTCACCATACCTTATGTGCCTTAATGAGTATATTTTTTTAAACATGTGCATGATAGGGTGGTAGTTATGAGTTATATACTTACTTGTCATGAAAATTGATTTTTGTATACTCATACTTATTTTTTATATATATATGCATCTTATTTCAATTAGTATTTAAGTTGATCGTACATACATATACATAATTTCTTGTGCTAGATTAAAAATGTTCATACATATTCTTTATAGCACAAATTGCTTTATGTGAAGCTTATTTAGTTCTAAATGTTAATTGATATCTTTTACAAGTTTACATCATTTGAAAAAGGAAGAAAAATTTTTGACTTAAAATGATTTCATATTTATGTTTATTAGTTTATCAAAATTTGTTTATTGATTTCAAGTGATATCAAAACCTTCAATTGGTATCTTTGAATTTAAAAAGATTTCTTTCAATTGGTAAAAAGATTACTTTCTATTAATATTTTTAAAAAAATTTGTCATGAACCATTTACGTTCAATTAATATAATGTTTATATCCATGTTGTTTTTCAATATTTTTTAGTATCAAAATTTTGTTTTGAGATATATTGCTTATACGCAAGGGGAGCTTAACATCTCCTCTATGTATAAATTCATGTTCAGTGTGTTATATAAAGAAGAGCTTGACATCTTTTCTTTATATAGTACACGTGTGTAGGGGAGCTTAACATCTCCAACTATACATTGTATATTATATTTATATGGATTAGGGTTTAGTCATCCCTTTCTTCCTGTAATGCATGTATGCAGTGGGAGTTCCTAATAGTCTCTCCTCTCCATGAATTCATATCGCATATACATTTATCTTATTTTTCTTCACCTCTTTCTTGATGAGTGACAAAAAAAGAAGAGGATTTGAGTTTAAATATGCATGCTCTAGTTTTATATATATATTGTATTTTGATATCATGTTTTGGCTTTGATATCTAGAATTTGTATGCATATCCATTCTGTTGGATTGTTTATTGGTATCAAGATCTTATATTGGTTCATTGGTATCAAGAGCTCATATTGCATATTCATTTATATTCTTTTGATATCATAATTTCAATTGGTATTTCATATTTTCAATTGTTCAATTGGTATCAAGTATATTGGTATCAAAAGACTATATTACATACTCATTTGAAATTGGTACCAAGATTTGCATACATTCGGTACCTAGTGCTAACATTGTATATCTTTATGATTATTATGTTTGATATCATGCGCTTACATTGCATATCTATTTGTTTTTATTGCTATGCATGAGTTAAATGGGAGCTTCTATGAAGCTTATCTTTAATTCATGCATATATAATCTCATAAGTTTTGTCATCATAAAAAAAAAAAGACTGTTGGCCTGAACTTCTTTCACCCTAGTTTTTATGATGACTAACTTATGAAATTATAGTACTAATGATCTTGTGTTTAATAAGTTTCAGATATAGATCAAGATCATTATTGGTGTTCTCAAAGTCAAGTTTCGAAGCTATCATGTGTTGATTCAAGAGCTCGCACGTCAATATCGCATCAAGTACTCGGATGGGGTCCTAGCTCTTTAGATCGTGTTTGAATCGAGTTGTCTTGGAGAAGAAGATCTACAACGAGAGTTTGATCTAGGTTTGTTTAGTTTAGATCTTATATAAGGATAGTTTAGTTTTGAATTTCTCAAGTACATGCACATACAAGTTTATTAGTTTCAGTTAACCAATTTTTAGTTTCAAAAGAATTTAGGTTTACATGATTTACATCTCAATAGAATAAGTTTTCATAGTTTATATATGTGATGGATTCTATCCACACATGTTAGAGCTTTATTATCTAGAAAAACTTATTTTTATGAGTTCATGTGTTTTTAGTTTAGCATGTATACCGCTTTGTGTTTTGATATATCAAGTATACATATATTGGTTTCTTGAATAGAGTTCATCAAAATAAGTTTACATGGTTTAGTATATATTGGATTTCATCCATATGCATCTATGCTCATATGTTTGAGAAAACTTATTTTGATGTATCTAATTCATGGTTTTAAGTTTTGTTTTATCAAAACTTGTTTTGGTATTGATTGTCAAAAACAAGTATATATCATTTACTATGTATTTGATTCTATCCATGCACATCATGCTTCAAATATGTTTCAATATCTTGTTTTAGCACTTATACAATTTTGAGAAAAAATCGGATTTCTATTTCAAAGTTTGAGTTATTGAAAATATGAATTTTAATTTAAGCCTAAAATTTTTTACCCCAAAAATAGTTCACATTTTTGTAATATGTGTTGATTTTTTATCACACATATTTGTACTTCAACTTGTTTACATGAACTTATTTTTTGCAATTTGTGGGATTTTATTGAAATTTTTAGGTGTTTTCAAGACCAAATTTTTACCCTATAAACCTGTTTTTGGTCAGTTGGCGGTCGACCGACCAAAGCCTGGCTCGGTCGACCGACCGGTCGACTGTAGCAAGGGAGCGATCGACCGATTGGTAGACCGACTGGCTCACCCAACTCTCTATTGGGTGGCGGTAGATCGGTCAGTCGACAAATAGAGAGAATTCCTCTCTGTGCCTTAGGGACGGTCGATCGCCCGGTCAACCAGTAACCCCAACGATCGTTTTTGTTACCGTTTGTCGGTCGACCGACCGGTCGACCGACAAGTCAGTTTTGACCTGACCTGAATCCCAACTGCTAGTTTTTGTCTAGCCTATAAAATGGAGATTTTGGGGCCAGTTATGTTCAAGAGCCAAAATTTCTACCTTCTACAGAGTTTTTAACAAGTTTTCAACACAAGTTTTTGAGCTTCAAATTACATATCTTTATTTTGTTTCAAAGTTTTGGAAAATCAAAATAAAACAAGTTTTGGGAATCTAGTTTCTTATTCTTCATTTCTATATCAATTCAAGAGTTTTTTCCAAGAGCTTTCTATTTGTGTTTCTTTTCCAAAAACTTTGTTCACTCACATACTTAAGCTATTAATTGAAAATATATCCCTAGGATCTTGTTTGTGAGAGGTGTTTTGTTTGTGATCTTTTGAGATCACCAAGTTGTGTTTGTGATATTTGGGATCACCAAATTGTAATCTTTTCTTTGCTTTGTGCTTCCCTCTTGTGTAGAGGTATGAGAGAGATGGAGTTGTATACTCTCGGTTTGTATTTGTAATTCCTCGGTGGAGGTTGCTTTGTAGAAGGTCCTTGTGGGCATAGTGGAAATCCTTCTGTGTGAAGAGGGACGTAGAGCAGTGGCTCGAACCTCGAAACATATCCTTGTATTTGCGTTTAGATCTGTCTATCTCTCAACTCTCTCTTTATATCTTGCATTGCTATACTTGCTCATATATTCATACATGCTTAATATTGTTTGTGTGCTCACACTTGTGTTCAATCAAGAAAGCTATTGAAGCACCTCAACTCATAATTTAAAAGAATAGTGAAGAGAAGTTTCAGAGCCCTTTACAGAGAATTCAGACTCACTATTGATTACACGTTGTATGTTAGCTTTTAGTTTTTAAATTCCACATTATTTGTCTTAAATTAGCACTGCACCTATTCACCGCCCTCTAAGTACATTTTCACTAACAATGGGCACTTGGAAGTGCTCGCACTCGAGCACTGTTGCTCGCACACGCAGTGTATCACTGCGCACTTGATCAGAATCACAGCGCTTTAGTTGAGAGCTAAGAGGGGGTGTGGTCGGGTACTGGCACTGGGCGTGCTCGTGCTAGCGCCTGGGCGTGGTCGAGCCTGGGCATGGGCGTACTCAGGTTTTGGCTGGGCACGCGCACACGGCTAATGCAACGAGGGCACGAGATCTCGTCAACGATGAGGACAAGGGCTTCAGTGTCAAAAGGAATTGGTGATGGAAGTTTGGTCAGCAACACTCTTAGAGAGAAATTTATTTGTAGAGAGGGGGAGAAATAGATTTATAGTAACCATAAAAATCAATTAGAACATCCCAACTATAATTGGAGTTTAATAGGACATTCCACCACTAACAGATTTTAAGATTGAGAAATCTGTATCAAACTAAATTAAATATTGAAAAACTTTTAATAAATTGTAGTATACAAAATTGAATACATGAGGGCCCTTTTATAGGCAAAATAAAATAGTATTCTCCTACTACAACCAGGACTAAGTAATCAAAATAGTAAAAGAAATCAAAAAGCTAATAGAAATCCTAAAAGAAATAAAAGGTAAAATAACCAAAAACTACAAGAGAAATAGAAAATTGCAAATTATAACTCTTTTGCATAATCAAAACCAGATAGCTTGGGCATGATTAATTCTTCGCGGTACACATGCCATCCTTTTGACCTAGTCTTTGACTTCTCTAGCAATGATACACGCGCCATGTCTGTGGTGTCATGATGTCCACTTCGTTCTCCCCGAGTTTGAAAGAACTCGACTAGGTTGAGTTTGAAGTAAGAACTCTCATACTGCTCCAATATGTCAGGATCAACTCTTTGCAACTCACTTCAATTTATTCACGAGTCATCAGTTTGGTATCAGAGCACATGTTGGTAAGATTTGCATATTAAGCACGTTTATTTGCTTTTTTGCATCTAGTTTAAATTTTTATTCAAAAACCAAAAAAAAAATTAAAAAATTCAAAAGCAAAATAAATTAGTTAAATTTGCTTTCATATTTCAATTAGGATTCATACATTGCATGTCAAAGTGATACCCAATATTTGCTAGAAGAAGCTAGTGAACCCCACATCAATTCTATGGATTCCTAACCCATCTTAGCTGAAATCTTGACTAAGCTTGAAGCCTTGAATCAAATCGTGACCAAGTTAGAAACGCGACCACCCACCTTTGATAGACGCCTAGATTCCCAACTTTTCCTAGATTGGCTTCGAGAAATGGATAGGTATTTCATCGGGTACCCTCTCCCCGAGTCTATGAAAGTTAAGTTTGATGTAATGAAACTTACCGGTAAAGCTAGTTAACACTGAACCGACATGGAAAAAATGCGAGCATCCCAATTTCAACGACTAATTGAGATATGGGATGTAACGAAGGATGAGCTGAAAGGTAAGTATGTACCACCATATTATTATACCCACATTTTAGACATGTGGCACCAACTCAGTCAAAATAACAAATCGGCTAAAGAGTATATTACCCATTTTGATGAGTTTCGCATAAAGTGTAGTACCCTAGGTACAGAAAGCGAGGCCCAAATTCTTTTTAGGTTTAGAGATGACCTTAGAATATCTAAAGATGAAACTGTTAGCTCCTGAGTTATAAAATTTGAGAAAGCCTATGTGTTAGTTCAAGATCTAGATGCCTTTAAATCTAATTACATCGTTAGAAGTAACGACTCAAAGTCAGTTGTGTCTATACTTCTTCACATTCCACCCCCACTAGCCAAGCTCACTCCCTTGATCCAAACTGTGGAGTCCCACACTCAAGTACTAAAAAGTAGCGCTCCTTGTATGATCCCCACACTTAGAGAAGTCGTAAAAAAATTTGATATCACTATTCCTCCTGAAGTCACTCTCGTGATTATGGAAATTAGGTGATGTCGCCCCGAAAGAGTCCCCAAACCAATTGCCACCGATATATGACATCCAATCTGAAATTGAGTATGATTCATTCCGAAGTCACTCATGTGATTATGGAACCTACTGATGTCTTCCATAAATACAGTATCCCGATTCTTTCAGAAATCACTCTTGTGATTAAAGAGTTGTGTTTTTTCTCCGACTGTCGCAACTACCGCCCGTCCATCCCTAGCTCTGTTGTTGATTCCATTTTCCTCTCCACCACTTGTTGCTTCACCTTTTCTCCTTACTATCCTTGCATGCTCTGATCGCCACCCTCTTCCTACTCTACTGTCGACACCATCTCATTTTCCCTTGTAGCATATGTCATGTACTTTGCATCTGAGTCTACATTCACATCACTATAGAGTTTTTGAGTCCGCGTCATTTGCATCATATTTGGTATCATATTTGCACATGTTACATCACAATTTACACAAGAAAATTATAGATAAGAGTGCTCAAAGTAATGCCAATTACAAGTTATAAATTGACATTAGAATAAAGATTTAAAACTTAATGTTAGTGATGTTATTTTGCATGCTTGTAGTACTGATTCGTTTCAAATCTTAGAAGAACTAAATTGTAATATTTATATTATAGATCTTCTTAAAGATTTTATGTCAATTCTATTATCAATATTGAAGATCCAGTAAATTATAAGGGTCTTAATTTTAACCATAGTAAATTCTTTATTGATGAGTCATCTCATGGGCCAATTTTTAAGAGACTCCCTTCTACCACTTCTTAAATGAAAGAATTTTCTATGAGAGTTCTACTTTAAACTCAACCTAGTCAGTTCTTTTCAACCTGGAGAGAATGATATGAACATCAAGTCACCATAGACATGGTGCGTGTATCATCGCTGGAGAAGACAAAACTAAGTCAAAAGCATAGCGTGTGTACCGGCAAAGAATCAAACATACCAAAGCTATTTGGTTTTGATTATGCAAAAGAGTTGTAATTTGCAATTTTCTATTTTTCTTATAGTTTTCAATTATTTTATCTTTTTATTTGGGTCTTGACTACTACACAAAAGATTTGGATAGGTTTGTTGGTTGATACATGAACCTGCCAACACTGTTAGCATTCAAAATGAACTTGCCAACACTATTAGCATTCAAAATGTTAACCTGCAGTATGTTGCGGTGGAGATGGAAGAGGGGGTGGTAGCGGAAGGAGTCGCCGGCGGAGGAGGCGGAGGTTAAGGCGAAGGCGATTGAGGCGGCGGGGTGAATGCGGAGGAGGAGTGGGTGCGTATGTAGGAGAGGGGGTGATTGCAGACCGTTGTGAAGGCATTTTTGGGATTTCACATTTTTATAACAGAAAATTAAAGAATATTTCTTTTTGATTCTTTTAAACTGACAGTGGGGGTAATTTTGATATTTTTAAAGATTTGAGGGTAATAAAAATATTATGAAGATTTGGAAAGTAAATTTAAAAATATGAAAGAATTGGAAGGTACATATGAGAAAGACCTTTTTTATTTCTATTAGCTTTTTTTATTTCTTTTAGGATTTTGATTATTTAGACCCGGTTGTAGTAGGAGAATACTATTTTGCTTTGTCTATAAAAAGGCCCTCATGTATTCAATTTTGATATACTACAATCAATGAGAAGTTTTCTAATCTCTAACTGAGTTTGATACAAATTTCTCAATCCTAAAATCTATTAAGGTGGGTGCCCTATTAGACTCCAATTAGAGGTTGGATGCCCTAATTGACTATCTTGTTACTATAAATTTATTCCCCCCCCCCCTCCACAAACAAATTTCTCTCTCAAAGTGCTACCGATTAAACTTCCATTGTCGATTCCCTCTCAATACCGAAGCCCTCATCCTCATCATCGCGAGATCCTGCGCCCTCATTGCCTTAGCTGTACCCGTGTGCCCAGCCAAAACCCGAGCATGCCCAGGCTTGGCCACGCCCAAGCGCTAGCACGAGCACGCCCAATGCCAGCGCCCGACCACGCCCAATGCCAGCGTCAGAGCGCCCTACCGAGTGCACCCGCCCAACGACAAATCGTGTGCACGAGCAACAATGCTCGAGCGAGAGCACTTCCCAACATCCAATGTTAGAGCATGAACAGTACCTAGCTTCCCTAGGTTGTGCTCTAGCTTAGTACAACACCGGCCTCATCTGCGTGAGTGCCTCGAGTCCTCTGCGACATCTTCTTCCTCAATAGTACCCTATATTCTTCTACATGAGTTCAAAATTCAGCCGATCAACTGATCATCAAACAACCTGCAACTAGATATTATTCACAAGCATCTGAGGTACGATTCAATCCATCAATCTTTATTTACAAGTGAAGTATACATCTCTAGCTTGTTATTAACATTGATCAATTGTCCAATGAATTGTGGTAAGAGTCTTGATAGGTCACATACTCACATAGACCCAATAAACTGTTGCATTCTGGATGCTTTGAGCATGGCAATACGTGTTGCCTGCACGATGAACCAATAGTTGCTCACCATATAGACTTCATGAAACTATAAAATTTCCATGTGGGCACGTGCCCAAGTGGAGATTGTACAAAAATCTGCCCTTGAAAGGAAGTGACCTTTTGTTTCTACTTTATTTGTGGAGAGAGAGAGAACATTCATGTTATCTCCAAGTATCAGAGAATACATAATTTTTTATTTATTTGAAAATCCTAATTTCTCTCCTAATATGTGATGAGTTTGTTTATTTGAATTTTTTTTATAAGATAGAGATCATATTAAAGTCTCGATTTAAAATGGACGATTATAAATAAAGATGTGATAAATACATCTAAATTGAATGATTAGATTTATTTTTGGATGTGAGTCGAACATAATAAGTCACCAACAAATTAAAATTTCAATCAAAAGAGTTGTAGTTGCATAGATTTCTTTCCAAGGAGGGAGAAAGAAGATACATTTCCTAATTTCTCGCCCTAATAAACCATGAGTTTGTTTATGAGAGAGAGAGAGAGAGATAATATTAGAATCTTTATTTAAAAGGGATGAATGACTATAAATTAGATGTGATAGACACTTCTGTACGAATGGATTGGGACATGAGTCAAACCATGAATCACTAACAAATTAAAAACCAGTAAAAAGAGTCGTAGTTATATTGTCTGAGATTTCTTTCTCAAGGAGGGAGAGAGAACATACATATCCTAATTTCTTTACCTAGTAAATGATGAGTTTGTTTATTTGAAGTTTCCTTTATGAGATAAAGTTCATATTAGAATCTTAAAAATGGACAACTGTAAATAAAAATGTGATAAATATTTAAAACAAATGGTTAGACTTGACTTTGTTTAGGACGTGAGTCAAATGAGAGTCACTGACAAACTAAAAATCCAACCAGAAGAGTAGAAGTTACAATGGTACAGATTAATCCAACCCATTTATTCATCCAAATACTGTGAAACCCATGTATAACAAATTTTAGGTGTTTTAGAATTTTCTAGACGATAGATCTAAACATTTTGCTATTAGAACCACACATATGGATTTTTTGTTTTCAGACATTTAAAGATTTAGTTCACATTCAACAGTATGGATCTTCTATTTTAGTTGCATTAAATATACTTTCCACCTGAAATCTAAACTCAAATCCTATCGGTAGGCTCCTGGTCTATAAAGAATTAGGATGGAGGATGATATAACCTCAAAGGTTAATAACAAGAACTTGTATGAGTGCATCTTCATATAAACTCTAAATTATTAGTCGTACAAAATAGGAAAAATAAAACACTATCCAACCTGAATAAAATTGTCTCCAAGTTTGTACAAGAACAAACATGTACCGGACATGTTTGCCATGCATATACCAAGTATATTGCATGTGTCAGTACAAATACTTGTAGAACACAGATATGGAAGCCTCAAGTCTGTCGGGGCAACATAGTTGAAAACTCATTTTAACTTTAGTTCGAGAATCAAGCTAGAAGATTTGAACTGGAATTCATTTTCCATATCTTTGCACAAAATTTCTACGGAAGTGATAAATATAACTCACAACAAGTACTTACTTAGATGAAAGAAAATTTTCAAATTGAACATGTCATTCCTGATTGGGAACCACTAAACAGCTACAAACTAATACAAGAACTTAGTTATACTATCCAGGAATAGCATTCAAAAACAGCAAAGCAGGGATCTGAAAGAGAAAAAGCAGTATATATTAAAAGTCTTAATAGTTAAAGAAATAGTGGAAGAGAAAGCATGTTGAAGGTATGAACCTGCTTTTTCGAAATCCTTCAGCAGAATATAACAGTCAGCTTCTAATTCTACTTTGCCAATGTCTTCATAAATCTCAGCAGCTTCAATTAGTAAACGACGACTCATCTCATTGTTTGACTGCAGAACACGTTCAGCAGAAGTTCGAAGACCAGAAGCCCTTGACCATTTCTCCCTGAAGATATCTCCAGCACGTTCAAAGCACGTTGTAGCCATTTCATAGTTTCCTTCATTAAATAACTACAAATACAGAACAGAGCAATATGAAATGAAAAACCAAACACCACCAAATAGAAGAGTAACATATGATACGCATGTATGTATGTGTTTTTATGACTGTTCGAATGGGCATGTGTGTGTGTTAAAAACTAATAGTGTTAAAGCACCAAGCACATTGAGAAACATGATATCCAACCTTGATACCCCGATCCCTCCACTCTTCACTGCTGCTTGCAACAAACATAGCCTGAGCTATTGAATTATCCAGGCATCTAACTTGAGCAAGGCTCAGGTTCTTCCAATAACGAAACATAGGTTCTGAGTAATCCTCAACATTGTCACATATCCATAACCTTTGTCTTGTACGAGTAATGGCAACGTATAATTGTTTCAATTCAGAGCAAAGAACATTATGTCGTGCCATTTCAAAACTTCGAGATGAAATCATTTTGGAATCCAATAGGTTATGTGAGTTCATATAATCATAAATCACTCTCCAATGATCTTTCAGAGGTGAATCCCCAAAAAAGTTGTACAACAGCACATCCTGGAAAGAAGGAGACGTGAGAATAGAAAGGGGGGATCAGAAGGAATAATAATAATAATAATAATAATAATAATAATAAAAGACCCAACTTACTTGGAACTCCAAGCCTTTGCATTCAAGTATTGTTAAAACAAGTGAATTTTTTCCAACATCTTGGGGTATTTTCTGTTTAGATAATTCATCGCGTACAAGTATAACTTGATCTGCTCCAAAACCGTTCATATGGCTACTGTGGCTATTGTTCGCAGATTTACCAAAAAGAGTCATTAATACATTTTCATCATTACAAGATTCCAGCAAAATTGGTGGTTCTCCAAATATCATACTTGTCTCTGGGTGTAAGCGATCAACTGAATAGGGAAAATAAAAGCAGAGAATGTCAATAACACTTTGAGCCAATTTGAGAACACCAGCATGTGTCCTGAAGTTTTGGTTCAAATGAAACATATCAGAAATAGACTTGTATCTGCCTTTTGTTTTTTTCATAGGCTCATAATTTTGATCCGGGAGGAACTCGGTGTAAAACAATGACCTTATCTCTTCGAATCTGAAATCAATACCACGCGCGATAGTTTGAGCAGTATCACCAGCAAACACAAACCCCTCAGCGAAGTTTTTGCACACATATTTAAAAAGAGAGATCTGCCTCATGGTAAGGTCTTGAACTTCATCGATGTAGACAAAATCCATTTGAGCACCCACATTTCTACCACATACCGTGGCTCTCTGATGAAGATCACTAACTAGATCAGATATGTCAAACTCCCCCTTCATACGCTTCATCTTTTCATAATCAAGAAAAATATCATAAATTACTTCCCTTACAGCAATGTTTAATGAAGACACACGGCTCTCAGATAGACTAACATAGGCCTCCCTACTGAGCTTGGCATCAAAAACCTCATTAGCTGTACAGCTTCCTTTTATATGAGATATTATCTCTGTGAAAACAATTGAAGCATCAAACTTCTTTGTCAGATGGGTATTAAAACGAGGCCAATATAATGATGAAAATCTGGGATAATTGACCTCCTTCTGCCTCATAAGTGTTTGCAAGGCAACAGATCTTGAAACTCCAGTTTTTTTAAGAGAAAGCTCACTGACATCATAAAACTTCTCAAAAAATGAATTCTCCCAACTACCATCAAGCATTATCAAAAACTTCTCAAAGGTTATTACAAGGGGATAATGCTTGGTTGGGATATTCCTGAAAGAGTCAGGAATGTCAGAGAAAGCACTAAGGCTATCACCAATATCATACATATCAAAACAAGCCTTGCCTGAAAACTCGCCACCACATGTGAAGCTGGATGCACGACCAAATTAGTAAAAAGAAAAAAGAAAAGGAAAAAACCTCAAGAATTAAGAAAGTTCAATCGTGCAAGATAGTAAAGTACAAACCATTTCCAAAAGTAAGTCTATGGTTATCACAAAAAAAAAGTAAGACCAATCAAAATTTGTAACTTGATTAATTCTAACAAGTTCACAATTGAACATTAACATGATAAACACAGTCTATTGATAGCAAGCAGAATTTATATTCTGATAATTTGTGAGAACATCCCTTGATTTTTATGTTGTACTAACTTGCAATTAGTGCATCAAATCTCATATCCATTTCTAGGAAAATTCTTTATCCCCCTTTTTTCCTTTTTTTCCCGAGAATTAGACGTCCCTTTCCAGGAAAAATCTCATCCATGTTGCTCTCATACAACTACTACAGGTATCATTCCTTGAATTTAACTACAGGAAATTCTTATTTCTCTGTTGTGATCTATCGCCGATCAAACAAAAGAGAAACACCAAGTTGAAGACTCGACAGCGGAAGCGAAAGCGTAGAAGATCTACCACTAGTAAGCAATTGAAAACTAAATCACCACATAATCAAAGAACACCAAATTTAATGTGGTTCGGCAATGTGCCTATATCCACGGGTAGGAGGGAGAAATCTTCATTGAAAATAGAGAAGAAAATACAAAAGTTAAAAGAAGATCTCTCTCTCATAACTATCAATGGTGAAAATCTGAATTTCTCTTCAATTCTTGACACACCTTCAAAAGGCCACCCTACGGGGTTTATATAGATACTAGGATGATGCTAATCCAACACAAACTTCAACAATCAAATCAGCATCGCCTCAGAGAAACAGAAAGAGAAAACTCAGATTCAATCCAAAACAGGAAACAAAATCGTATTAGGAAACTGCCAGAACCTGACACTCGTTGACTAGGGCAAATCACTAGTCGACTAATGCCAAGTATTAGTTGATTATACCCAAAATCTAGTCGTCTACTGTAACACAATCTGAGAACTAAACTCTCTGATGCAGGGCCTAGTCGACTACACCAAAATATCAGTTGCCTAGCCCAAGACCTAGTCGACTAATAAGACCTATTAGTCGATTAATAACATGCACAATGCATGTACATGTTCGTGCTTGATTTGTGAAGCTTGTAACACCTCAAACTGAACTTGAATTCTTCTCTAATGAATATGAGACACTCCAAATACTAACAATCTCCACCTTAACTCATGTTCATTGAGTCCCTCCGTAGAAATTGACCTCTACTTCATTTGCCTTGCTTTCTCTCTCCTTTTGTAACATCACATAGCTTCCTTCCAAGAGCTCGTTCGCCACTTTACCTTGTAGAATCTTAATGAAGTTCAGAGATGCTTTGAGCTTCTTAACCGGGATGGTCTTCGTCATCATATCCGCTGGATTCTTCTTCGCGCTGATCTTTACCAAATCGATCACCTTATCATCTACGACCTACTGACGTATCTTGTGATACATCACATCAATGTGCTTCATCCGCTTGTGATACATGTGGTCCTCAGCGAGATGAATCACACTCTAGTTGTCGCAATGAACCCGAACTGAATCTTGCATGATACTAAACGTCTCAACCAATCCTCTCAACCACAAAGCTTCCTTCGATGCCTCAACTGCAGCCATGTACTCCGCTTTGTTGTTGAAAGAGCAAGTGTATCTTGCAACTCTGCCTTCCAAATAATGACGCACTCAGCTACTGTAAACACATAACCCGTCATAGATTTTCGCTGATCAAGGTCTCCAGCATAATCTGCATCAA
This sequence comes from Agave tequilana, assembly GCA_038442645.1. NCBI lineage: Eukaryota > Viridiplantae > Streptophyta > Magnoliopsida > Asparagales > Asparagaceae > Agave > Agave tequilana. The sequence continues at coordinate 196,515 of JAVJIF010003821.1, forward strand.
CATAACCTTGTAGTACCCTAAGTTTCTCCGTTTTCAATCTCTAAAACACCAAGCCTAGTCTCGCAGTCCCTCGCAGATATCGTAGTACCCACTTCATTGCTTCCTAATGTTGCTTTCCTGATTCTGACATGAACCGACTTACTGTACTAACTGCATAGGCTAAGTCAGGCCTAGTGCAGACCATAGCATACATGAGTGATTCCACCGCACTAGCATATAGTACTCGAGACATCTCCTCATCCTCTTCTAGTGATTGTGGACACTGCTTGGAAGATAATTTGAAGTGACATGCCAAAGAAGTGTTGACTAGTCTTGCTTCTACCATGTTTAATCTCTCCAACACCTTGAGAATATAGTTCTTCTGGGATAGCCAAAATCTGCCTGAGCCTTTGCCTCGAGTGATCTCCATACCTAAGATCTTCTTGGCTTCTCCCAACTCCATGTCAAATTTCTTCTTGAGCTGAGCTTTAAGCTTTTCACAGCAATCAGCATATCATCCACATATAACAGCAAATATATCAGATCATCACTCTGTTTAAAATAGAAATAACTATCATACTTACAGCGGTTATATCTGGCCTTGATCATGAAAAAGTCAAACCGTTGTACCACTGTCTGAGAGACTGCTTAAGTCCATAGAGGGACTTATTTAGAAGACATACCTTGTTTCTTTATCTTCCTGAATATAACCCTCAGGTTGTTTCATGTATGTCTTCTCATCCAGCTCAACGTGCAAAAACGTTGTTTTGACGTCCATCTAATCTAACTCTAGATCAACTGAACAACTATCACCAATAACATCTGAATAGATGTATGCTTGACTACATGAGAAAAAAAATCTTATTGTAGTCAATACCCTCTTTCTGAGCATATTCTTTGGCAAGAAACCTTTCCTTGTACTGCTCATTGTCCTTCTTATGAAAGACTCATCTGCAACCTATTACCTTTGAGCCCTTTGAAAGATCGACTTCTATCCAAAAACTCCATCTCGTACTCTATGGCTATAATCCACTTGTCGTGGTCATCTGCCCCGATCGCTTCCCTGTAACTGTCAGGATCTCCTGTTTCTATTGCTAATACGAAAGAGACATGATCATCTTCCCAGGCATATCTTATTAGTGGCATCGTAACTCTGACTAACCGCCTCAAAATTTTAGGTTGCTTTTGAGTAGCCTCTTGTACGTATCCATCTGAATCTGAGGAGTCCTCTTCTGACCCTTCAGGCCCTGTTTTAAATATCGACAGTCAGCCGAGATATCGTCCGATATCTCCTTTTTTACTTGCTTCCGATACGATATGGGAAAATCATTCGCCATATCATTTGCAGCAAAAAACGGCCGATATTTCAAATATCGGCCGATAAATCACCCGATATCGGTTGATAAATTGCCCAATATATCGCCTGATATGAAATAACTTATTTATTGCACCACTGCGTGCAAATATACAATATTTTTTACAGTCTTTGCATGCATATTACTTCATTTTTATTAGGTAGATATTTATGACATTAAACCAACTTTTACTTATCAATATTTCATAATATATAGTGTCTGATATGAATGCCCGATATGTGTACGTATTCCCGATATCTCCCCTGATATCCGATATGAAAAAAACCTCATCTGATACGATCCCGATATCCGATATTTAGAACCTTGCTTTCAGGCCTTTTAGGGTTATCTGATAACTCAACTTTCTTTTCCTGAGTGTCTTGCGAACTGTCTGAAGCTCCACCTTGTGTTTTATCCTCCGTCTCTAGCTTTTCTTGTAATATTGATCCTTTATAAAAGATCACATCTCTACTGATAAAGGCGCTTCTTTTCTCGGAATCCCAAAGTCAAACTCTTGACTCCTTTGGTGAACCCGATGAAGATACACTTCTTAGACTTGGACTTTAGTTTGTTCCTTTTCTGACTATCAACCAAACTATAAACCGGACAACCGAAAATCTGTAAGGTTGAATAATCCACAGACTCTCCTCGCCATATCTCATCTGGGATCTGAAGATCAATGACTGTTGATGGTGACATGTTGACCAGATAACTCGCATGATTTACCGCCTCTACCCAAAATCCTTCTAACATGTGAACCTGTAATCTGATACTGCGGGCACGCTCTGTAAGTGTCCAATTCATGGCTCTGCTACTCCATTTTGTTCTAGTCACCCTGTAATACTTAGTTGGTGTCCTTCCTTGCTAAGTAGTCTTTGAATTCTTTGGAGGCATACTCGCCTCCATTGTCAGACCTCAAGACTTTCACCTTCCGCTCATTTTACCTTCTCCATTGTCGGATCCGAGGTTTCATCTGCACTATCCATTGAGCAGTCTGCCATGATTTCTGTTCGTCGCAGAGGTCGTGATCGTGACCGCGATTCTGGAAGACGAGGATGTGGATTCGTTAGATGTGGATAGGATCCTATGGAGGCAGACAGAGCGCCTCTGAGAAAGGCCACGGTAATATCGCATTGTGGACGTAGCAATCACATCTCCGAAAAGTGCTAAAAGAAATTTGGACGTCTGAGTGGGCACATCTATCTTAGTCTGGTTCTCCTGCCCCATGTGATACTCCTCAAATTGTTCATCTATAATTCCTGACTCTTTTCGGTTATACTATCGTAGAAGGAATATGATGGACTCCGACCATGGTTCAAAGACTCGGCCGAGTCGGAGACGAGTCGGCCGAGTCGTATCCGTCTCGGCCCACTCCGAGACGAGTCGAGTCACGAATCGGTCGACTCACTCAGAGGAGACCGACTCGGCCGAGAATCGGATTGACTCGGTCGACTCGGCCGAATCGGTCGTGACTCGGCCGAGTCAACTCCGATTCTCGGCCGAGTCGGCTCGAAACGTATATTAACCCGTGACGAACGGGTATAAAGAAAAAAAGGAAAAGAAAAAAAAGAAACTTACCTCTTCTCGCTATGACTTGAGATCGCCGCCGCTGCCCAATCATCGCCGCTCAGATCTGGACTCCGCCGCCGCATGATCGCCGTCAGCCGTTCCTCCCTAGCCCCAATGATGTTCCTCCCTCTCTCTGTCTCTTCCCTCTCCCTCCCTCTATTTCTCTCTCCCCCTCCCTCTCTCACCTGCTCTCTCTCCCTCTCCCCCCTCTCCATCTCCCGTCTCTCTCTGTCTCTTTCCCTCCCCTTCCCTCTGTTTCTCTCTCCCCATCCCTCTCTCACCCGCTCTCTCTCCCTTTCCATCTCTCGTCTCACTCTCTGTCTCTTTCCCCTCCCCTCCATCTCTCTTCCTGTTTTCGATCTCTCCTCCCTCTCCCCCCTTCAAGGTATAAGAGAAGCAGATGATGATGGTGGTGGTAAAGGTTGGAGAGTTTTATCCAGTTCTAGTAGTGATAACGGTGAAGATGGTGATGATAATGATGACAATGATGGCGGTGATGCGGCGGTGGTGATGATGATAATAATGAGAGCAACAATAGTGCTGATAGAGGAAATTATAGTTTGAAGGTCATATGCAAATATTGAGTTTGACATCAGGCAAACATTATGTGTGACATATGTCCATTACTACAGACCACAACTTGAGAGATATATGAGCACTAGTATCGGTTTATCTACTTACCGCAGAGATGATTATGATGATTTGTGCTTCATCGCAATTCAATGTGGAAATAACTACATTAGCATGTATTTATGAATGTAGTTGTGCAATTTACTATATTGTGCATGTATTTTGATATGCTTCTACCGACGACGCGTGTATTTATGCTTCGCTTTATGTTTAGTTTGTTAGGTGATATATTTTGGACATGTGATACATGAATTGGATGCCTATATTTTTTTAAGATTTGTCATTATTTTTTCAGAATTTTTTGAGCTTCCTATTTAGCGTTTTGCGTGTATCACCCGAGACCGATCCGAGTCGCCGAGACCGATCCGTCTCAGTGCCCGCGAGTCGACGGCCGAGACCGCGACTGTGAACCATGCTCCGACAGCTAGAGTTCTCTCAAAATGATCTTTCAACAACTCATGCAACCTGCTTCAAGTATGCACGCCTATACTGCCTCTCCTCAAAAGCCCTGGATATTAGACTCAAGAGCCTCATCCCATGGTACTAAACAAGAGTTGTTTCATTAAATTTGTCATGTCTCCACCCCTCTGTGAAAATTGTTGATGGTACCCATTCTCCTGTATTAGGGAATGGAGTAGTGCAAGCTACTTCATCCTTGACCCTTACTGATATCATATATGTTCCACGATTTTCTGTTAGTCTCTTATCTATCAGCCAGTTTACTAAACATAATAACTGCAAAATAACATTTTTCCCTTCTCATTGTATGTTTCAGGACCTGTCGACTGGGAAGAGGATTGATTTGGGGCATGAGCGAGGAGGCATATACTATTTAGACGATCGAGTGACTCCTACTGGCTTGGTTGCAGATCAACCTGATACAGTTTTACTTTGGCGCTGGCGCTTGGGTCATCCTTCAGTACAAAAATTTCAGTCTGTTATTCCTGTTGAGTCCTCTATTTCTTCTTTAGATTGTGAGTCTTATGAGTTAGTAAGCATTATCATGCTACGTTTCAGAGTCGAGTTAATAATCGTAGCAGTTTTGCATTCGAATTGGTTCGTTCTGATGTCTGGGGTCCTAGTCGTATACCCTCCATTAAGGGTTTAGATTTATTTGCTCTTTATTGATGACTTCTCTCGCATGACGTGATTGTATCTCCTAAAAGAGAGGTCAAAAGTCTCCAGTGTTATTGAACTTTTCTTTAATGAATAAAAAATTAGTTTTCGTACTGATAATGCCTTGATATATGTTAAAAAAAGATATATCTATTTTTTATTTCAAAAATGGGATTATTCATCAGACCTATTGCTCTCATACATCTCAACAAAAATAGAGTTGCTGAACGCAGACATAAACACATTCTGTATGCCGCTAGAACCATAATGATTTATATGAGTGTTCCAAAATATTTATGGTTTGATGCTGTGTAAAATGCTTGCCATCTGATTACTAGAATGTCATCTTCTGTTCTCGATAAAAAATCTCCCTTTTCTTGTCTATTTCTTAACAAAACACTTTTCTCCATGACTCCCCGTGTTTTTGGCTCCACTTGTTTCTTTAGGACTTGTCTCCTGAGCTAGACAAGTTATCTCCTAGATCTATAAAATGTGTCTTTGTTGGGTATTCTAGAACGCAAAAAAGATATCAGTGCTATAATCTCTCCACAAGAAAATATTGGTGTTTGCAGATGTTACATTTTTTGAGTCTGTTTCATATTTTAATCCACAGATTCCAATCACTATATCTGAGACTGTTCCTCTATCACCGACTGTCAGTCACATATATTGCATATACATTGTCACATTACCATACTTTTTATCTAATAAATCCTATTAATAAGTCTTATTCTTCTTTGTTAAATGTAGGCCCATTGCTAAAAGAAAGGAAAGAGAAACAAGCCCAAAAGCCCATCAAATTCTGATTTAATTCAGAATAAATTCGAAATTAAGGAATCAGGGCAAATCTTGGCAAATCAGAGAGGTTGAAAACCAGTTGAAATGAATCTTCCCAAATCAAGCGGTGGAAGCCAACAATCAAAGGCTGTTTCGTCAAATCCTGGAGCTGAAACGAGAAAACCAGCAGAAGATATGGGAGAATCACCAAACCAGGGAGTTCCACCATTGGGTGTGGCCATCTGGCCACACCAGGGCCGCGAAAACACGGCCCTAGCCGCGCTTCCGTGGCTTTGGTAATTCTGTTGGGGAGCGTTTGCTCCCCCAATCTTTCTACGACCTCTCCCCTCTGGTTTTTCCCTATAAATACCATTTTCAACAGAGAAGAAAGGGGCGAAGACTAGGATTAAATTTCTTGTTCATTTTTAGGGTTTTAGGAACATTGTTAGATAGCTTGGAGAAGTTGTATCTCCTCTTTATTTTTTAGTTTTGACCAGAAAAGAGAGAAGAGTGGAATTGAGTATGTAATTCGTCTTTGAAGTGACAATCAAAGGAGATTCTACTTGCTATTCCAACTCAACTTGAATTCGGTATGTTTATGTTTAATTGTCAATCTCTTATTTGTTTTCATTACATAATGAGTAGCTAAATCATTTTCTGGGCTCATTAATTGATCTTTTCTACCTCCTCTCTCTCGATTGAATTTTATGGAAGAACTCTCTTGAATCATAATGCCTATAATGCCTAAAGTTAAATTTTATTCTTGAAAGCTCATGATGATGCTCTTCTTTTAAAACTTGGACTTTCAAAGCACAACTATTGTTAAATCGTTTTTATTCCATACTTGCTTCTTCGCGCTTGATGGTTCAACATTCTATTTTTAATGTTGTGTTAAAAAAGACCTCAAGATTTGATCCAAAATCATCTCATTTGTTTTACTTGAACACTAAAAGAAATTAAGTTTTTTGCCTATGATAAAAGTGATGCACTAAAAATGTTCTTGAGATAAGTAGTTAAGTAAAAAAATTAGTGAGCCCAGATCTTCTCCTTCTTATATTAAAAATAACAAATCACTTTTCAAAGCTTTTTAAATCACCTTTTTCAAAGCCTTCTCCAAATTTGCAATTTTTCTTTTAATCATTTCCCTTCTCTCCATTCTCTTTTCAACCAAAAAACTAGCACCATTCTTAGCTTTCTAAACAAAACACCGAAAAGCTTTCATCGCATTCCTCCTCGTGGACACGACCCGTTAGCCCAAAGCTACACGGTAATTCTTAACTATTTGATTTTTCAATCAATTTTTGGCGTCGTTGCCGGGGAGGGACGGTAAGTAATTCTCTTTAAAGTTTACATTTTTGGTTAACATTCTTCTTTGTTTTTGGTGTACAAATTTAACAAGGAATTTTTGCTGCAGTGGACATATAAGTGGCCCTGGACTCTGTTCAAGAAAGCAGAGCCCAGAAGCCCTCAGATTTGCTACATTCTTGTGGCGATCTGAGTGAACTACTAACCTGTATCTTCTGCAGGTTGGCTGAATTTCATAGTTTAATCTCTGTAGCATTTATTTCCTTGTTTGACTCACTGTATATACATTTCTAACACAACAGTAAAAAATTGATTGTAAATGCTAAAAATGATCTAGACTTTACATTTAAGCACGTGTCTATTTCATTACATTTTCTATTTACTGTTGAAGAGTGCTTGATTGAGAAAAAACAGAGATATAGTTTAAGGGTTAGAAGGATGTTATCTGGATGGATGCATGTCTCTGTCTTCCACAATATATCCACGGTAGCAAGAGCTATGCGGGTCAAATCCACAGGGAGGAATGCGATAGAAGCTTTTCGGAACGATTTTCTCTAACAGTTAGCTTGAAAAAAAGGGATATTGATTGTAAGAAATAGTTTTAGAAGTATAGTTTACTAATCATCTATCACAACCAAAGTATTATTCTAAAAGAGTAAACATCACATTGAATAAAGAATTATCTACCCTAGGTTGAGAATCAAGAAAAATGAATAACAATGTTGTAAACCCTAATTAATGTGCACTAATAAAAATCAAACTATAGTTCATCCTAATTTCAAAGCATAGCAGAAGAAAAGTCTACTTAAAATTATGCTATCAAAGTATTTAGATATGAAATATGAATAACCATTTAAGAAGTGCAACTTAAATTAGTTAAACTCAATTATTAATTTATCTTCAAGAAAACCAATTTTAATCCTAGGGTTTTTAATAATAGATATCAACCAATTCATCTTTTAACTAAACTAGGGTTGATCCAGAAATTGGCAAACTATAAGTTTTAATTAGTTACTCATATTTTTATTATAGTTTTAGAATTTTTATTATGAATAAAAAAGGTTGCATGAAAATTAAAAGAAGAAAAACAAATAAGCTAAAGCAAAAAAATAAATTGAATTGCAAAACAAGAAAAGTAAAAAGAATAAAGAACCTTTTTTGGATGTCACCGGCCAATTACAAAGCTCTTCTCCTTCTTTAATAATCTTCTTCTCCAAATAACAAAAACGAAATAATACAAGAAATTCGAAAAGAAAAGAGGATCTAAAGGAAACCCTAAATTTGAGCCTCTGAGAGCTGCCCTTCTCTGTTGCTCTGCAGGGGTATTTATAGAGGATATAAGATATAGAGTCCCAGTACAACTCTCCCACGAAGACGCGTTATCAACATTATCCAAATAGCCGCGGGTGGCCGCGTTTCCGTGGCAATAGCGTGGCCAATGGCCACGCGCTTTCTTGCGTAGCCTCCTCTGATCCGTCCATCTGGGTGCCTCTTTCTGGATTCTGCATTCAAACCCTGTATCTTGAGAACTCGGGATAACTTGGGAAGGAAGTTATCAAAAATCCAAATTTGAAAAGAATTTGTTCTCTTTATCTTTATCTTTGTATTGCAAGCAACCAGGTTTAAGTAGAAGTCCATCTCTTTTTATCCTTTTCCTTCTCTTAGCAATTAGGAGTCCCACTTTATCTTTCTCTTTAGCAATTAGGAGTTCTATTTTTATCTTTTCTCTTCCTCCCCTAGATTTTAAATTAATAATTTAAAATCCAAGTTAAGATTAGGTTAGATAAGATAGAAGCTTCTAAATTACTACAATTAATTATGCATGTGGGCTTATGGACTTTTTGAGCTTTTGGGCTTTAATTGGACTTCATTTATTTATTTTTTTATTTACTCAAGGCCTGCACACATTAAGCAATAAAACATTAGTAGTAGTACTTAATAAAAGAATAAATAGGGAAATATGATAGTAAATGTGATGATAAATATGCACTTTTTACTACCTATCACACCCCCACACTAATCTTTTTGCTCGTCCTCGAGTAAAAAAGAAAAAGAAAACATAATATATCCTAACTCACTTTCGTAGGCACCACGGTTGCACTTAGCACGTGCAACTAGCCGTTAAACCTCTAGGTTAACCCTAGAGGACGAGTGTTGTCTCGTGAGGGTTTTCAGCGGATTACACCCACAAAATCCATAAAAGAAAAATGTTAGAGATTTAATTAATTAATTTATTTTATTATTTATTTATTTATTTTTTTTTGAAAAAGGAAATGAATATTTGAAATATATTGGAATAAACTAAGCAATCTATAAGTTTTAGGATTATCATTTTTATTCATTCTTGAACTTAGTCTTTATACAATAATTTGTCATCAATTTTAGGTAAGGATTAAAATTGAATTTTTATATAGTCTCTTTTGTTACCCTAAGTCATATGCATCCTCGTGACCGTGAAATTTTGACTAAGAGTTCTTTAACTTGGACTCTCATGCCTCTTATATATATATATATATATATATATATATATATATATATATATATATAGGGCTTACTGTACCTCAGCCTGCGGGCTGAGAGAGTTTTCTCAGCCTGCGGGCGTGGCAACATCACTGCCCCACATCTGTTTAAAAAATTTGGCGGACAAAATCCTGTAAAATCCCGCCCAATTTAATGCCAGTCACCTCAACATTTATTTTTCGAAAATACCCTCCATCACAACCTTTTACCTTATTGTAAAAAAATAGTCTTCCAAAAAAATTTACAGCTCTAAAACTTCAACCGGCAGTTCTGATCCAATTAGTTCTTTTCCTTCAAAAATTTCATCCGTTTTTGAAAAAAATATTTGCAACTGATGGCGCCTAAGAAATCATCCGTCGAAAAAGGTACTACAAAATTGATATTTTCAAAAATTTTTAGGGTTTTGTGTATTTAATAGTTTTTAAATTTTTCAAGATTTATTTCTGAAGTCGCATGTTTTTTTAAATTTTTTTTAAATATTGGAAACATGGTAGCAATTACGAAGAGATTTTCAAACTTTAGACGATAAATGTCCTATTTTTTGAAAGTTTTTATTATTTACTTCTATTTTTACTGTGTCGCAGTTCAGATCTGTGCGACTTTGGAATTTTTTTTTTACCTTTCCTTGTAGACGAATGCGACGTAGGTCGCAGTATATGAAATTTACTTTTTTTTTTCTCACATACTGACGACATGGGGTCGCAGTTGTTTAAATAAGAGTTGTAGTCTCAAGTCTGCACCAAGGTCGCAGTTTATTTTAAATAATATGTTTTTATCAAACTTGTGTCGCAGTTGTTTCTTTTTGAACTGTAGTCTTATGCGACCTTGGTCGCAGTGTTGGCCCTGGTCGCAGTTGTTCTGATTGCACTGTAGTCCTATGCGACCTTGGTCGCTGCGACCTTGGTCGCTGTACATGTAGTGCGACCCTAGATTGCAGTGTAGTCCTGGTTCTAGTTGTTTTTTTTTTTTGCAATGCATGACTGCGACCGAGAGGTCCCAGTTTATTAAAAAACAAATATGCTTTTATTCCCTTATAATTTTTAAATAATCATTGGTCTAAAGTGTTTAATTTTTCTTCCTACGTAGGTAAACAACAGATACAGGTTCGTCCTCTGAGATCAAGCATAAAACCAATGTGCCAGTTAATGAAGAAATTTAAAAAGTACATACAGCCTGATTTCGTAGAGGCGATGAAGAATACCCTATTTGGCCCAATCTTCATGGCGTTCTACAATGAAGAATTTGGGGCTGAAAAGGCTCTAAAATCAAACGTTGCCGTACTGCGTATTTTAGACCAGTATGACAGGAATACAAAGACCTTTACAATTGGGGGCAAAGAGATTGAGTTAACAGTGGAGGATGTTGCCCTAACTTTTGGTCTACGTGTCAATAGGGCAGATTTTGTGATGAATAAGACATGTACGATGAAAGATAGAGGGGTTATAAAACATTTTTTCCCCAATATAAAGAAGATCACAAAAGTATCTATTGAAGATGCTTTGGATGATCTTCTTGTCAAGAGAAGGAAGAGGGATATATTAGATGTGACAACGGATGAACAATCTGAGCAGCAATTGTCTATAAATGAAATTATAAGAGACATAAATAGACTTGCAGCTCAAGACTTTACCACATTAGTCATCCTATACATGTCGGCCACTCTTTTCTTCTCTGGCAGTAAATGCACGGTGCCGTGGTATATTGTGGAACAGATTGCCAATATGCAACTGATGAGGACAATATGCTGGGCAAAAGCTGTTTGGCAATTCCTGATTGACTCAATAGACATCTTCAGGCAAAGCACGTACGAGCTGCAAGGATGCTCAGTGCAAATTATTGTAAGTACAAATCTCAAATTTGGCCAACATTGTATGAAATTTACCCATAAATTGAGAAAATTTGTGGAAACTAATTTAATTTTTCATTTTTGCAGTATTGGCTGTATGAGAGGGCACCTATTTTTGAGCAGAGGTCTGGTTTGGAGGAAAAAACCCCACGCGCAGTAAGATGGGACCTCCAAAATATTAGCAGATCTCTACTTGAAGTTGATCTAAAAAAGATTGACAGCAATATTGTAAGTTAAACTTTTTTTTATGTGTAGTACAAATAAAATGCGACCATAGTCGCAGTATTGAGCCACCTTTCGCAGTTCGTTTTCTGCCTGACAAATAATGTGCGACCATGGTCGCATTCTCTTGAAAATACCCTTTTCAACAGAATTGCGACCATGGTCGCAGTGTTGAGCTGCATGTCTTGGCAGATAAATTTTGGCACGACAAACATACTGCGACCATGGTCGCATTCTTATCCAAAATATTTCATAAATAAACTGCGACCATGGTCGCAGTATCATTATTTCATTGTTTTATTTTTAGCTTACCTTTTTCTGTTTATTTTCAGATTTTGAGTCGAATGGCCAACATCTCTAATGATGAAAAAAAATGGTTGGCCTTCCTGTTGAAGGGGAAGAGGATGAGGAAGAAGAAGTAGCAGAAGATGAAGGTGAAGAAAAAGAAGAAGAAGAAGAAGGTGAAAGTGAAGGAGATGAAGGAGGCCATACATGTAATGAAGCTGACATCCCGGCGGAAAAGGAGCCAGAACCGGCTGAAACGAGTGAGCAAGAACCAATTTTTGAAGGTTATTTGCCACCTCCACGGATGTTCAAGCAGAAGAAATAAAACGATTGAGGTCTGCAAATCAGCACTTGAGAGATTATGTTTCTCAGCTTGAAAAAAAGATTGAAAATATGGAGACTGAGAAAAGACTCAAGGCTGAATTAAAATTTAAAAGGAGAGAAAAAAAAGAGAAGAAAAAACAAAAAAGGCAACAGAGGAAATTAAAGGTTAAAGAAGAGGAAGAAGAAGAGCTGCTGAGAGCAGCCGCTGCTGCGAAGAAGGAGAAGGAGAAGAAGAGGAAAGAAGAGAAGGAAAAGGAGAACAGGAGGAGAGAAGTGGAGGAGAAGGAGAAGGAGAATAGAAGAAGGGAAGAGGAGGAGAATGAAAGGAGAATGAGGGAAGAAGAGGAGAAGGAGAAGAAGAGGAGGGAAAAGGAGGAGCAGGAGAAGGAGAAGAGGAGGAGGGAAGAGGAGGGGCAGGAGAGGAGGAGGAGGGAGGAGGAAGAGAATGAGAAGAAGAGGAGGAAGGCGCAGATGGAGAACAAAAGAATGAAGGAGCAGATGGAGAAGCAGGCTGAAGAGGAGAAGAAGAAAAAACTGGAAGAGGATAAAATCATAGGTTCTGAGTCTGTTTTAAATATTACTGGAGAAGATATTCCAAGTTTTTCTCTGAATATAACTCAAATGACTCAAGAAATCCAAAGAGATAGAGCTTCTGAAGAAGAAATTCAAGAACATACTCCGCCTCAGAAGCAATCCTCAAAAGAAGCTGTTTTGGAAACCTCTAAAGGAACAATAGAAAGGAGAGTCAAAGAACGCAAGCGCGCTGAAAGAGATCGCGATGACTCCGACTTTGTTTATCCAAAACAGAAGAAGAAAAAAATGAAAATCCTCTTCCACAGCCTGCGGCTGCGAGTTCTACCGCTGGTTTCGACGACAAAGAGATTTCCTCTACTGAGCCAAAATCTAGAGAATTGACCGAAACCACATCATACAGAATTCTGCAACCCCATCAACAAGCTCTTATAAAACATTTCTTCGACAAGTCCTACTCTGAGTAAGTTAATTCATATCAAAAAAATTTCTGTTATACCTTTATATAAGAACAATAAAATTACTAACTTTGTTTTGAATATCTTGCAGTTCTACTGCGTATCAGGATACCGATAATTCAATCATCATTTCAAGGAATGACATTGAGGACCTGATGTTCAGTAGAGACTTAGATGCAAATGTAATTCATTTTTACATGCAGCATCTTGAGAAAAGAGAGATTAAAAAGCATATTCTTCTGAAGCGAAGCTTGGGTAAAAATCTACTTTCTCCTTTACGGTTTAATGTAATATCAACTCTGGAACAGATTACTAATATTCTCTATCTCTGTGTAGGCATAAATCATGCACTGCGACTAAGGTCGCAGTGTATAATTAAAATGTACTGCTACTAACACATGTACTGCGACTAAGGTCGCAATTTATAATTAAAATGTATTGCTACTAACTCAGGTACTGCGACAGCTGCGACCTGCGACCAAGGTCGCAGCTGCGACTAAGGTAATTAAAATATATTGCGACTAAGTCATCTTCTCTATCACTCTGTAGGCATGTACTTCGACTAAGGTCGCAGTTTTAAAATATGATAGTAAGAAACGCTGCGACCTTGATCGCAGTGTCTTTTCTTGACTTAATGACTCCTAATTTTAATTAATTTTTTGTTATATTTTAAATACATTTTGTATTTGATTTAATTTTTTTTCTTGTCCGCAGCACGGTGTTGTAAATAAAATTGAAGATCTGGAAGGTCATTTCATAAAGCAGAAGCTGTTGAAAAACTGGACAGCTGACGTGCAGTACATGTTCTTCCCGATCAATCACAAACATAGTGCCGACGAGCCGGGATTTCACTGGACCTTGCTGGTATTCGATTGCTCCACAGAAGAGTGGATTTTTTACAACTCTTTGGTCCCAGCTGACAAAAAAGTAGTATAACAAAGCTTTACCAAAAAGATGCAAGAATAATGGTGAGTTAAAATTTATTATTTTGATTACTGGAAACTTGCAATTAATTTGATTAATACTAATTTTTGTTCCTATTGACATTGCAGAAAGATAGATTATTACAGATTTTTGAGATTCATTCCAAAAAATTAATGAGAAAAATTAAAATAAAATACGCAAAATGCCCCCAATAAGCAAACAGGTATATAAATTTTTGACATCTAATTTCATTTCATATTTCTACTTTTTTTTAGTACAAAATCTAATTTCATTTAATGATTGCTCTATGAAAATTTCAGTGTTGATTGCGCTATATATGTATGCAAGTACATGGAAAGCATAGCGTCTGGCTATACATCTGTTGATGCTGTTACGGTTGCTGGTGTACAGAAACTAAGAAGTGAGCTTGCATACATGATACTTGCAGATGTAGAGAAGAGTTGGGATGAAGAAACAGACATTATACGACATACGACATATGAAGACTGATAGTTGACAAATTATTGATATACCACAATTTTTTTTTATAAATGTAAAAAATATTTCAAGTGCAATTCATTGCATAATTTTTTTGTTGTATTGATTTAATTTATACACATTTCTATACATTCCTTTATTATAAGTTCCATTGATTATTTACAGTCTTCATTTGTTACAACTTGACTTTTACTATTGCGTACTGATTTTAGAAACAAACATGCCTTCAGTAATTGTGTTAATCAACAACAACACTGCGACCTTCGTCGCTATGCGTGTTAATATAAAGGAAACACCTACCTAACGTACAGCGACTTAAGTCTTCACCATCTCAAAATTCTAAAAAGAAGGTTGCGACTTTGGTCGCAGTTGATAGCCGCAGCCTTAGTAAAATACAATGCGACTTTGGTCGCAGTTGATGCGGCAATGTTTTAATCAACAATAACACTGCGATCTTGGTTGCTATGCGTGTTAATATTAAGGAAACACATACCTAACGTACTGCGACTTAAGTCTTCACCATCTCAAAATTTTAAAAAGAAGGTTGCGACAGTTGATAGCCGCAGTCTAAATAAAATACAATGCGACCTTGTTCGCAGTTGATGGCGGCAATGTTTTAATCAACAACACTGCGACCTTGGTCGCTATGCGTGTTAATATAAAGGAAACACCTACCTAAAGTACTGCGACCTAAGTCGCAGTACATGTAGTGCGACCTTAGATTGCAGTTGCTGGCCATCTTTATCAATAAGAACACTGCGACCTTAGTCGCAATTAACCATGTACACTGCGACCAAAGTCTCTGACTACATTATGTACAAAAAAAATTAAACTATAAAGTAGAATTTTGTAGCATTAAAACTTTAAAGTACAAGTACATACAAAAAATAATACAGTAGAAATCAAAGAATGATAATAAATCTGATTATAATTACATGCCAGTGTCAGAATGCGACTAAATCTCTCTACACTGTGCGACCCTGGTCGCACTTCATAAAAAATTGAAGTCTTTGTTCCTTCGAGATGGAAGCAACCCAAACCTACTTCTTCTGCCAATAAAAAAATAAATAGTAAGAATTATAAAGATTAATCGTTATAAAAAAAATGATTAACAGGTTTAATGTAATATACCATTAACGGACAACCAGTCCTGTAATGGCCCAGCTCTTGGCAGTTACCACATCTTCGATGCTTCACTTCCTTCTGATATATAGAATCTTCAAAACCAGACTTAAGCCTGGATGCAGCTCTAGGTCTCCCCTTGGTTGGTACAGGGCCAATTGGATCACGTATATTCAATTCTTCACCATCTCGCAATATGACAACGGATCCACTGGAACCAACGGCAGTCTTAGGATGCAATGAATGATCATTTCCTGACATTGCTCTGTATTCTCTAGTGGTATCTTGGGCAAAACTTTCCAAAACTCCCTCCAACTTTGAAATATTTTCATCAGAATCAGCGACCATGTCCAGAATTGCATTAAATTTTGAACGAACTGTCCACAATCTAGCCGTCCGTGGAGTGCCTTGACTGGGAAAAGGCCTCATGCCATTTTCAATTGCAACGTTTTTGTAACGAGCATCCAACCTCCATGTCTGAAGTATATATGATTCCGGTATATGTGTAACGTGATTGCGCCACAAAATACACAGAATATGTCTACATAGGATACCCTCTGTTTCAAATAACGAGCAACTGCAAGAAACATGAAGTTCCTCTCGCTTATCATAACTGACCTTTTCCCAACTGTCTTTTGATTCTGAAAAATTACCAACCAAATATGTTGATCCAGGTTTGTCTTGTTCCACCTCTTCTGAAAACAGTGTCATTACAACTGCCCATTCCTTTTGGAACAACTGAAAAATCTTCGGTGTATACAACTTCGAAACCTGTATCTCATATGGATTGGATGTACAATTGGGCACAGAATTCAAACCCCTAAAATCTTGAAGAGATTCAGATGCACGACGGGAAGCAACGGCTTTATCATATTGGTGAACAAATTCCACTAGTTTAGTGTTTGAGTTAACAAAACCATCAAAGAAGGAATTAATACTCTCGGACCTCTGACTGGTTGTCATTCCAGCACAGAAAACATCCTTGAGATATGCATTAACCCAATGTCCACGAAGCCTGTACATCTTCATCAACCAACTGCCATCTTCTTCTTCTAACTGATATTTTTCACTCATCAGACGCCATCGTTCCTCACAAGTGCTTATATCGCAGGAGGTGTACCAAGCATGGAAATCGGAGACTATATCTTCTCCATACTTGTTAGCCATTGGGATTTGTTGCTCGGCAATATGTTTCCGTACATGCCAGAAACAGTAAC
This sequence comes from Agave tequilana, assembly GCA_038442645.1. Lineage (NCBI taxonomy): Eukaryota > Viridiplantae > Streptophyta > Magnoliopsida > Asparagales > Asparagaceae > Agave > Agave tequilana. The sequence continues at coordinate 213,193 of JAVJIF010003821.1, forward strand.
GGTGCCGAGACGTCGGGAAAACAATCTTGATGGCCTCACCAATCTGCGCATCCTGATCAGTAATAATCAGCTTCGGTTCAACTCCATGCATGCACTTGAGCCATTTTTGGAATAACCAAACAAAAGTATCCCTCTGCTCATCAGCAAGCATTGCACAGCCGAACAAAATTGACTGCCGGTGATGATTTACTCCAGTGAATGGAGCAAATGGCAAGCTCAAGTGATTAGTCCTGTATGTGGTGTCAAAAACGATCACATCACAGAAGCTCAGATACGAGGAAATAGCTCTTCCATCAGCCCAAAAAATGCTTCTAAGTGTGCCCGCGTTATCAACTTCACTTGAAAAGAAGAATTCTGGATCGGTCTCGGCTTTTTCTTGAAAATATTTGATAATAGCAATAAACTCATGACCGCAGTTATTTCTACGTTGACGAGTGAAATCAATAACTTGTTGAGGGCGCACTTCTTCACAGCCTTCTCCCTGGCTCATTGCATTAACGCGGGAAATATTTGAAGGCCGCATTCCAACATCAACCAGATTGGTCATAATGCTTCTGCTAATTTTTGAACGATGATTCTGGTGAGAGTAATGGTGATGTACCTTATCCGGGCTTGACAATTCATGTGAATGAGTATCAACAAATTTTGTGATAACCCAATGTCTTTTGTCCAAAAAAAAACGAAGACGGATATGCATCTCAGCAGGACAAGCTACTCTAGTGTTAACTCGACGATGCACTGTAAGCCCCTCTTGTCTTTTGTCACACAACTTCTTCAGACCTTCCTTGTTGCAGCAAAATTTTCTGCAAATAATCTCATAAGGAGGCTTTCGTGACTTATCTGTACCTTTTCTTCTCACGCTAAAACCTCTATTCCTTGCAAAACAATTGTAGAAATTGTATGCTTCCATATGCGACAGGAACTGTTTCCCTATAAACTTATCTGAGCTTCCAGACATTTCTGCATGTGCATTCATATCCTACAAAAAGAATTTACACGAATTAAATGAATATAAATATTTTTTAGATATCACTGTATTCTAAAATATAAGTTATATAAATGCGACCAAGGTCGCATAAGAGATGAAAACAATTTACTTCTTATCAGCTGTTGCGACCAAGGTCGCAGTTATCCGTATGAGAAGAAATCTATATTACTTCTTACTAAAGACTGCGACCTAAGTCGCAGTAAATAAAAATAAGATTTCACATACGACATGAAATCTATAATACTCCTTATTGAAGACTGCGACCTAAGTCGCAGTAATCAGTATGTGAATAAATCTATATTATTCCTTACTAAAGACTGCGATCTAAGTCGCAGTTATCCGCATGTGAAGAAATCTATTTTACTCCTTACTAAAGACTATGACCTAAGTCGCAGTTATCCGTATGTGAAGAAATATATATTACTCCTTACTAAAGACTGCGACCTAAGACGCATACCCTAGAAAAAAAGAATTCACAGCCGGAGATTATTTTCAAATAAGATTGCGACCGAATATTAAAACGGTCGCAGTACCTCATAGTCTAAAGAGAAAACATTAAATATTTAAGAAATTGTTTTTAAAATAGATATAAACAATTAAAACCTGTTGATCGGCATGCAGAGATGTCAACCCTTCAAGATTTTCAATATTCTGAGAGAAAGTAGAACCAGATGCAATATCTTCCATATTAAGATCGCCGGTATACTGCTCAGACGTCGACATTAAATATTTTGCAGAAAAAAATTGATCTGAAAAGATTTTATATTTTCAGAAAAAAGTTTATCGCAGACTGAAAAGGTGAAACTAGATCTTTCAAAAAGAGGTCAGGAAATAGGGTGAAAAGTAATTTATATCCTATAAAGAGCGGCAAAAAATAAAAGGGGGAAAAAATAATAATAAACAATAAGGAAAAGTTATCATAAGGGGTATTTGGTAATTTAACTTCTACCTAAAAGCGGGCCGCAAGTCAGTGAGGTGACAAATTGAGCCACGTCACCGCAGGCTGAGAGAATACTCTCAGCCCGCGGGCTGATATACATTTTCTCATATATATATATATATATATATATATATATATATATATATATATATATATATATATATATATATATATTAATATGTATAACTTATCTAATTTTCTTTTGTATAAGTATCAAGGCTTCTTGAGGCCCTCATACCTAACTAATTGACTATTAGATGTGTTAGTACATATATAGATAATATTTCTTAGTTTTCTTAGGCTTTCTAATCTACCCATGTAGCGAGCCTAAGGTCGGTGGCTCCCAAACTAGTCGGTTTTAGGGCACCGGGTGAGAAAACACCCCACGGACTTAAGGACTCGAGTGAACTAGGTCACAAAACTAAAGACTTTATTTATAAAATCACCTTTAGGCGTGAATACTTATGCTTCTTGAGGCACATGTATCTAGCTTAATTAGTGAACTCTATATTTTTATATTATTTAAATTATTTTTTTTATAAGGCACAAGAGTCTTTGTCTTAGAATCCTAGATGTGAACGTGTATAAGGTATGCACATTTCATTAAGGTAAAAATCAAGACTAATTAATTATTCAATTTTTCTTCCTATTCCAAAAAAATCCAACAATTTATTTTATTTCGACCAAGTTTTTAGAAATCCTAATCATGATTTTCCTAATTTTAAGATTAACTTAGATTTCTTTCAAAAGATAAGTCAAAATATTGTTTTCTTTTTCAAAAAGTTTTTTATTTTTTGTTTTTTTAAAAAAAAATTTTGTTAGTTAGTATCCACCTATGTTAGTATGTTAGTAAATCCCCCCCACACCTATCTCATGCATTATCCTCAATGTATGAATTAATGCACAGATGCATGAAAAAGAAGAAAGTGAAGGAAAATATTACCTTAAAGTGGTGGTTCCGATGGTGGCCTGATTGGTCCACAAAATGCGGCCCAATCGAATTTTCGTGGAGTTCAGAGGAACCCACCAGAAACCTCTCTTATATAACCCACTAAAATGATGTATGTAAAAACGGTTTTTATTAAAAATTTAACCCCATCCAATTTCCAAATTCCATAATTAATTTCGGAGTCAATTTTGTCAACCGCCTTGTCCCAAAATGGAGTGTGAAAAGATAAAATGATTGACTTGGACTTAGGAAGTACGGGAACTAATACCGACTCAGGAAAGTAACTTAAGTCAAGTAAAGGTTCAGGAGTCGAGATTGGTTCAGGAAGTGGGTCCAAATCAAGAAGTTGAAACTCAAGTCCACATTCATTTTCCCACAATGGAATGTGACTTAATATTGGTGATTCAAGTTCAAGAATGATAGGTGTGGGAATCAAAACTGACTCTAAAATATTACTCAAATCGGGTAACAAAACATGAGTCAATATTGATTCGAGAATTTGAACTGGATCACAAATTTGAGAATGTAGGTCACATTTCTCATTGAGTTCAATTTCATAAAAATGAGAACTTACCAATTTGTCAATGGGACTTTCAAAAGTATGAAATTGGTCAAGTTCAATATGATGATCATCAAAGATGGGTGATTCAATTTCATTAGGAATTGGCACAGGATCCAATGTTGACTCGAGAAAAAGATTGAAATCAGATGAAGACACCGGAGTCATTATTGAATCAGGAAGTAGAATTGAATCATTAAGTTGAGGTTCAGAATCATATTCATTCTCAAGTTCTATTTCAGGAAATGAATAACTTGCCAAACTGTCAATGTCATTTTCAAAATTTAGAGTTTGGGCAAGTTCAAATGATTGTACTGAAATGGAATCTTGTTTTGCAAAACAAGATGACTCTTCGGCTCTAACAGAACGGTTAGCGACATCAGAAATGGTCAAACAGTGAGAATGGAGAGTTTGGATCATTAAATCTATGTCATGATTACGAGCGATTTTAGCCTGAGTCATGACTTCAAGCATCTTTTCATAGTCGATTGGGTCATCATTTTGTTGCGATTGGACTTGAAAAGAGGAAGTTTTGTTTTAAATTTGTGGTGAAATTGTGAGTCCGTTAAATGGTTTTCTATTTTGAACTGGTGGAACTGAGTATGAATCTTAAAAATATTGTGGACAAGGTGGATAAGGAGGACAAGTTGGTTGAAAATTGGACTCGGGGGAGGCGAATCCCCATTGATTGTTTTGGAAATTATGGTCATAAGATTGGGGACATGGGTTATATTGATTTTGATAAGACCACTCCGGCACACTTAGGTTGGTTAAATTTATGATATGCCGGGTTGGTAATATCTGAAAAAGAGGTAGGGGTGTAATATGGATTACCATTAAAATTGGAAGAATTATTGTTATAAGCCATATCACACAAACAAAGAAAAACAAATAAGCAAACAAATAAAAAGAAAAAAAATTCTAACCTAAGTTAGGGTAAACCTGGACCTAGACGACTCCTAACTTTAGACTGTCTTTAGGAGGTATATTGCCGACCTTAACCACAAGTTAAACGGCCAGGTAGGTGGTAAGGTTGGTGGGAGGTTATCCGTCAAAGACGTTCCTTAATTAAGTAACCACCAACCTTCGGGCTTTTGGCCCTTAATCCCCTTTCTAGACACCGATTTGGCAAGAGTTAATTTCGAACAACTTTCTCCTTCAGCCAATCTCCTAATGAGTCCGAGTTAACCTAAGGCCAGCGTCTAGTCAATTTTTATTTTTAAGGTTAGGGTTGTGAGTGCAACGGAGATGATTTGTGGGCCAAGGAAGGGTGATGAAATCCCCACCTTATGTTATTTATGGGTTATGCCCTTATGATGTTTTAAATGTGTACGTGTCGAACAAAAGAATCAAAACACTATATTAAACTAAATCAAACAAAGGTGTTTCCTATTCTATATGCAATGTGTCACGTACCTTTGGTCTCCAGCACTCACCAACAGAAATTAAGGAAATTTAAATAGACACGTGCCTATGATGCAAGAGTCTAAAAAAAATTTTAATTAGTCAACTAATAGGTTAGTGTTAATTAATTAGCAGTATGCAGGGTGATTACAGAGAAATATTATCAACGCAGCAAAGAGAACTTTGCAATTTGCAGTAACCTGCAAAAACTCAGTCAATAATTTACTACTAATGCCGCGGAAACGCGGCTATGGCCGTGTTTGCGCGGCTAGATAGTAGGCTCTGCTACTCTGCCTTCTAGGGCAGAGGCACAGAGTTGCTATATGTCCTTAGCTGCAGTTATAGTTCCTGTTCTCCGATCCTGCAAACAGAAAAAAAATAAATAAATAATTAGCTTTTTTTTAGAGAATATCTTACCGTTCCCTCCCTGGCAACGGCGCTAAAATTTTGATTGAGAAAAAACAGAGATATAGTTTAAGGGTTAGAAGGATGTTATCTGGATATATGCATGTCTCTGTCTTCCACAATATATCCGCGGTAGCAAGGGCTATGCGGGTCGAATCCACAGGGAGGAATGCGATAGAAGCTTTTCGGAACGATTTTCTCTAACAGTTAGCTTAGAAAAAAGGGATATTGATTGTAAGAAATAGTTTTAGAAGTATAGTTTACTAATCATCTATCACAATCAAAGTATTATTCTAAAAGAGTAAACATCACATTGAATAAAGAATTATCTACCCTAGGGTTGAGAATCAAGAAAGATGAATAACAATGTTGTAAACCCTAATTAATGTGCACTAATAAAAATCAAACTATAGTTCATCCTAATTTCAAAGCATAGCATAAGAAAAGTCTACTTAAAATTATGCTATCAAAGTATTTAGATATGAAATATGAATAACCATTTAAGAAGTGCAACTTAAATTAGTTAAACTCAATTATTAATTTATCTTCAAGAAAATCAATTTTAATCCTAGGGTTTTTAATAATAGATATCAATCAATTCATCTTTTAACTAAACTAAGGCTGATTCAGAGATTGGCAAACTATAAGTTTTAATTAGTTACTCATATTTTTATTATAGTTTTAGAATTTTTATTATGAATAAGAAAGGTTGCATGAAAATTAAAAGAAGAAAAACAAATAAGCTAAAGCAGAAAAATAAATTGAATTGCCAAACAAGAAAAGTAAAAAGAATAAAGAACCTTTTTATTGGATGTCACCGGCCAATTACAAAGCTCTTCTCCTTCTTTAATAATCTTCTTCTCCAAATAACAAAAACGAAATAATACAAGAAATTCGAAAAGAAAAGAGGATCTAAAGGAAACCCTAAATTTGAGCCTCTGAGAGCTGCCCTTCTCTGTTGCTCTGCAGGGTTATTTATAGAGGATATAAGATATAGAGTCCCAGTACAACTCTCCCACGAAGACGCGTTATCAACATTATCCAAATAGCCGCGGGTGGCCGCGTTTCCGTGGCAATAGCGTGGCCAATGGCCACGCGCTTTCTTGCGTGGCCTCCTCTGGTCCGTCCATCTGGGCGCCTCCTTCTGGATTCTGCATTCAAACCCTCTATCTTGAGAACTCGGGATAACTTGGGAAGCAAGTTATCAAAAATCTAAATTTGAAAAGGATTTGTTCCCTTTATCTTTATCTTTGTATTGCAAGCAACCAGATTTAAGTAGAAGTCCATCTCTTTTTATCCTTTTCCTTCTCTTAGTAATTAGGAGTCCCACTTTATCCTTCTCTTTAGCAATTAGGAGTTCTATTTTTATCCTTCCTCTTCCTCCCCTAGATTTTAAATTAATAATTTAAAATTTAAGTTTAGATTAGGTTAGATAAGATAGAAGCTTCTAAATTACTACAATTAATTATGCATGTAGGCTTATGGACTTTTTGGGCTTTTGGGCTTTAATTGGGCTTCATTTATTTATTTTTTTATTTACTCAAGGCCTGCACACATTAAACAATAAAACATTAGTAGTAGTGCTTAATAAAAGAATAAATAGGAAAATATGATGGTAAATGTGATGATAAATATGCACTTTTTACTACCTATCAGTGTTGGAGCCAAGGTATGTGTGCATAGCATTTAGTATAAGGTTCATTCTTGTATGAAATATTGCTTGAGTGTTACTTTTTTCTATATACTTATACACTGCACTAAATTGATTTAAGGGCTTGTCCTATAAACAAGATAAGGTGGGGAAGTCATTACCCTCTCTTAACCCACAAACAATCTCCTCACTCACTAACCCAAGCCTAACTAAAACTGAGTAGACGTTGGCCCTAGGGACATCTCGGACTCAAATAGGAGACTGGCCAAAGGAGGAAATTGATTTGAATCTGACTCTTGCCAAATCGGTGACTAAGGTTGGGGATTGAGGGGCGAAACCCCGAAGGCTGGTGGTTTGGCTTAATTAGGCCCGTCGCTTTTGAGTGGATACCTCCCACCAATCTTGCTCTGACCTGGCTGATTAGCTTGTGGTCAAAGTCTGCATTATACCTCCTGTGGACAATCAACCAGTTAGGAGTTGTCTAGGTCAAGGTTACCTTAGACTAAGCTTGGTTGATTACTCTTGTTGACTATTGGTAAACTTGTTTGTGATTGTGATTATGTATGCAAGTATGGTCAAGAGACCCTAATTCATCTAGGTTGACTAGAAACACATTACCCCCCAAGTTTGAACCAAGACAAGATCCGGTTATGGCTCAGCCAACATCATTGCAGGATAGGTTCTATCCCATTAGAACCTCACTTCCATCTTACATCCAACTTCCATCGGTTGGTGAATACAATTTTGAGCTCAAACCTCAATTCATCAACACTCCTCAAGTTTCATGGCTTAGAGTCCGAAGATGCTATTTCTTTATAAGAGAATTTGAGGAAGTATGTCTAATGATGAAAATCCCACACCTTGTAGATGATGCTATTAGGTTGAGATTTGTCCCTTTCGCTCTTAAAGGACTTAGACAAGAAATGGCTTTACAGCTTAGCGGCCGGCTCTATCACATCTTGGGATGGTTTCATCAAGGTCTTCTTGAAGAAATTCTATCCAATTCATAAGACCGCTCTCATTAAGAAGAACATCATGCAATTCAAGCAAGAACCTAATGAACCATTTTGGAGGTACTTTGAACGTTTTAAAGACCTCCTTATCCAATGTCCTCATCATGGAATAGAGAAATGGAGACAATGCCAAATTCTTTATGACGGTTTAGACTATTCTACCAAAACCCTCTTAGAAAGTATGTGCCAAGGGGGATTCTTGCAGAAGGATGAAAATGAAGGATGGGATTTATATGAAAACCTAGCTGAAAAGACCATCCAATGGGAACCTACTAGTGAAACCTCTAGGAATCCAAACTCCATCTCTTCAAAAGGAGGTCTTCATTCAATTGAATCATTTATAGCTAATGAGGCTAAGTTAGCTAACCTATCAAGAAGACTAGAAGCTTTAGAAACTAAGAAACCGAGTCCAGTCAATCAAGTCAGTGCAAACCAATTTCTAACTCTGGGCTGTACTTATTGTCAAGCCATGAATCATGTGTTTGAGGAGTGTCATGTGTTTCAGGCTCAACAACAATATCCTGAATCGATGAATGCGACCTTTTCAAGGCCGAACAATAATTCTTACGCACCAACGTACAATCCTGGCTGGAGAAATCACCCTAATTTCTCATGGAGCCAAAATAACAATGACCACTCACGGTCAAATCATGCTAGCCACTTCCATCATGCCAATAATTCTTCCAATCATCAACCAAACTTTTCTAATTTCCATAATAATTCTCCCAACCATCCACCTAACTTTTCAAACTATCAACAAAACTTTCCCCACCAAGCTCCACAATCTTCCTTCCAGAATCCTCAACTAGAAAGAAGAATGACTGACTTTGAGAGAAACATGAAAAGATATATGAAAAACCAAGATTCTCTCATGCCAACTATACAGAGGTTAGAGGTTCAAATGAGCCAATTAGCCACCTCACAGAATGAGGGACAAAAGGATACCTTGCCTAGTCAGCCAATAACGAATCCTAGGAATTCTCAACAAGCTCATTTGGCTGAGGATCAATTAATGAATCAATGTAATGCTGTTCATACATTGAGGTGGGGAAAGAAAGTTAATAACCAAGTGTCAATACCATCTAATCCCATTCAACACAGCCACAATCAAGCATCCACCTCATCTAATCCAAACCCTTCCAAATCTGACGAATCTGAAAAAGATAAGTCAACCTGTTAGGTGCACTAGCCTATAGTACCATTTCCTAATAGGCTGAAAAACAACAAGCAAAATCCACACATGGATAAGATAATTGAGATCTTTAATCGAGTGAAGATAAATGTGTCACTTCTTGATGTCATCCAACAAGTCCCATCCTATGCTAAGTTTCTTAAGGACATGTGCACCAAGAAGAGAAATACTAATGTACCTAAAAAGGTCTTCTTAGCCACTAACATTAGTGAGCTACTATCGGGTCTGATCCCTGTTAAGTACAAGGATCCAGGTAGTCCCACCATTGCCTGCACAATAGGACAAGCCGAGATTAGTCGTGCACTTCTTGACTTGGGGGCAAGTATCAACTTGCTTCCATTCTCAGTTTATCAACAACTCGGGTTGGGCGATCTTAGTCCAACTCGAGTCACTATCCAACTGGCTGACCGTTCAGTGAAAGTTCCAAAAGGGGAGATTAATGATGTCCTTATCCGGATCGGGAAGTTTATTTACCCTGTTGATTTCATAGTTCTAGAGACACAACCTGTGTCCAATCATAGGGCTCAAACTCCTGTTATCCTAAGGCGACCATTCCTTGCTACTACCAATGCCATCATCAATTGTAGGAATGGGTTCATGAGGTTAACCTTTGGGGACATGACTAGAGAAGTAAATGTCTTCAACCTAGGGAAACAACCCCGTGATGTTGAGGACCAAACATTTGAAGTCAACCTCATTGAGAACTTAACAAGTGAACATAGGGAAGAATTGAAACTAGAAACTGAGTGTGACTTCGGTTTAGAGTCTGACGACTTTAATCTTGATCAGGTTGTTAAGTCTGATGTAAATTGAGCCTCGAACCCTATTTCACCAATTATGGAGCCAACAAATTTTACTAATCCTTCCAGTGAGCCTTCCTCTTCCTTTGAATTGAAAGCCTTACCTGCGCATCTCAAGTACGTCTATCTAGGCGAACAAGAGACCTTTCCTGTCATCATTGCCTCCCATTTAAATGACAGGGAAGAAGATCTTAAAGTAATTCTAAGAAAACATAGGGAAGCCATTGGTTGGACTATGACTGATATAAAGGGATTAAGTCCAACCATAGTTCAACATCGCATTCATCTCAATGAAGATGCAACACCTAAAAGAGACCCGCAGCGTAGGTTAAACCCTATAATACAAGAGGTTGTTCATGCTGAAATTATGAAACTCTTAGACAATGGGATGACATTTCTGATAGCCAATGGGTCAGTCCTGTCCACGCGGTTCCAAAGAAATCCAGTTTCACCGTAGTGGAAAACGAGAATAAATAGTTGGTCCAAACTCGACTTCCCACAAATATCCGAGTTTGCATTGACTATAGGAAGTTTAATGCTGCAACTCGTAAGGACCATTTTTCACTTTCCTTCATTGATCAAATACTTGAACGATTGGCGGGCCACGAGTATTACTGTTTCTTGGACGGTTACTCAGGGTATAATCAGATTCCTATTGCTCCTGAGGATCAACAAAAGACTACGTTCACATGTCCATTTGGGACATTTGCTTATAGTCGAATGCCCTTCGGCTTGTGCAATGCCCCTGCAATATTTCAACGTTACATGTTGAGTCTTTTCTCTGATATGGTAAAACGATTCTTAAAGATCTTCACAGCTGATTTTTCCATCTACGGAGATTCATTCACTCAATGTCTCCACCATTTAGAACTTGTTCTCCAACGCTGTGCTGAGAAAACTCTGACACTGAACTGGGAGAAATGCCACTTCATGGTAAAATATAGAATTGTCTTGGGTCATGAAATCTCCAAGAAAAGAATTGAAGTGGATAGAACCAAAATTGAGGTCATTGCAAAGCTTCCCATGCCCAAATGCGTGAAAAATATTAGATCCTTCTTAGGACACGATGTTTTTTACCGAAAATTTATCAAGGATTTTAGCAAGATTGCTAGGCCCTTGACTAATCTGTTAGGTAAGGACGTGTCCTTCACTTTCGATACTGAATGTATGAATTCTTAGGAAAAGCTTAAAAGAGAGCTTATTTCTGCACCAATCATATCTGCACCGGAATGGTCTAAGCCGTTTGAAATCATGTGCGATGCTTCTGATTTTGCCATAGGCGCTGTCCTAGGGCAACGCATTGATAACAAGCAGCATGTGATTTACTACTCTAGTAGGACTCTCAACGATGCTCAATTGAACTACACTACGACTGAGAATGAATTCTTGGTAGTAGTGTTTGCCTTAGAGATTTTGTCCCTACCTACTAGGGTCTAAAACCACCATTTTCACCGATCTTTCTGCGCTTAGGTACCTCATGATGAAGAAGGATGCCAAGGCCCGACTCATTCGTTGGATCCTCCTTCTTCAAGAATTCGATCTCGAGATTCGAGACAAGAAAGGCGTAGAAAATGTCATTGCTGATCATCTCTCATGAATCCCTAATTCTCCATGCAACGAATTACCCATAAATGAGGATTTTTCCTAATGAAAATCTCTTAGCTATCTTTAGGGAACCTTGGTATGCTGATATAGTGAATTACTTAGTCACAAACCAAACTCCGTCTCATTGGTCCAAAAATGATATATACCAGTTCTTATCCCAAGTCCGATATTTCTTTTGGGAGGAACTGTATCTTTTTAAGTACTGTTCTGACAAAATTATTAGGAGATGCATTCCCGATGAGGAGGTTAAGAGTGTTCTATCCTTTTGTCACGACCTTGCATGCGGTGGACACTTTGGTCCCCGCAAGACTGCTAAAAAAGTGCTACAAAGTGGGTTCTATTGGCCCACTTTGTTCAAAGATGCTTATGAATTTTGCAAGACGTGCCCTAGATGCCAGATTGTAGGAAGGATCTCAAAACGAAATATGATGCCCCTCAACCCAATTCTAGAAATAGAACTCTTTGATGTTTGGGGCATCGACTTTATGGGTCCATTTCCTAATTCATTTGGAAACCAATACATATTGGTTGTTGTGGACTATGTGTCCAAGTGGGTAGAAGCTATTCCTAGTAGAACTAATAATAACAAAATTGTCATAAAGTTTTCGAAAGAGAACAATTTTTCACGCTTCGGAACCCCTCGTGCTATCATCAGTGATAATGGCACTCACTTTTGCAATAGATCCTTTGAAGCTCTTATGCGAAAGTATGTCATAACTCACAAGTTGTTCACACCTTATCATTCTCAAACAGTAGGCAGGTTGAGGTTTCCAATAGACAAGTCAAGCTTATCTTGGAGAAAACTGTGAACCAAAACCGAAAAGATTGGTCCACCAAACTTGTAGATGCCATATGGGCCTACAGGACCGCTTTCAAGACAATTCTAAGAATGTCTCCTTATAGGTTAGTCTATGGTAAAGCTTGTCACCTACCTGTTGAATTAGAGCACCGGGCCTTATGGGCAATCAAGCAGTTGAATTTCGACTTGACTAAAGCCGGTAACCTTCAGAAATTACAAATTTCCGAATTAGAGGAGTTAAGAAATGAGGCCTATGAAAATGCTAAGATCACTAAAGATAGAGTTAAGATTTTTCATGATAAACACATCATCAGAAAAACCTTTGTCCCTACACAAAAAGTCTTACTCTATAATTCTAGACTTCATCTTTTTCCAGAAAAATTAAAATCAAGATGGACTGGGCCATTCGTTGTAAAAACCGTGTTTCCACACGGTGCAGTAGAGATCAGTGACACCAAGAATGGAAATGACTTTAAGGTAAATGGTCAATGTCTTAAACCTTTCTTGGAATCGGTGCCAGTAAATGAAACGGCTATGGGCCTTTTTGACCCAGTGTATCGGTAACTTTCCTCTTTTCCATTTTATTTCATGCATCTATACATTTCTTTCATACATTGGGGACAATGCATGAGATAAGTGTAGGGGAGGGTTCTAACATGACTAACATAACTAAAAAAACAAAGAACAATATATATATTCCCAAAAAAAACAAAAAAAATTACTATTTGAAAGGTTAGAACAATATTTTAATATCTTTTTTGTAAGAAATTAAGTCAATTTTAAGGAATAGGAAAATCATAATTAGGATTTCTTACAGTTGGTCAAAATAAGATGACTTGTTTGATTTTTAGTGTTAGGAAGAAAATTTGTGAAAGTAATTTAGTCTTGATCTTTACCTTGATGAAATATGCACACTTTATACACTTACACACTTAGGGTTCAAAAACAAAGACTCTTATGCCTTATAAAAAAAAGAAAAAATATATATGTATAAAAAAATAAACAAATCTAATTATTGATTAGCTAAGTGCTTTGGCCTAAGCAAGCCTTGATATTTATGCAAAAGATAATTAGATAAGTTTGAGAAAAATATATATATAAATCCTCTAATTAAGCTGGGTATTTGTGCCTAATGAAGCATAAGTATTCACGCCTAAAAGGGGTACATTTTATAAATAAAAACCTTGGTTTCGTGGCCTTGTCTGCTTGAGTGTTAAGTCCTTAGGGGTGTTTTCTCACCTGGTGCCCTAAAACTATCCGGTTTGGGTGTCACCGACTAAAGGCTCGTTACATGGGCAGATTAAAAAGCCTAATAGAATTGAGAAATAAATACCACCAAAAATAAATATAAATAAGGCATAGGAGTTAATGTTAAAGAACCCTTAGTCAAACTTCACAGTCACGATGGTGCATATGACTCAGGGTAAAGTAATAGACTAGATGAGAAATACAATTTGACTCCTTACTTTGATTGATGACATATTTTTGAATAGAGACTAAATTTAGGAATGAAAATTTTGATATTCCTATAACCTATAGATTACTTAAACTCTCACAAATATACTTCAAATATTTTCTCCTTTCAAAATGCTTTTCGAAAATACTAACATTTTTTTTTGGATTTTGTTGGTGCAATCCACTGAAAACCCTCACGAGACAAAACTCGTCCTCTAGGGGTAACCTAGAGGTTTAACGGCTTGTTGCACATACTCAGTGCAATCGAGTAACCTGCGAAAGTAGTCTAAATAATTGATTAGGATAAGTCTGATGTTTTGCTCGAGGGCGAGCAAAAGATAAGTGTGGGGGTGTGATCAGTCATATATATTGCATATACATTGTCACATTACCATACTTTTTATTTAATAAATCCTATTAATAAGTCTTATTCTTCTTTGTTAAATGTAGGCCCATTGCTAAAAGAAAGGAAAGAGAAACAAGCCCAAAAGCCCATCAAATTCTGATTTAATTCAGAATAAATTCGAAATCAAGGAATCAGGGCAGATCTTGACAAATCAGAGAGGTTGAAAACCGGTTAAAATGAATCTTCCCAAATCAAGCGGTTGAAGCCAACAATCAAAGACTGTTTCGTCAAATTCTGGAACTGAAACAAGAAAAACAGCAGAAGATATGGGAGAATCACCAAACCAGGGTGTTCCACCATTGGGTGTGGCCACCTGGCCACACCAGGGCCGCGAAAACGCGGCCCTAGCCGCGTTTTCGCGGCTTTGGTAATTCTGTTGGGGGAGCGTTTGCTCCCCAATCTTTCTACGACCTCTCCCTTCTGGTTTTTCCCTATAAATACCATTTTCAACGGAGAAGAAAAGGGCGAAGACTAGGATTAAATTTCTTATTCATTTTTAGGGTTTTAGGAAGATTGTTAGATAGCTTGGAGAAGTTGTATCTCCTCTTTATTTTTTTAGTTTAGACCAGAAAAGAGAGAAGAGTGGAATTGAGTGTGTAATTCGTCTTTGAAGTGACAATCAAAGGAACTTCTACTTGCTATTCCAACTCAACTTGAATTCGGTATGTTTATATTTAATTGTCAATCTCTTGTTTGTTTTCATTTCATAATGAGTAGCTAAATCGTTTTCTGGACTCACTAATTGATCTTTTCTACTTCCTCTCTTTCGATTGAATTTTATGGAAGAACTCTCTTGAATCATAATGCCTATAATGCCTAAAGTTAAATTTTATTCTTGAAAGCTCATGATGATGCTCTTCTTTTAAAACTTGGACTTTCAAAGCACAACTATTGTTAAATCGTTTTTATTCCATACTTGCTTCTTCGCGCTTGATGGTTGAACGTTCTATTTTTAATGTTGTGTTAAGAAAGACCTCAAGATTTGATTCAAAATCATCTCATTTGTTTTACTTGAACACTAAAAGAAATTAAGCTTTTTGCCTATGATAAAAGTGATGCACTAAAAATGTTCTTGAGATAAGTAGTTAAATAAAAAAAATCAGTGAGCCCAGATCTTCTCCTTCTTATATTAAAAACAACAAATCACTTTTCAAAGCTTTTTAGATCACCTTTTCTAAAGCCTTCTCCAAATTTGTAATTTTTCTTTTAATCATTTCCCTTCTCTCCATTCTCTTTTCAACCAAAAAACTAGCACCATTCTTAGCTTTCTAAACAAAGCACCGAAAAGCTTTCATCGCATTCCTCCTCGTGGACACGACCCGTTAGCCCAAAGCTACACGGTTTCAATCACCGCTGCATACACCGGCTTCTACTGTTTCTTTGCCAGTACCACCAATTGAAACTCAGGATCCCCCTGCAACCAAGCCAGTTCAGAATTTCAGATACGTTTACACTCATCACCCAAAGGTTCCTGCCTCCGAACTAGTTCTGGCTATCCCCTCTTCAGTAAACGGTCCTCCTCCACCACTAGCATCTCTCTCTGATCTTGATATTATCATTGCCCTTCGAAAAGGTAAACGGTCTTGCATAATCATCCTATTTCAAATTTCGTTTCTTATGATCACCTTAACCTCACTTTTTGACAGTTTGCCCTATCATTATCTTCTGAGTTATACCCAGGTCTTATACAGAGGATTTATTAGTACCTACCTGGAAGCAGACTATGGATGAAGAGGTGAAAGCTCTTCCTTCTAGAGGAACTTGGAAGTTAGTTTCGGCACCAATAGATACTCTTATTGTTAGCTGTCGCTTACTTTAAAGTACCGCCCAGATGGATCTGTGGATAGATATAAGGCTAGGCTCGTGGCCAAAGATTATACTAAGACATATCACATCGACTATTTTGAGACATTCTCGCCAGTTGCCAGGATAAATTATATCAGGATTCTGTTTTCCATGCCATTGCTCCAACTGGATGTTAAGAATGCTTTCTTGTATGGGGATCTTCAGAAGAAAGTTTATATAGAGCAACCCCCAGGCTATGTTGCTCAAAGAGGAACAAAAGTATGTCGTCTCAAGAAGACCATATATGGACTCAAGCAGAGTCCAAGAGCATGGTTTGAGAAGTTCAGCCTGTCATTTCTGTTATTGAATTTCACTAGTATCATTCAGATCACTCTGCCTTCGTTCGCCTTACAAGGCATCGTAGTTCTGGTTGTTTATGTTAATGATATTTTGTTGACTGGTAGTGATTCAGTTAGGCTATTGGAGACTGAACAGTATCTTAAGTGTCATTTTTTACCAAGGACATGGAACATTCTAAATATTTTTTGGGAATTGAAGTTCATATCAAAAATACAGTATATTTCTTTCTTAGCGAAAGTATGCTCTGGATCTTCTTGAGGAAGCAGTTCTTTTGGGATATGTTGAGAAATAGAAAACCCTAGAAAAGAATTAACTCATTAATAAAAGAGAAGGTACAAAGTATATATAGAAGACAAAGTGAGTATATGGGTAACACCATAATAATCCAATAACCTAATACTAATAACTAATCTTAACACTCCCCCTCAAGCTGGAGCATAAAGATCTAACATGTCCATCTTGTTATATAAATTAGAAAACATCTTCTAAATAAAGTTTTCCTAAACAAAAAAATTAAGAAACACATACGAAATTGATAATCTTATGCCACACTGTTGAGTCTTTGATGTCGACGCTAAAATTGTCAATCAAACCAAACCTCTGTGCAAAAAGTTAATATTTATCACCGCCTTAGATACAAATATGATTTTAAAGTTTCCTAAACTCAGTAAAAGGAGAGGTTTTGAGAGATCCTCAAACTCAGTAGAAGAGATTTTGGGAAATCCTCAAACTCAGTAGAAAAATTTTTGGGAGATCCTCAAACTCAATAGTAATAGATACCCGCAGTAGATGTAGAATTGATCGGTAACAATAGATATCGACAAGAGTAACAAAAGTAGCCAACAATACTATTTGAAGATGATGGATGAGTTGATGAATGATCTGAAGAGAATGGATGAGTTGATGAATGACATGTCTGATAGAACTCGAGTTGACGTAACCTATCATACTCGTCCTGTGATATCTGAACAGTAGGAGCACCAGAAGGTGCAGAGGCAGTATCCAAGAGAACATGAGCAGTATCATCAGAGAGCCAAGATGAAGAAACAAGAGAGGATGAAGTACTTGAGACAACCGACATCACATCCAGTTATAGAATCACCAGAAAGATAGCCAATAGTAGCAGTAAACAACGAAGTACTTGAGACAGCCGACATCACATCAGTTATGGAATCACCAGAAAGATAGCCAGTAGTAACAGTAAACAACCAGTAATGAAGAGAAACAAGTAACTTATTTACCAGATAGTAACATAGACAACCTTAAATAGCCAGATCAGATGTAAAAATCTGATTATTGAGCAGTAAACAGAGTAGATCTCACCAGAGAAGTCTCGTAGAGCATCAAAAAAGCCAGATCAGATTAAAAAACTGATTTTTGTGTAGTAAACAGATCAGATCTTACCAGACAGGGATTGTAAAGCATCAAAATAGCCAGATCAGATGTAAAAAACTGATTTTTAATCAGTAGACATGGCAGATCTCACCAAAGAAGCCCTGTAGATCATCAAGAAGACCAGATTGGAAGAAAAAAAATCTGATTTTTAAGCAGTAAACAGATCAAATTTCACCACAGGGGTCTCGTAGAGCATTAAGGAATCCGTATCAGATTTGAAAATCAGATTTTTGAAGGGTTGGGCAGCTGTTGGAGCAAAAAGAGACAGTGGCAGGGCTGTTTTAGAGGTGGCAAGGCTATTGGAATGTGGAGATGGTGGCCGAGCTGTTTTGGAGGTGGTGAGGCTATTTTGGAGGTGGTGGGGCTGTTTGGAGAGTGTGGAGGTGGTGACGGCAATACTTAAAAGATGTGGAAGGAGAAAAAATGATGAATTTCAGGGTTAGAGTTTACCTTGCTCTGATACCATGTTGAGAAATAGAAAACTTTGAAAAGAATTAATTCATTAATATAAGAGAAGGTAAAAGGTATATATAGAAGACAAAGTGAGTATATGGGTAACAACCCAATAACCCAATACTAATAACTAATCTTAACAGGATGCAAGCCTGCTACCACTCAAATGAAAGCCAATGTAGATTTATGGTTTGATGACAATCATGCACTTGATGATCCAGGAAGATATAGAAGATGGATTGGAAAGTTGATATATCTCACGGTTACTAGGCCAGACATAACTTTTGTTATAAGCATACTAAGTAGATTCATGTATTAGCCCAGAGAAACCCATTGGTTAGCTACGATAAGGGTTCTTACTTACATCAAGAGTTGTCCAAGAAAAGAGTTGGTGTACAGGAAACATAGACATGTATATATTTCTGGATATTCGAATTTAGGATATGCTTGTGATCGAGAAAACATGACGTCTACTACTGGGTTTTACACCTTTGTTAGAAAAAATCTGGTGACTTGGAGGAACAAAAAGCAGGATGTTATGTCTCGTTCGAGTGCAAAAGCCGAGTACAGAGTTATGACTCATACGACATGCGAGATAGTGTGGATAAAAAATTTACTGATGGAGCTTGATTTCAGACAGCCTGGGCTCATGCTTATACATTGTGGTAATCAATCCGCTATCTACATTACCCAGAATCATGTATTCCATTAAAAGAACCAAACATATTAAGATTGACTGTCATTTTGTCAGAGATGCATGGACAAAGAAGGTGGTTACGTTCCAGTTCATGTCGTCTTCAAAGCAGTTGACTGATCTCCTTATCAAAGTTGCCTCATCTCAGGTGTTTTCTAATTTATATAACAAACTGGGCATGTTAGACCTCTATGCTCCAGCTTGAAGGGAGTGTTAAGATTGGTTATTAGTATTGGGTTATTGAGTTGCTACCCATATACCCATCTTGTCTTTTATATATACCTTGTATCTTCACTTGTGTTAATTAATCAATCTTTTCTAGGGTTTCGATTTTCCTACATTTTCAAAAATCATAAAACCAAAAAAAGAGCGTTGACATAGGCAAAACGTCAACGATTTCTCCTTTTCTCTTTCTCTACAAAATGGGTGGAAAACGGGTGGAAAACTGACAGCGTTGGGCCCACCAACAAATTTTCTCAAGGAAAGCTGATTGAGTGGGCCTCGCTGTTAGTTTTCTCAAATAATTTTCCCAGCCAAACAGGCCCCGAGTATATGTACTTGTGTAGGTATTTGAAAGTGGAGACTATGGACAAAGAAATAATTAGAGTTGGTTGTAAGAAAAATTATAGTTTGGAACAAAAGTTTGAAATTTTAGAAAATGGAATTATTCTAATGAGAAAATAGTGGGATACAAATAATATGCTATCTCTGTCTATAGATCAATGAAGTTAATTTCCTCTAAATGTTCCCCGAAACTATGCATGCATAAACTTCGTATGTGCTAAATGCTTCATAAACCTATATATCTTCTTCCGCTGCAAATTTACAGATTCCAAATTCTAAATGTAAATATAGAAAGCATACTATTATCTCGTTGTCTTTGTTCTTAGAGTTGAATGCATGGCCCAAAAACCAATTACCTCTCTACATCTTCAGTTTCTTAGTTTTGGAATTTGGGGAATTTGGGACCATCAATTTTATTAGCTTTAAGCCAATACTCTAGGTTTCTATATCACCAAAAAGGTTCTTACAAGGAATTTGGCAACAACTAAAAAGGTCAACATCAGGTTAACAGTGAGCGAGAAAAACTGGTAAATCTTTCTAGGAGTCTTCTGTCCCATAACGAAACCCAATTTGATGGTAAAGGCTTAGATGATGATGTATCACTGAAAAGGAAGTCCTTGTCACTTTTAACAGCTAGAAAATTATATCTCCTTCGGCTGTGAATGCAGAAGACATAGCATGAAAAATTAGATAAAAGTAGCCATATTTCAAATATATGCCTGTTACTGCTAAGCTTCCTCACATTGCCTATTACTGCTAACTGCTAAGTCTGTATACGGGTTTTTTCAAAGACCATAATTTGCGCCTTAATTCTTTCATAAAGCTTCCTGACACTTCAAATATATAACAAAATTCTCTAGAATAGAAGCCAAACTGCAAGTGCACAGCCAACTCTATGTAGGCCTAGCTCATTTGATTAGTAATCATAGGAGGATGAATTGACACTGATTTTTTTTCATAGTGACATTGAAAACTAAAGCTACTGGTCTGCAGGTATTCAGTTCAAAAAATTGAGAGATTTTCATTAGAGTAACTGACCTCTTCAAACGATCTATGTGGTTTCTAACAGCTGAACAGAGCTTTGGGCTAACTGTTACAAAAAGTTGACGCAAGAAATTCTCACTGGGCACCAACCCTTCAGCTGGTTTACATGGGCTTCCAGAATTTTCAACGAGTGAATCATTATGTCTTTCCGAGGAAAGATACCACTCTTGTTCTTTTTGTATTAGCTTCATTGTTAATACGGTGGTCTTTCCTGTTCCTGATCTTCCAAGAATAAATGAAGTTTGAGGATAAAGAATGATCTCTCTTTCTTGATCAGTCACTTCAAAAGGAACGCCAATCTCCTCTCCATTGGTATTAGAAAGCAGATGCTTAACTGTACCACAAGTTAACGAGTAGAACTTCATAAGTAGCAGGCTTTCTGAGACCTTTGAGTTCTCGACATAATTCCTTCCATCAAATGCTCCACCATCTGGTACCTCCACAGCTGGTACCTCAGTCAGTAGATTTTTGTACTTGAGAAAACCTTCATTAGCACCCACATTGTTGGAACTTCCAAGTTGTTCCTAACACGAATAAATTTTAAGGTCAAAACTAACATTCTTTTTCTACAAAATCTCAAAGGATAAAAGCAGAGGAAATAAATTCATAGTGAGAGATAGGGATGGATTTCTAAACAATTAAATGACTGGAAATGTGTGCGGGCGAACAAGAGGACGGGTGTGTGTGTGCGCGCGCGCGCGTGTGCGTGACACAGGGGTAGTGTTGTGCGTGTTTGCATGTGTGCGCATGCGCTCGCATAATCCTTTCTATAAAGTACCTGTCAACAGATTTTGCTCTGCACCGACTGACATAATCATCAGAATATGTCAGAAAGATGGACTCCAAGCGTTTAATTAATTTTGGAGTCTCTGACAGCGGCAAGATATCCCAGATCTTCAATACTTGGATATAGCTTGAATATTTCATTATATCAATTGTGCAAATAATGAAGAACCTGTCAACCTTAAATTGCATGATCAACTGCGAAGAACTTCCACTAACAGAGTACATATTAGATCTTTTTGGACGCCATCCATTGGCAAGCTTCAGTAAGAGATTGATAACACCCTTCTTCAGTTGAGAAGATTTTATCTTGACAAAGGACTTACTAAAGTCATGGCTAAAGAAAACCTTCAAAATCCAAAAAAAGAAAACAAAAGTCAAGTCATCAACAATCATTCAGAATTAGAAATATTAGATTTTAATTTTTTTTTAGTGAATGTATATTTATGTGGATTTCAGAAATTGACTACCCAAAATACTTGAAATAAATGGCTTAGTTGTTGTTGGAGAAATTGACCATTAATCATATTTATTTATTAGAAACTCCAAGAGGCACAATTCAATGATAATAGCATTTGTTAGGTTATTGGAGGTTATAGGTTCTAGATTGGGATATGATCTTTGTTAAGAAAAAAGGAAAATTATTTAAGGCAGAGTTGTTTAGTGTTATATCTGTTAATGGTGGATTGAAACCGTAGTGTCTTTAGTTTTTATTTGTGACACACACACACACACAGAGAAAAAAGGAAATTATTTAAGGCAGAGTTGTTTAGTGTTATATCTGTTAATGGTGGATTGAAACCGTAGTGTCTTTAGTTTTTATTTGTGACACACACACACACACAGACGTGTGTGTGCACGTGTGCGCATGCGTGTGTGCATGTTTGTATAACCGACTATATGGTATTATCATGATAGAGCTAAAGATAGTTGTACTACATGCAATTGATACCTAAAGTTGCAAATGAGGATTTTAATTTGATTATGAATGTGACATGCTAGATCATAAATCCATTTAGATCGTTAAAAACATGTTTTCATGTAATAATTCAAAATGATGCTGGTATACTAGTAATGATTGTAACATAATTGTATTTTGACATGATTACATCAAGAAATGTGTATCATGGTATCTTGAGCATATCATTTCTAATATGTGTCTCATGTCAATATACTTGTATATGTCAAAAATTAAGCAATGCTGAGATTCAATATGTGATGGGAGACGAATACTCGGAAATCTCAACCGAGGATTTATCACCCAAGATAGGGTTTGAGATTCTCTCCTTTGGGTATCTCACCCGAAACACACTGGCTACACAAAATACTCAAACAGCAATTTTCATAATCAATCATTAACTAATAACAAAGCAATATTGGCCTTATATAGGCCTACAACAACAAGAAAACTTCTGTCACAACAAATGTGGAACTAAGATAAGATAAATTAATCAACTACAATAACCAAGTAAAATAAAATAAAATAAAATGACCCAATCAATTAAAATAAATTAAGATAAAATGACTCAACAAACTAAAATAATAAGATAAAATAGCGCAACCAACTATAAACAAAGATAAAATGACCCAACCAACTAAAACAAGCTAATCCACTAGATATCCCCATCATTCCCCCAGGGTTGGAGAAAATTCAACCCTGTCAAGTGTAAATCTCTTTGGCTCTCAATCAGGCCATAGTGGTCGTGAACCCAGCAGATGTGCATTAAAACTAAACCAAGGCGGCGGACTTCAATAGAGAAGAGGGGTCGAAAATCGACGGCGGAGGAGCCTTCATCATCGAAAGGCGGTGGAGGAGCCTTCATCATCGAGAGGCAAACGAGAGGAAGGGGGAATATCGGCATTGAGGAGCTGTTGGCGGCAGCGTGGATCAGGTGTCGTGCTGTTGAAGGAGAGGATGAATAGAACAGTGGCGTTCAGAATTTCTTCGAACGAATTTTGGGACTTTTTTAACAAGATTTAGAGTTGATAAGGGGAACTAGGAGGCTAGGGTTTTGTAGAAGGTATAGAAAAAGAGTAGGATTTAGCTCTGATACCAAGATGATGAAGAATACAAGAAAATCTCAATTTAGGGTTTATCACCCAAGATAGGGTTTGAAAATCTCTTCCTTAGGCATCTCACCCGAAGCACACTAGCTACACAAAATACTCAAACAGTAATTTTCATAAATAATTATTAACTAATAACAAAGCAGTATTGACCTTATATACGCCTACAACAACATGATAACTCATACCACAACAAATGTGGGACTAAGATAGAATAAATCAACCAATTATAATAACCAACTAATTAAAATAAGATAAAATGACCCAACTAAAACAATAAGATAAAATGACACAACCAACTAAAACAAAGTAACATAAAATGACCCTAATGTTCCCCCACAAGGCTATATTAGCACTATGTAGGTTCCATTTAAGTCTAAGAATTTTAGAATGTTATTGCTTGGATACAGATCTCAAACTGATTAATACCTACCAAACAAATTTCTAAGACTGGGCCCTCTCTTGTTGATAGTTTCCCTTGATAGGAATGTCGACATTTAGAGAGGTTTGGATCCCAATTTAATTCGGATTTAATTGTTGAAACGGGTCAAATATGAAGAAACCCAAGCAAATATAGACTGCAGAGAGATTCGGGTTGGGTCTGGAGAGGCTTGAACCCCAATTTGAGAACTGTACCGATCCAGATCTTAACTCTTCTCAGATCTGATTGTTGAAGAGAGGGATATGCATAGAAACTATTTCTTGTGATTTCTGCAGAAACCCGATCGCAAAGAGATCGAAAGCGAGAGGTGGTAATGAGGATCACTCTAGTTACAACTTTTATTGTAGTTTTTTTATTTGTTTTTATTTAATTTAGTACCACGTCAGTTGTGATCGGAGACATCTCATTGTGTGGCCCTATATAAGGCCAATGCATATAGTTGAATAAATAGTTCATTGGATTAATTTGAGTTTTACATTTTTTTTGCTTTGCATGATGACTTGCTTAGTCATTAAATCTTTTGCATGCTGACTTAAACGAGTGGGTGAGAGATCACCTGGGTGCTGAAGCCCTGAATTAATCTTTATTCCAATCGTCAATTTTTATCTTAATTTTCTTTTTATGTTGCTTCATTACAACTTCATTGTAGTTTCTTTATTTGTTTTTATATAGTTTAGTCTCATATTGGTTGTGGTAGGAGACATCTCACTGTATGGGCCTATAAGACATGTAGTTAAATAAATAGTTCATTGGATTGATTTGAGTTTTACAACTTTTTGTGCTTTGCATGATGACCTGTGTTGTCGAGGCACAACATGCAGTGCGAGGCGTAAAGGACCCAATGTGCGGGAGGTGCGAGGGCGAGGGATGCGCCGCACTGAAGTGATGCACAATTTTTTAATTAATTAAATAATTATTCAAAATTCAATAACATGTATACAATTAATTAACACGTGTCAACCAAGCTTCACTTCAACCAACCATGCATACTCAATTAATTAATCAAAATTCAATTTTAATGGACTTGTGCTTGCAAGTTTGACTCCATTGGATGTCAATCATGTAAAGAATGTGCTACAAAAGAAATTAACATATGCATGTCCACAGAGAGAGAGAGAGAGAGAGAGAGAGACCAGACCCAAAGAGAGATCGAGAGAAACAAAGAAGAGAGGGGGAGAGATCAAGAGAAATTTACCACCATGGCGGCTTCGAGAGCAAACGACAACAACTTCGAGAGCAAGCGACGACGACAACGATAGAGAGCAGTCGAAGAAGTTATGCCCTAGCTCGAAAACAATATAGGTAAGGTTTCGAGTTTTTTTTCTTTTTTTCAATTTTTCCTTTTATGTAGGTTAGGCGGGTCAGGTTTACCCGCTTCGTTAGCGGTTGTGACCTGACCCACCCAATCCAATTGAGGCGATTTGAGGTGGACGCCTGACGCCTCCCGTGAGGCGCAGCCGAGCGGCGCCTCACCGTTGCTGAAGGCGCAAGGCTGCGCTTCTCGTCGTCTTGCGTGAAGCGCAGCCTTGTGCCTCGAGTGATCGCCTAATATCGCCTTTAACAATACTATTGATGACTTGCTTAGCAATTTGAATATTTTGCATGCTGACTTGCAAAAGTGGGTGAGTGATCACCTAAGTGCTGGGCCCAAATTAATCATTATCCCAATTATTCTTTTTATCTTAATTTCCTTTTTATGCTGCCTCAGGTGACAACAAGTTCGAATATTGTCGTTGTAGTTCAGACATGGTTCAAAGTCACGGTCTCGGCCGGCAACTCGGCGAGCACTGAGACGGATCGATCGTGGCGTCTCGAAGCCGAGCGATATGCATAAAACACAGCATAGAACACTCAAAATATTCTGAAAAAAATCACGATATATCTTTAAAAAGTATATATAAACATCAATATTCAGGTATCACATGTCCAAAGTATATCACTTAGCATACTCAATATAGAGAGAGAATGTGAGACTCGGTCTCTCTCTCACTTACTCTTACCCTTTTTTCTCTATCTCACTCACTCTCCCCACTCTCAATCTCTCATCATGTCTGTTCTGATCGCTCTCTCACACTTCCTCTGTCTTTCTCTCTCCCTCTCTTTCCCGATCTCTCAGAGAGACTAGGATATAGAGGAAAAGAGACAGAGGGAGAAAGATAGGGAGTCGGGAGAGAGATCAAGGGAGAGAGAAGGGAGAGGGTGAGACAGACAGAGAGAGATCGAGTGCGGGGAAAAGGGGAAGAGAGCGGAGAAAGATGGCGATGATGATCGGGCCAGTGGGGAAGACGACGATGGGTAGAGAAAACAACGATGACAACGACAGCGGTGAAGACGATAATGACAGTAGAAAATAACGACGATGAGCGGGGATGACGCACGGCGACGGGCAAGGAAGACAACGACAATCGATAGGTTTTCGTCTATTTGCCCCCGCATGAGAACTTGGGGGCAGCACGATCAGATTGGAGGCAACTGTTGGTTTTGAAATCACCTAGAGGGGGGTGAATAGGTGACTAGCTAATCTAATGGTCAATAATGCGGAATTAAAAACTATTAATGCAAACCAAAACAATCTTACACTAAACACCAAGTCTAACACAAGAGTGTAGCCGGATTCCCGTGAAGGGCTCTGGACTAACTCCTCAAGATTCCTCTTAATAAGAGTTGAGGTGCCTCTTTGGCTCTCTTGGTTGAATACAAGTGTTAGCAAACAATCCCCAAATATATGACAATTAAGCACAATATATATCAAGCATATAAATGTAAAGACAATAAGCATAAGCAAGATATAAAGAGATAGAGAGAGCAATCGCAAACACGGGATATTTGTTTCGAGGTTCGAGCACACTTGCTCTACGTCCCCGCCTTCACACTTGAAGGATTTCCACCATAAACCGATCCCACCGGATCACTCGGTGCCGCAACACCTACAAGGCGAGTTCACACTTGAACTCCTTGGACTCTCTAGTCCCTTGACTCGTTCCCGCAAGAACACACCGCAAGCTCACTAGCTCGCCGAGGCCGCACCTCTAACACCTAGTTCCCACTAGAACCCGAAACAAATGCGAACACACACTTTGATCACTTAAAAATAATCTCACAATAACACTCCTATATGATGAATATATCAATGGATAGCTCAAGTATTTGTGAGAAAAACAAGGATGGAATGTGTGGTGAAAAACTCAAAGAAATCACTTTGAAAACTCTTGATAAACTCTCTTTTTGAATGGAAGTATTAGGCTCTAATACAAGTGGAGAAAACCTTTTGAAAGAGTAGAAAAAACTGGTGCAAAACCACTAGAAAAATCTTAAGAGAAAACAGCCCCCAAATGCCCCAATTTATAGAGCTAGAAAAACTAGCCGTTGGGAGCCAGAATGGCCTGGCGGTCGACCGCCCGATCGACCGGCCAACGGTCAGATTTCTGACCGTTGAGCCATCGGTCGACCAGTCGGTCGACCGAGACCCTGGAACAGAGAGCAGAGCTCTCTGCCGGTCGACCGGCTCGGTCGACCGGAGCTTTCCAGAGAGCAGAAGCTCTCTGGCGGTCGACCGGGTCGGTCGACCGGCCCTCCAGCCAGGACTGGCGTGCACGTCTGTGCACGTCGGTCGACCGACTTTCAAGCCCGGTCGACCGATCCGGTCGACCGGCAGAAGCCAGTTCAGAAAATCTGGGCCAAAAAGTTTGGTCATTTTGGCTCAAATAAAATCCCATAAAATCCTGAAAAATCTACAAAAATAGTTTTAACATTATACTTTGATAATCAAACATGCTTGCACAAAATCATGGCATGTTACAAACAATTTGAACTATTTTGTAACTTGAAAATTTTGGCTAAAAACGAAAACTATATTTTTCCAAAATGGTTTTTCCAAACTTGTTTTTCCAAAACTTCACCAAATACAAAAACAAGATATTTTAAACACATTTAAAGCATGGTGTGTATGGATATGATCTACTACACATATAAGATGGAATATCTATGTTTTTGACATAAAGCTCTAAACATGATTTTGGTTAAAACATATATACTTTGAATACCAAAAACCAAACCTGTATTTTTCAAATGAACTCTTTTGTATTTTTCAAAGTAAAAATTCTTTTATGAAAACACAACTAAATCAAGAGTGTGTGTGTATGATACTTGAGCAATCCACCAACTATTCTATCCTTTACATTTTATCTAAAAACAAATCTTATAAAAACAAACCTAGACACAAGCCTTGATCTTGAAGTCTTCACTTGAAGTCTTCATCTCCTTCTTGACTTGGTCCAAACACGATCCAAAGAGCGAGACTCCTCTTGAGTACTTGATGTGGTCTTGATGCACAAGCTCTTGAATCAAACCGTGCTAGCTCCAAAACTTGACTTTAAATCCTTTGTTGAAGCTACACACCTACTAAGATCTTGATCACAAATCTGAGACTAAATAAACACAAGATCATTAGTACTATAACTGCATGAGTTGATCATCATCAAACTAGAGTGATGGGCCTTTGGGCCAACAGGTTTGTGGATGTTGTCGAGGTCCCAAGACTTAATTTGATAACAAGAGGAAAAGTGGGCCGGCGCTAGGCATGTACTACATAAGAATGACCCAGCGCAGGCTTGAAAATTGTGAGAGAACATCAATGAGCATAAATTTTTTTTTTGAGAGACTCTGATACCTTGTTAACAGTTGAAGAAACTGAATTATTGTGTATTATTAATAAGGTCAATGCCCACATATATAGTCACTACAATTACATAATGAGGAAACCTCTGCTCCTAATAAAATTAGTATTATATGATCTTTATTCAAATACTACTCTTAATAATGTCAAGTTCACAAACTTTCATAAAATTAATCAATCCTTCAAGGAGCTTTGTGCTCTATAAGTGATCCCATATTTTGCAAATATTGAAAATATTTATTGGTAAATAAGTAGATCCAGAACAACTAGGAATGGTTCAGTCTGGCTCTTTGGCCTACTTGTGCCTCATTGAATGCAATAAAATATATCATCTCTCCCTTTTAGATTGTTTTAAGTATAGAGAAATTTTGGAGAGTTATTGCTTAGATACAGATATCAACCTCTCTATCCGATAATGTAGGTTTTAGCACCCACCAAATGGATTTCTAGAAAATGGTGGCAAGGTCCTTTCTTGTTGATAGTTCCCATGATAGAAATGTCAACAAATGTAGGGGGTACATATCCGGTTCACAGACTTACATAAAATTAATCAATCTTTCACAGAGCTTTGTGCTTTATAAGTGATCCATGTTTGTTGAAAAAAGCTTAGATGGTTATGTTGGTGATGACATACTTAGAGCCACCTACAAAACACGAAAACTTCAAAGTGAGTATTATATCCATGTTGGACACCGACACGTGCCACACACATATCGAATACTTTGAACTCGTGTTGAACTTTAAAAAACCATCAAATTGTTTGTCAGCATCGTGTCTAACACCATGTCAGATTTAAATAAAATCTAAGGATCGTGTGTTGGATACCTAAAAGTCACATGTCGCTTAAATAAACATAAAAAAAATGTTATTCGACATAAGCAAATATTATGTTAGTAGAATTTAAACACAACATGAACTAGGTGAGGTATTAATTAGATATGTTTTAAATTTTTCTTCTTCTTGCTTGTTACTTTATTAAAACCTATGGATGTAAATCAATTTTTTTGTTTTCCACTTTGCTTTCAATAGAACACATCCTAATCACTATGAATTTTGATACGTATATAGATACATACACCTAGTTATATCGTTGTGTTCTAGTATTCAACATTTAAGAGTTTGTCATGCCGTCATATGCTATATTTGTCTGATGTTCGTGTTCATTTCCATGCTTCATAGGGAGCCACCTTACATATTTCTATAGAATTTAATTTTAAAACATGTATTAACAAGACCGAGAGTGTGGTGTTTAATATGTGATGATGGGCAAAGATAACATCATAAACACAATAAAATAAGAAATGCATACTAAGATACACACTGAGAGCCTATTGGAGACTAAAAAATATGCCAAAAACGAGGATGTGCAGAGTATACCTTCCACTTTGTGCCGATAAAATGTGTACCTTTCTGATTAAGCAATTCATCAAGCTGCTTCATCTCATTCTTGACATTGAATATGGTTTTAGCAAGAAGCTTATCCCCATTTGCTGCACATAAACAGCCACGTTCCTCAGCATCACGAACAACTTCTTCCCATACAGATGAACTTCTCTTCAGCATTTCACTGTTTCCTACAATCCAAAGAAATTTCCTGCTTGAAAGAAAGAAAGCCATCAACAATTAAACGTTCACATGGAATAAGTTACTCGATAGAATCTTTTCTACAACATTTCAAATTTACCCTTCAGAGACAACACAAATAGGAGCATGGCAATGAAAAAAACATGGGATAAACATGTTGGCAAAAACATCTCTGTTACCTGGCCCTTGTCAAGCAAAAATGGCAATCCGATAATCCATAAGTAATCGAGGGAGCTACCATCATAACTGCTGACAGTAGATATGATAATCACATCTTCTTCACTGGACTCAAGTTCATTGATAGACTTTACCCAGAAGAGAAAACCACAGGTGACATCATCTTTGTCCTTGAGCATGGTCTGAATAGTATGAACTTGGGCAGCACTCGGGGAAATCACTCCAATAGTAAGCCTATTCTGAAAAGAAGCTGAAGCTGCACATATTGCAAGAAGCTCCATCAATGGATTTGATGGGCTCAAATACAAATACATTTCACAGTAAAAATTAGAAAATTATATGAAGTTAAAAAGCATTCACATGTTAAGTTCTAATAATTAATTGACAAAAAGAATATAACACGGCAGCTAACCTTGGACTTCAAACAATAGGTAACTGTTGGAGATACAGAGGCACTAAGCCACATGCCAACACTGGCTATATAAGGCTCTTTTAAAGGTTGGGTTTTCTGAGAGGTGTTAACATCATTGTTCCTAGTATTGTAGGAATCTAGAGTCCAGTCTAACTTAGATCATATAAAATGGGACATCTCAGTCATATGTTATTTCTACAAACATTCAGATCAGTGTTCTAAAAAACCCGTTATATAACTCGTTATATAACCTAACGACGACCAATCGTTACGTAACAGAGCTAAGAAACACAATATTTCATAAATATGATTATTTTGCCCGTAACGTTCGTTACGTTATGTTATTAACGTAACGCACCGTAACTTACGTTATAGTGCAAGTCGACTTTATATAAAACCCCCCAAATTCACTTGGTCTAGGGCCAAAAAAATCCTCTCTGCAAGCTCATCGTCGTCTCTGCAACCTCGTCGTCGGCGCCAAGAAGAAGAAAGAAGAATAAGACCAACCTCTGGTGGTTCTCGCCGGCGTAGTCTCCAAGGCGGTGGTTCGCCGTCGTGGTTCTCGCCGACGTTGTCTCCAAGCGGTGGTTCTCCATCGCGGTTCTCGTCGGCGTCATCTCGAAGCACATGTAAGCTTTCTCTCTTCTGTCTCTGCTCTCTCTCCCCCTCTCTCCCGCCAATCTCTCTCCCCCTCCCGATCTCTCTCTGCTCTCTCCCAGGAGAGAGAGAGAGATCTAGAAAGAGCAGAGAGAGATCGGGAAGGAGAGAGAGCAGAAAGAGATTGGAGGGAGAGAGAGCAGAGAGAGTGAAATATCTAGGCGGAGAGGGCAGAGAGAGATAATTGCTAAAATATTGGCTGAGATAATATTATCAAAAGATAATTGCTAATTATTATCATGCTTGTTATCATACTTGTTATAATTCAATTATCATGCTTGTTATAGTTTCTTATGTTTGCGAACTTATTATGAAATTTTATATTTTCTGAACTTATTATAACTTGTGAATGTGAAAAATTATTGTGATACTTGCTAAAAAATTATTGTGAGACTTGCTAAATGTGTTATATATTATTTTGATATTATTTTAGATTTTTTTAAATTATTTTCTTATTTATATAGATTCTTAAATATAGTATATATATTTATTTTTATTAAATAAATATTAAACGTGTAATTATGCGTTACGTTATAACCTATATTAACATAACAAAGGAAAAACGTTATCATTACGTTATCGTTATTTTAAACATTGATTCAGATGTTAGGTCCCATGGGAAACACATAGAGGTTGGGTGAAAATGATCCATATGTAACAAGACAAAAGAGAAGACGAAGTGCAACAACAAATCCGCTAGTGGCAGGATAGCATTGAAAGGCTTCTATCTGCAAGAGTCGATTAAAATCTGCAAAGACAAATAAATACAAAATTGAAACTAGAAAAGAGAAGATCGTTAAGATGAATGGGGAAAACAAGTGTTCTGACCAAGGATGGATGGCATTAATGCAATAAGCACGCAGATGGTGCATATAATACCAGCACAAAGGCCTTAAGCTCGCATAGATGAGCTTGAAGGTCAGTGAGGAATTTAATTACCATGAACTTGCTCTATTATATAAAATTACCAAGAAGTTTCCAATAAATTAAATCTCTCACACACATATACGCACAATTTTCACCTCTTTTGGAGAAAACTGCCTACACTTTACTGTAGAAAATTACCTTGAAGTTTAACTTTCCAACAAAATTTATACAACTACCTTGACCCTGCCACCTTCATTCTTAGATCATTGCTACTTAACATAGAATGTTACATCACCACTCACCATCTGTCCAAATTGGACAGGAAACTAAAATTCCATTCCCATTTCAAGCTCACAGAGTGACGTCAGTTAGCGAAAAAGTTTGGGGGAAGTTCATATTAGTATTCTATAATAAAACAAGTTAACAGCAGTTTTCCTGTGAAAGATGAATATTAATGGTAGTTTTCTATTGTTCTGTGAAAAAAGGTAATATAAAACAGAGATTGACTATCCAAGACAGTGAAGACAGCAAGTACGAGTTTATATGTAGCAAATCAAACCACTTTACCTTTAAGAAGTTCCAAAACAATTTTGCAAACAACTGCTGCTTCCAACAGATTCTTGGGCCCTTTATTTTGTTCATCAATCATTTCTATTCCATCTGAAACATCCATAAATCTGTATGCGCCAGATAAACACTCAGGAAGAACAGGTATTGTCTTGCCTTTATCTACAGTGATTGGACCGTCTAAAAGTTTCTGCTTGAAGAACTTCTTGTTTGGGAAATGACTTATGGATGGATGCATCCTGTACTGGATATCTAAATTACATTTTGTATGACATAAGAGGCTTAGCCTTCCAAACAGGCTCCGTCCATAACCAATCTGCTGTAGATTCTGAAGAGAAAGAAGAGATATAAAAACAAAAATCAGAAAAAGTACTCATAAATGAAGACCAAGTAATAGCAAACCTTTCTTATGATGACATCTGGTTTGTAACCATTCCCTCCCAAAAGAATGGCATGACGTAATCCATCAAGTTGAAGTAGAGGAAGAGATTCACACTCCTTGACCTCACAAGCCTTGTCAACTATGAGTAGACCTGGAGTGCAGCTACCATCCAATGGTCGTAATGTGGTTTGTAATTTGATTAAATCAGATACTGGGCAGAAAATTAAGCGAGCATGTTGCAAACACAGCTCCTCAATTGATTGCTTATCTGCTACAACAGGAATTCTTAGTGTATTCATCAGTAGACGCATTACATCAAGACAAGCATTTGTTAATGTGCAAAACTCATTCCGATCAAATTGTACATAATCACCACATAGAAATTTCCAGATAGAATCTATTAAACTTAGAAGGGTACTTAAATTCTGCACTGCAACATCTGAGAATAAAGAACGGGGGATGTATCTCAACAGCAACTGAATACAATCCTTGAGTGAAAAGGCAGCAGAAGAAAATTTCTTCTTTAACTCCTCGAGATTGCCTGTTTGAAAATCATCTTGTTCACACTCTGAAAATACATCAGGCTTAGAGCAGATATTATCCAAAATATCTGCCAGCAAAGTCATACACTGCTTCCAACCATCAGAGACAGAAAAGCAAGGCTCTACGTGGAAAAGAAGATCCTCCAAGGGTACAACAGAAGACCCATGAAAAGAGTTCAGCCTCTTATTCTTATACTCTCCCAGAATTATAATATCTGACAAGGGCGACCCAGCAAATCTTCCATCAGATGCATTGCAACTATTCTGCTCAACAAACTTCAGAACACGTGACACTACCTCGAGAACAGAAAACAGGGTCGGAGCACATACAACAACTTTACACTGCATTTGCAATGCTATCCAAGAAGCTATAGCAATTATCTCAGTTTTTCCTGTACCAGGAAAACCAGATATCCTTCCTACAGAAAATGCATGGGAGCAACTCATAGTGGAAAGAATTTGACATATGGCTTTAATTTGAGAATCATTAAGCAGTTTTGGCTTAAGACTCTGCAGCAGATTTTCATTTAGACTAAATTCATTTTGCAGCAAACATGGACAAGACTTCTGAGCCTGTAATCACAAGGAAGAATAATTAAAAAATAACAAACACTTCAACGCGCAGTTTGGCAAAGGCATAACTATTATCCTTGCTAAAGAATCAAAGAAATACTTTATTCTTGCAGCCACAGTTTGCCAAAGTGGAATAGTAATTTGTTGTTACTACAAAAAATGCATTTATTCTTGTCTTTTGCAAGTTTTTTTTTAGATAAATTTATTCTTTCAAAATGGTGGAATAACTTTATCCAAATATTTAAAGTTTTATTCTTATAAATAGGAGAAAATACCATCCAAAAATATGTCCCCACTAGGGTTAGAAGTACAAAATCTGTAATAGATACCTATACAATAAAACTTAATAAGAGTATTACTAATGTAGGAAGAGAGAGGAAGTCGAGGAAGTCGACGACGACAAGGAAGCCAAGGCAAAGAAGAAACAGCAGCAGATACCGATCGACCGGCCGGTCGACCGGTGTGCACCAACGTGCACAGGCAATCGCGGTCGACCGCCCGGTCGACCGCAGAAAGAGAACGGTCGACCGCCCGGTCGACCGACTGACATTGCCTTACGCTCGGGTTGATGCGGTCGACCGGCACGGTCGACCGGGACTTGGGTCGGTCGACCGACAGTCGGATCTGGCTGAATTCGGAAAGCTGTTCTGAATTGGAAACGAGTCCAATAAGAAATCTGATTCTTCTAGGGTTCCTTGGGTATAAATAGAGGGGCAGAGTCCTCTTCATATATATGCTTGCTACTGTATTGGTTATTGAATCAATAAAGAAATCTCTCTTCCTTGCCCCGTGGATGTAGGCATTTGCCGAACCTCGTTAAATCTTGTGTTTGGTATTTCTTTCATTGTTTTCTTGTTCTTGGTGTTGGTAGTACTTCTCTATTGCATCTGTGGCTTAAGGGTTCCTCAAGAGATTGTTGATTTGCGCACAACAATTGGTATCAGAGCATCCCAGGTTCGTCGTGGGATCATCTGGTGATTCCAAGGGCATCAGTTGATGTTTGGCGGAGATCGTGTGTCGATCTCGGATCAGCATGGGACTGTTTGTGGGATCATGTGTCGATCTCAAACAGCGTGTGAAGTGCTCAAGGAATCAATTCGAGGGAGTAGATTTGTTCAGAAACTCTTCTAGGGTTCGCAAGGAGGTAAAGATTCCATTTTTATCAAATTTGTTTTATCTAACTCTGTTTGTTTCCGCATTGCTTTGAGGATCTAATCAAGAAGATGGCTGGAGAAGGTACATCGATGAAGAAAACCATGAATCCACATCCGCTGAGGATTGATGTGGTAAAATTCAATGGCACGAACAACTTTGGTATGTGGAGATGCGAAGTGATGGATACACTAACGGCATCAAATCTCGAAGACACTCTACGTTTGGAGAAAAAGAAAAACTCAACCACTGAAGAAGATTGGGATAAGATGAACCGATCAGCGTGTGGCTTAATCAGGTCTTGTTTGACACAAGATATCAAGTACCAAGTGTTGCACGAAACATCTGCGAGGCAGTTGTGGGAGATCCTAGAAAGAAAGTATCTGACTAAAAGCATTGAATCCAGACTGTAGCTGAAGAGTAAGCTTTATGATTTTCAGATGAAGAAAGGATGCTCCGTCAATGAATACTTGAATCGCTACACAAAGTTTCTTACAGATTTAGTTAATGTGGATGTGGAAGTCAATGAAGAAGATAAAGCGGTAATTCTCTTGAACTCTCTTCCTGTAGAGGAGTATGAGACTTTTTAACATTGATCAATGGTAGAAAATCCCTTAACTATGATGAAGTGTCGACTGCTCTTGTTAACTATGATACGAGGAGGCAAGATAGACTGTCTTCTCAGGCAAGCACATCAGCAGAGGCATTGGCAGTAAGAGGCAAAGGTTTATACAGGAAGGGTAAAGGTGATCGTGGGAGATCGAAGCCCAGGCCAGGTTTTAGAGATCTGAAGAAGACCCAGTGTGCCTTCTGCAAAGAATTAAGGCACTAGAAAGTTGACTGTTAAAAAGCCAAAGGGAAGAAGGAGTCAAAGACTGAGGCAAACCTTGCAAAGGTGGTCACTACTCAAGCTAGTACCTCACAGGCAGGTGGATCAGACTCGGACTCATCGGTATTCTCGTTCTCTGTCACTACTTCTATCATTGGCTACTCAGGAGATACTGAGTGGATATTGGATACTGGTGCTACATACCATGTGTGCCCGAATAGGGATTGATTTTCTAGCTTTGAGAAGCTAGAGGGATGTTCAGTTGTTATGGGCGACGATCATCCATGTACCATGGAAGGTGTAGGAACAATCCAGATCAAGATGTTCGATGGGATGATACAAGAACTGAAGGAAGTGAGGTATGTACCTCAACTGAAGAGAAATCTTATCTCTGTTAGAGATTTGAAGACATTGGGTCTTGTGGTATCAATAAAGGATGGAGTCCTCAAGATGACCAAAGGCTTGATGGTGGTTCTGAAGGCCGCCCGTCAGAACAATCTTTACTACTTGAAGGGTAGTACTGTTATAGGGCAAGTGGCGACTTCGACTGATTCAGATGATGACTCAACCAGCTATGGCATATGAGGCTGGGACACACAGGAGAAAAGTCTTTGTAAGCTCTTGCAAGACAAGGATTATTGAAAGGTGCCAGAACCTGCAAGTTGAAATTTTGTGAACATTGCGTCATCGGAAAGAAGACCAAGGTGAAATTCGGCACAGCAACTCATTGCACCAAGGGATTCTGGATTATGTTCACACTGATATTTGGGGACCTACCAAGACTGCATCAATTGGAGGTAACCACTACTTTGTGACTTTCATTGATGATTATTCTAGGCAGTGTTGGGTATATACCATGAAGCACAAAGGGGAAGTCCTAGAATTATTAGTGGAGTGGAAGAGGAATTTGGAGAGAAGTACGGGAAGGAAAATCAAGGTCCTCCGTTCAGATAATGGAGGAGAATATAGGTCAGATCCTTTCCTTAAGCTATGTCGTGATGAGGGCATAAAAAGGCACTTCACAGTGAGGGAAACACCGCAACAGAACGGAGTAGCAGAAAGGATGAATAGGACCTTGCTAGAGAAGGTCCGTTGTATGTTATCTAATGCCAGTTTATCAAAGAATTTTTGGGCTGAGGCTTTGGCATACGCTTGCTATCTTGTCAACAGGTTGCCTTCGTCTGCGATTGAAGAAAAATTCCACTAGAGGTTTGGTCTGAAAAAACTGCTCCTGATTATGATTTGCTAAGGGTATTTGGCTGTCCAGCCTACTACCATGTTAAAGAAGATAAGCTAGACCCAAGAGCAAAGAAGGGGTTGTTCGTAGGATTCAAGAAAGGAATAAAAGGATACAAAATCTGGGATCCAAAGGACATGAAATTTATTTTCAGCAGAGATATCACATTTGATGAGGCTTCAATGTTGAATCCTAAGATCTCTCAGCAGGTGGAGATTGTCAAGACCAAAGAAGTATCGCAGCAGGTGGAGAATGATGCTAATCCACTATCTCTAGAAAGTTCAGTATTTTTGAGGATCATGCCTAGGGTGACACAAGGTAATGGTCAAGTAGCTGAGGTAGATGCTGATGATGATGAGGATCAAGAACAGATCATGGGTGATATTCTGATTCCAGTGCAGTTAGAAGACCAAGGAGAAGCACGCGTAAACCAAGTTGGCTCAGTACAGATATGGTTGTTGCTTATGCTCTTCCGGTCGTTGAAGAGGCAATCCCGTCCACCTACAGAGAAGCTGAAATCAGTTCAGAGTCAAGATGTGAAAAGATGCCATGAAAGAAGAGATGAAGTCTCTATACAAAAACGACACTGGGAACTCACAGAGTTGCCCAAAGGAAAGAAGACGATTGGTTGTAAGTAGGTGTACGCAAAGAAGCAGGGATCTTTAAAAGAAGATATGGTGCGCTACAAGGCCAGATTGGTAGTAAAAAGCTATGTACAAAAAGAATGAATTGACTACAATGAGGTATTTTCTCCTGTTGTAAAGCATTCTTCAATTCGCATCTTATCGGCTCTGGTAGCACAGTACGAGTTGGACCTTGATCAACTCGATGTAAATACCGTCTTTCTCCATGGCGATCTGGACGAAGAGATCTATATGTCTCAGCCGACAGGGTTCAAGACTGTAGGAAAAGAAGACATAGTGTGCAAGCTGAAGAAATCGCTGTATGGATTAAAACAGTCTCCTAGACAATGGTATAAGCGTTTCGACAGCTTCATCTGAGGAAAGAGGTACACACGTAGCCATTATGACCCATGTGTGTATTACAACAAGCTACCTACAGGAGAGTATATCTATTTACTATTATATGTAGATGATATGCTTATTGCTTCAAAGTCTAGATCTGCAATTGATACACTGAAAAAGGACTTATCTTCTGAGTTTGAAATGAAGAATCTTGGTGAAGCAAAGAAGGTGTTAGGCATGAAAATCACACGAGACCGAAGGAGTGGCAAGGTGAGCTTGACTCAAAAAGGGTATTTGCAAAAGGTCTTCAGAGGTTCAACATCGACAAGGATACGAAATCTGTAAGTACACCACTGGCTCCTCATTTCAAGTTAAATGCCACTATGTCTCCAAAGACTGTTGAAGAATGTGAGTACATGACTCGCGTCCCATATGCTAGCGCAGTTGGTAGCCTGATGTATGCAATGGTGTGTACACGACCAGATTTGTCACAAGCTGTCTCCATGGTTAGTAGGTATATGTATGATCCTGGACAAGGTCATTGGAAGACAGTGAAGTGAATTCTACGGTACATTAAGGTACCATTGATGTTGGATTGGTATTTGAGAAGGATTCTACAGGGACGCAGGACTGTATCGGA
The DNA here is from genome assembly GCA_038442645.1 of Agave tequilana. NCBI lineage: Eukaryota > Viridiplantae > Streptophyta > Magnoliopsida > Asparagales > Asparagaceae > Agave > Agave tequilana. Next base: position 252,205 of record JAVJIF010003821.1, read on the forward strand.
TATGTTGATTCCGATTATGCTGGTGACCTTGACAAATGTCGGTCCACAACGGGGTATGTATTTATATTATCTCAAGCACCGGTTAGTTGGCGCTCTATTCTACAGTCTACCGTTACATTGTTTACTACAGAGGCCAAGTACATGGCCATGACGGAGGCTATGAGAAGGTAATTTGGCTTTAAGGATTGCTTGATGACTTGGGGATTGATCAGAATCTACTGAAGATCAATTGTGATAGTATGAGTGCTATTTATTTAGCCAAGACCCAGGTGTATCATGCACAAACGAAGCACATCGATGTCAGGTTCCACTTTGTTCAGAAGATTCTTGATGATGGTGATATTGAGTTACTGAAGATTCACACAACAGAGAATCCTGCTTACCAAGGTGGTGTCAGGAGTAAAGTTTACACATTGTAAAGCATTGCTCCATATCCATCATGTTGCATGAGCTTATTGAAGCTCCTTTGAATGAACTACGGATGGCTTGATCTCTTGGGCAGGGTACGTATCAGCCACACTGGTGCAGCCACTTTCGAGTCGACAGATCCTATATTGAAGTTCAGCTCAGATTTGAGAAATCTTCACCGAGGTGAAGAATTATAGGAAGAGAGAGGAAGTCGAGGAAGTCGACGACGACAAGGAAGCCAAGGCAAAGAAGAAACAGCAGCAGATACCGGTCGACCGGCCGGTCGACCGGTGGCACCAACGTGCACAGGCAATCGCGGTCGACCGCCCGGTCGACCGCAGAAGGTGAACGGTCGACCGCCCGGTCGACCGACTGACATTGCCTTACTCTCGGGTTGATGCGGTCGACCAGGACTTAGGTCGGTCGACCGGCCGGTCGACCGACAGTCGGATCTTGGCTGAATTCGGATAGCTGTTCTGAATTAGAAACGAGTCCAATAAGGAATCTGATTCTTCTAGGGTTCCTTGGGTATAAATAGAGGGGCAGAGTCCTCTTCATATGTATGCTTGCTATTGTATTGATTATTGAATCAATAAAGAAATCTCTCTTTCTTGCCCCGAGGACGTAGGCAATTTGCCGAACCTCGTTAAATCTTGTGTTTGTATTTCTTCCATTGTTTTCTTGTTCTTGCTGTTGGTAGTACTTCTCTATTGCATCTGTGGCTTAAGGGTTTCTCAAGAGATTGTTGATTTGCGCACAACAACTAATACATGAACAAGTCCATGAGTATGTAATTCCGTTAGAGTTACAAAAAAAGAACATTTATGATCTGAGTATCACAGTGTCAGAACAGATCCTGCCAATAATTTAACATGACCTAATGAAGAAATTATCTACTAATTATGATGCAAACTCGTCTGAACAGCCTAGCACCCTAAAAGGATATTAAGGTTCTATATTGGATTAAATCACATTTACGGAATTTCGAATGTTTAATTTGGATTATCCGAAATACATGTTACATCATTAAAATGATATCTTAAGAACATAAAAAGAATTACACAAGTGTCGCACACCAAAAATCTAGTAGAACAGAAATTGGCAGAAAACTACAAAAACTAATCTCTCTTACCGATCCGTCAACGTGGAGTGTCTGCTTGATCAAGTTCAAGTTCGAATTAGGATCATCAACATCCACATTCAAAGAATTCCATATCCGACTCTTGGTTACAGAGTTAACCAGGAAAAAAACCACAACTGATAGATCGCGGCTCTTAATTCCAGAACCCAATTCTCAGCCCACTTTATCGTAAAGCATCTCTTGTCACTTCTTCCAACATCCGTAACAAAACCTAGACAGCTGAATGCTCCCACAGTCCTCAATTCCATCACATTTCCCGGCACCAGAGTAGATAAACGAACGACATCGGCCAGCTTCGGAGCATAAACCCTCTCATCTACCACACTAGCACTAGACAATTTCAAACGAATAGATAAATCGTCAAACTCTTCTATGCTCGCATCGACACGAGGAGCATCAGCAATGCGGTTCAGGCCAGAGGCCAGCTCAGCCCTCGTCTCCTCAAGGAAAGGGAAGCGAAAAGACTCGAAATAGTGGATTAGGGACTCGAAAGTCCTCGGAATTTCTTTTAACTAGAGAAATTAACACAACTAGAGCTTGTAAACGGCAGAATAATTTGAAATGGGAATGAATTGAAACAAATTACAGTTAAAAAAAAAACCTGGTCTTTAAAGAGATCTTCGTTGAGTATGTCGTCAATGGACCACTTGCTGATTATATCAACAAGCTCTTCTCGATTCCTTGAACTCTTCTTGAAGAATTTAGGGCGAAAAGAGAGAAATTCAAAACGTGAAAGGATAAACCTAGCATAATTTGGTTTTTTTTTTTCCGTTCTTTCTTTCTTTCTTTCTTCTGGTTTTATAGCGGAGGAGGAGTTCGGTAATCGATGAGGAGAGAAGAGAAAGCGGCGAAGACTAAGCGTCGCGGGGAAGCTGCGACTCGTGGGGTCACTTGCGCTTCCCGCTTTTTTCCAAACGCTGTGTTTTGCTGCCTTTTCTACATAAATTTCCCATGCACTTAGGGCCTATTTGTTTCGTTGCAAAACGTCGCAAGTCGTAAGTCGTAAATGAGAATGGAAAAAATGAACTATAGCAGAGAAAATATATTGTGTTTTATGGTGTTTGGTTGAAAAGTGAAGTGTAAATGAAAAAGTATATTGTGTTTTACGGTGTTTGGTTGATAAAGTGAAAGTGTAAATGATAAATTATATTGTGTTTTACGGTGTTTGGTTGGTAATGTAAAAGTGTAAGTGAAAAAGTTGACCACAAAATTAACTGTAGTAGTGATTTAAATATTATAAATACTATTAAACTAAATCTACTATTGCAAATTAAATTTTATTAATAAATTTGAGATAAAATTAATAATCTTAATATTTTATTTATAACAATAATGTTAATAAAATATTATATAAATAGTAAAATATTACTAAAATATTAACTAAATAAATAATATAAAATTTTAAGAAAATCTAAATAACTTTAATAAAATTTTAAGAATACTAATAAAATATAAATATTAAAAAATCTTACAAAAATAATAAAATATAGTTATAATATTATAATATTAAAAATACTTGAAAATTATTATAATATAAATTTTATTATAATATTATTGTAATATTATAGAAATATAAAATTAACAAAGTAAAATATAATTATAATTTAATAATAAATTATCATTATAGTATTATTATACTGAATTTTTATTACAATATTAACATAATAAAATATTAATATAATAATAAAATATATTATGATATTAATAAAGTATTTTTTATATTAAAAAATAAATAATTAAATATATAGTAATTTTATGTTAAAGTATAATATTGTTATACTAATAAAATATTAACTCTAAATAAAATAATTAAAAATGGAATAAGTATTAATAAAATAATAAAGTATTAAATAAAATATTAAATAAAAATATTAAATTAAAATAGTAAAATATTAAAACAATATTAAAACAATAAAAAATTAAAGATTAAAAATATATAATAAATAAATAAGAAATTGAACACTATTTAAAATATTAAATATTTAATAATATTAAATTATATATTGATTATTAAGTAACTGTTTTGAACTGTGAGTGTACTACAAGTGAGAGTTACATGACTACAAAATTAACTGTAGCAACTGCAAGTGGGAAATATGAGTGTAAAAGTGAGATTTACATGACCACAAATTTAACTGTAGCAACTGCAAGTGGGAAAAGAAGAGTTGCATTTTGCAACTTGTTTTTCAGCGAAACAAACAACGGAAAATGGAAAAGAAGTTTTATGACTTGCGTTTTGCGGCGTTTTGCGGCGAAACAAACACGCCCTTAGTCTTCTAGTTGTTTTCTTTTGGGCCTGTTTGGTTAAGGGTGGAAGTGAGGAAGTGAGGAATTGAAGAAGTGGTAATAATTCTTTTGGAACTTGGGAATTGGTTAGTAAGTTTTCCGGTGTTTGAATGTTATTGGGAAGTGTAGTTTGGAAAATGTTATGTCTTTTCTAGTGTTTGGATGGTAATGTGAAAGTAGAAGTGAAAAAATTGGCCACAGAGTTGACCGTAAATTAATATTAAAATAAAAATTAATTAAGAAAAATAAAAATAGACTGTAATTAGAATGCAAGTGAGATTTTCATGATCAAAAAATTAGCTGTTTTGTGCTACAACTTATTAAAATGAGATTTACATGACCACAAAATTAACTGTAGCAGTCTGGAAGTAAGGAAATGATTGTGTAAAAGAGAAAAGAGAAAGGAAAAGGGGTTTTCTTATTTTTCTTTTCCGGTGTTTGGATAGATAGGGAAGTGACCAATTATACTTCCCCATTTCCTTACTTCCGCCCACTTCCTTGCAACCAAACAAGCCCAATTTTTACTTATTTAAGTTTAAATTAAATTACACATAAATCCTAAAGCTTCACATGCTTTACATATGGTGGTCTTCGCTGGGCGTTTTTACAAATGAATACTAAAAAACTTTTTTATTTTACAATTTATGTTCCTCTTTAATTTTACAGTTTATTTCTTAGAAAATGTTACCCTCTGACTGATTTTTTTTTTTATTCGTATACTTTTTTCAATTTTCTGAGCAAAACCCATATCCTAATCTTAATTTTGAACTCCAATTTTCTAAGCCAACGTCTGAAACGGGCCTGTTTGGTTTGATGGAAGCGGGAGAAAAATATGTACGTGGGAAATGAGGATGTGAAATATAGAAGTGTAGTAGAAAATTGAGATTTATGTAATTCTTATTTTCGGTGTTTTTTTATAATGTGAAAGTGTGAGTGAAAAAGTATATTGTGTTTTTTCGGTGTTTGGTTATTAATTTGAAAGTAGAAATGGAAAAGATGACCACAAAGTTGACCATAAAAATATATTAAATTAAATATTAATTCTGAAATGACGTTTTTGTACTGTAATGGACTGCAAGTAAGATTTACATGACATCAAAATTTAATGTTTTAAGTTACAACTTATTACAAGTGAGATTTACATGACCATAAATTAATTGTAGCAACCTAAAAGTGAGAAAATGGTAGTGTAAAAAGCATGTGTAAGAGGAAAAAAGAAAAGAAAAAAAGTTTTCTCATTCCTTATTTTCGATTTAAAATAAACATCCTTCCCATTTTCCTCCCACTTTCATGACTCCAAACACGCACAACATTGAGCAAGGTTAGTGGCTACTCTCTCACTGATTGATTGAAAGTCAAAAGATTCTTTCTATCATGTCATATTTTCTCGTGAATTCCTCTCTTTTAAGTAAAGTATAACCTTAATATAATTAAACTAACTTTCTCTTCTTTCTTAACTTTAAACTATCTTTCCTTCAGTCTCTTCTCTAATTTTACGATTTTAGTATTCTTCATTGTAGCACCATTATTTTTCTATTGTTTAGTTTTTCTATTTTTGTTCATAAGAAATTTAATTAAACTGCAAGTACATAGTGTACGGTAAAGTACAGGCAAATATGAGTCGGTCTGCGAGAAAGAGAGATTCTTTTAATATCCAACCGAATTAAAAAATGAAGTTGGAAGATACTTGATTACCTTGAGCAGAAGAAGATATAACATGAAAACAATTTAGGGAAGGAATCCTCTAAGCTTGAAAATATTGAATAACAAGTTCATTCTCTCAAAAATAACCATGGTTTATACCATGACTAAGTGTCTACAAATTGAAAGATAATACATGCAAGCACAAAAATCTCTTTTAGAAAATGATTAAATTAAACTAAACAATAATTTCAAAAGCTCTAAATTATTATATCCAAGCATAAACAAGAGTGATATAGCTCACTTTAATTTATTAACGTTCTTGAATGATTTAACGATTTTTTAGATGTTAATAACTCGGCAATAATGAGCACAACATAAGAGATGAGTACTAACTACTTAAATATTTTATAACTTAGTTTCATCGTACCCTAGATATTAGAGCAGTTACACATGATTCTTAGTAAATAAGAAACAAAATATAATGAAGAAGACAAAAATATTATAAAAAGATAAAACTTTTATTGATATCAAGCTCTATTATAAATGATCTCCAAGCTCCTTGGTTGCTCATCAGCATCAACTCTGTTATTAACTGATCGTGTTTAATATGTGCAGGTTACACTGAATAAGGAAAAAATGGAGATTATTATCTTAATAGATCTTTCGGGTATTTAATTAAGTTTTCTTGAGTCCAAAGTTAATAACCTTCTAGAAGCCACATTGGATCCCGAATGAGAGCCATATCTGATGGTTCAATGTAGCAAAGAAAAGAAAAATACAACATAGCAGCTTCTCTCATTCAGGAGAATAAGTGGCCCAAAATTTGGACCATTGGCCCAGATGTTACAGCGTTTCTGTAGCAATTATTGCGAATGCATAGCAATTTCAAGGCCAATTGGCCCTGATCTTTAACCCGTGACCTTGTTTCTTGGTGCTCAAGTCTCATATGCCTATAAATACAGTACGAGAGGCTACAGAATGAGAGGAGATGAATAGAAATTAGGGTAGGATTTTCTCTTCTCCTTCTAGTTACAGAGTAGGATTTTCTCTTTCTTTTCTTTTCCTTTTTCTTGTATTTTCTTTTTCTTTGTAGAGATAGAATCCGATAGAGAGAGTTTCATGAGAAAAAGAGAGATATTATTGTAATAGAGAGTGACAATCTATGCAAATTTCTCCTTTATCTTCATAGTTTCTTGTTCTACGAGTAGCTAATTTCTTCTTCGTGGCTAAATAACTACTAACCCACTAACCTTCTAACTCTTGTGTAATTCACATGAATTTAATAGCATCAATAAACATTGTGCTTGCAAGAGCCACTGATGGCTCATGATGATGGGCTCTAACTCCTAACTTGCTAACAAGCTAACTTGCAAATTCTATTTATTTCATGCTTGCTCTTTGAAGTTTGATGATTTAATTATAGATTGCACCTTGTTTGTTAAGTTTGAATACTAACCACTTCTTATGGGGTCATGCTTTGAAACGATTCTTGCAATATAGCCTAGGACTTGCAAATGATATCTTGAGGTACTAATTATCCAAAGAGGTTAGTATGATTAGTGGGAGCAATTAGTAGGAAGTTAGCCATGGGTTTTCTTTCTTTTGATTTTGTTTCCAAAACCTTTTCTCAAATTACTTTCTCTATGTTTTTCATCTTTTTCTCCCACTTCTACTTCTTATTTTGTTTTCTTTTTCTTTTAAATTCTTTTAAAGTAAAGAAGAACTCGTTTACTGATTTTGTGAATCACCGTCAAGCTTCTATCGCCTCTCTCCTTATGGATTTGACCCGCATAGCTATTGAAATCACCTAGAGGGGGGTGAATAGGTGAATATGCTAATCTATAAAACTAAATGCGCTAAATGCGAAAGTTAAAAACTATTTTGCAACACACTTAGTACAACACACAAGTGTAGCCGAATTCCCCGTGAAGGGCTCTGGACTAACTCCTCTTGATTCCCCTAGATATGGGTTGAGTGCTATATGAAGCTCTTGTGGTTAAGTACAAGTGAGGCACACACAAGCAACCAAGCATATAATATGAATAGGCAATATGAATATATGCAAGGCACAACACAAGCAATATGAATAATATGAAATGAATGATGCTTTGCACAAATTAAATAGAGAGAGTTGAGAGTCAATGGATCAAACGCAAAGACAAAGATGTGTTTCGAGGTTCGAGCACCGAGCTCTACGTCCCCGCCTTCACCGAGAAGGATTTCCACTCCACTAGTCCACCGAGGACTCCCACCGAGGGAACCTTCACCGAGAAGGATTTTTACAACCGGAGTACCGAACTCCTCTCTCAAATACAACCTCTACCGAAGAGGCACAACCACAAGGTCTACCGAAGACCAGAGTACCGAACTCCACCAATACAACCTCTACCGAAGAGGCCCAACAAATAAAAATAAAGGGTTTATAACTAAACTCCACCTCTACCAAAGAGGGAGCAAACCAATCACCCAATCAACCTCTACCAAAGAGGGATACAACAAAAGCAAGGGTGTTTACAACTTGGAGGCTACAACAATCTCAAACAATCTCTTTTCCACAAAACAAGATCTAATAGATTAGGATAGATGATAAGCTCAAGTGTGGAAATCAAGTGTTTTGATCAAAGAAATACTCTTGAGAAAATACAAAATAGATATTGAATTGAAGAACAATAAACCAAATTCCAAAAACCTATTTTCTTTGAAAATAACAAAATACTTAAAACAATTAAAATGAATCTTTTTGATCTTTAAACTCTTTTGAAAACTTGTTTTTAAAACCAGAGAGTGGGAAAAAATTAGCTCTTGAAATCTTAGTTAAAACCCCCAAGAAATGGGGTATATATAGCCCCCAAGTCAAACTAGCCGTTGGACTGTTCTGACAGTCTGACAGGTAGCGGTCGACGACGGCCGGTCGACCGCCAACGGTCGAAATCCGACCGTTGGGGCTTTCGGTCGACCACCCGGTCGACCGCCCAGATCCAGAGAGCAGGGCTCTCTAGTCCGGTCGACCGTCCGGTCGACCGCCCAGATACAGAGAGCAAAGCTCTCTGGTCCGGTCGACCGCCTGGTCGGCCGGCCCACTGTGCCAGCAGACGTGCACAGGTCTGTGCACGTCGGTCGACCGCCCGGTCGACCGGCAAGGCTGTCAGCACAGGTCTGGGTCAGAAACTGGGTCAGAAAAAACATGTTTAAAATATTTCTAAAAATTCTTTTAAATCTTGTAAAAATTCCCAAAAATATTTTACCATATTGCATTGATATATAAACATGTGATAAAGATTTTAACTCTAATACCAATCAATACAAACTATTTTTGTGTCTTATCATTTTTACCAAAAACCAAAACTTGTATTTTGTCAAACTTGAATTTTTCCAAGGAAATCTGATTTTTCCTAAAACTCATAGAAATACAAAAACATGATATTTAAACTCATTGAAGCATGTTGCATATGGACATAGGTCCAATATACATGAAAATATATATATCATAGTTTTTGTCTTTAAATCCAAAAATATGTTTTGTTAAAAATACAAAACATAAAACACATGAAATAGACCATCAAAATAAGTTTGTATAGGAAGTTTAAGCATGCATGTATATAGAACACATCTAATATACATAAAATAAAGTAAACTTATTTTGATCAAGCTATTCACAAAAACACATATCAAAACCAAACGTGTGTGTATTGTGCACTTGAGCATATCAACTATACTAAGCTTTACAAATAGATCTAAACACACTAAAAACTCTAGGATACCTAAGTCTTCTTGACGATCTCCATCTTCAAGGCGACTTGGTCCAAAACGCTGTGATCCACCGAGTGCAAAGGTATGAACTTGATGCTCGGGCACCGGAATCACCATGAAAAGCTTTCAAACTCCTTTGTTGAAGCTAATCACCAACTAATATCTTGATTAATGATCTGAGACTAAAAACACAAGATAATTAGTAAACATAACTACATGAGTTAATCATCATCAAAACTAGAGTGATGTGCCTTTGGGCCAACAGCCATTACTGTTATCATGGAGTATTGAGAGTAGCCAAAGCACACACAAGCACACTCTCTCTAATTTCTTAATTTTTATGCTTGGTTTTTACTCGATCAGTTGCACCAACATGCTTCCACTCGGGCTTTTAGAGGATACAAGTGATAACATTAGCTTAAATCTTCCTCTCTTATTTATACTCAAAGTTTGTTACAATTGTTCGTTAAGACCTCAACTACGTCTTCTGTATGTACAATAACTAGATTGTGGGGATTTTAACTGCATATCTTGAAGTTACAACTGCTTGATTGTTAGAATTTTAACTGTAAATTTTATAGTTACAACTGCTTAATTGTTAGAATCTTAATTGCATATATTGTAGTTGCAACTAAATGGTAAGATCAAAATAACATTTCAAACTCGCTTTAGATGAGATATGGATTGATTGAAAATAATTCTCTATTATCTAAATCTAGATTAGAAATATTTAACTTTATCTATTCATTATTGGGTTGTCCTCCTTAAAGTAAGCTTCCATGTAACTGTGAAAGTATTGTTGGCCCAAAGGCCCAGCGCTCTAGTTTTGATAATGATTAACTCATGTAATTATAATACTAATGATCTAGTGTTTATATAATTTCAGATATTTGATTAAGATCTTAGTCGATGTTTAGCTTCAACGAAATATTCATAGTCAAGTTTTGAAACTAGCATGTGTTAATTCAATAGCTCGCTAATCAAGATCGCATCAAGTACTCAAGAGGAGTCAAGCTTTTTGGATCAAGGTTGGACCAAATCAAGAAGGAGAAGAAGATTTTCAAGGCTGAGTCTAATTTTGTAAGTGTTAAACTTTTGTTTTTAGATAAAATGTAAAGGATAGATTAGTTATGAATTGTTCAAGCTCATAAACACACACACAAAATTTATATAGTATTTTCATAAGAATAGTTTTGATTTTAGAAAATACTGTTTTGGTTTTGAGTTTCAAAGTATACATCTTTATGTTTCATGATTAGATTCCATCAAAACAAGTTTATATGGTTTATATGTGTTTTGGATTTCATCCATACACATTGATTCTTCATATTGTTTAGAAAAACTTATTTGATGTTTCTATATCATGTGTTTAAGTTTTGTTAAAGTCAAAACTTTACTTTGAGCTTATTGTCAAAAACATAGATATTTTCATCTTATATGTGTATTAGATCATATCCATACACACTAAGCTTCAAAAGTGTTTAAAATATCTTATTTTTAATTTGAACAAGTATTAGAAAAATCGCATTTTAAATTGAAGTTTAATTTTTAAAAATACAGATTTTGGTTAAGGCTAAAATTCTTTATCACAAAATAGTTCAATATGTTTGTAATATGTGTTGATTTTTTATCACACATATTTGTAATTTAAAGTGTTTCAATGAACTTATTTTTGTGAATTTTATGAGTTTTAAATAAAATTTTAGGATGTTAAATGACTAAGTTTTAATCCCCTTAAAACCCAGACCTAGGCTTCTCGCGATCGACCGATCAGTCGACCAAACTAGAAGTCGGTCGACCATGCGGTCGATTGATGTGCACAGGCAACATGCACAAGCCTGGCTGAGGGCTGGTCAACCGATCTAGAGAGTTTACTTTCTGGATCTGGCCCCGTCGACCGAGCAGTCGACCGGCCAGAGAGCAGTGCTCTCTGGTTCTTGCCTCGGTCGACCGATAGGTCTTTGACCTGGGTGCGATTGTTTGGTGAGAAAAATTAAAGATCGAGGAGTAAATTCTTTATTCGATTGTAAAAAAAATTACAAAGATCAATAATCCTCTTACAAGAGGGAAGATATTCACCTCGACTCTCCCCTTTGTTTAATGCCGGGTTCTTGATGTGGTGATGGAAAGTGATCTTATTTTTCGTTGACCGGGTGAACGTCTGGACCTTTTAGGAATCCTCTCTTTGGATAGTAGACGAAGTAACACAGCTTTTGTCCACCAAGTATCTCAAAGAGATTGTAGGCAAAAATGAACTTGTACGCAGCAAGTTGTTAGAAGAGTGAACTCTTTCTTTCTTTTCAGCTGGAAGTCTTGGTGCTTTTCTACGGCTTACAACTGAAGTTCTTTTTACCAAGAATTTTTCCGACCCCTCTTCCATAGCAAACTGGGCTATTTATAGAGGTTTTAGGGGGTAAACATGTCCCCTAAAAATACTCCATAATGGGGGTTAACTCCCTCATTACGTGGGCAGTAATTGACCCAGTAATGAGGGCAGTTATAAATGAGACGCAGGTTTTGAGTCTTGCGTCTTGTTGTTGAAGTAATGCTTGAGAGACGCGAGTTTCCAGTTCCGCGTCAAGCTTCACATGAGACGCGGGCTTGGACTCTGTGACTTGGTACTGCAATAACGCTGAGACACGGGTTTCAACCTCGCGTCTTGGTCCTTGCAGCGATGTTGAGACGCTGGTTTCAACCCTCGCGTCTTGGTGTTGCGCTGGTGGCGATGATTAGCCTTGCGTCTGGAGTTTGGATTCTGCTTTTTGACGACTTGTCTTTAGTGATTTTTAGACAGCCTACAAAATCCCTCCAAAGTTTTCAATATTTCACGGTTGACTGGACGGATTTTGAAATACTTTGGACTCTGGTTGAATTCATACTTCTCTGATTGGACTGACAATCATTTGAGATACTTTGAGCTTGATCTTGTCTGGAGTATGGTCTTCATGAGTGTACTGTAAAACCCTTTGAAGCCACCAGAGATGATGTGGTGAGTGTCTAGACACGCAGTACAGACCTCCTCAGTACTTTGAGTTGGTTGTTGTCGTACTGTTGAAACAGGGATAAACAGTCATCTGCTTGTACTAGTGTACTGTTGAACTGATTTGCAGAAACGAAGACTGAATACAAGTCTTGTAGACGCAGGGGCCATGTTGCTTTAGAGACGCAGTCCTCACTCGGAGTGCGGATGTATCTATTAGTTTGCTGAAGAAACGCGGCCTCTGGAGGAACGCGATCTTTGAAGTGAAGACGCAGCTCTCACTCTGCTGACTGGGCGCAGCTTTGGCCTTGCTGAAGAGGTGCGACCTTTGGAGGGACGCAGTTTTTGTTAAACACGCGTCCGTGTTTTGGGCGCGTTGCCACATGTCCGGCGGAGTTGAGGGGACATCTTTCCTTTGGCGTGCGAAATTCGCATCGCATTTAAGGCGCACGCCACGCGTCGGTCGGGGATTAGGCCTCGAGCCATGCGCCCCGTATCTCTACGAATCACTGTGCCTATAAAAGACAACAATCTTTCAAGAGTCATCATTAACTCTTCTTCTCCTTTTTGTATTGTCCCCCCTTTTTTAAACACTCCATTTGTCAAAAAGGGTGTTTGTATTACCTTTATCATTTTAGAGTCAAATAATAAAAGTCTTCAAAATTTTATCTTATTTTTATCCCTTCAGATTCTTTGCTGGCTGTGGATGAACTCAGTTTTCATAATCGTACTCCTTGCTGTTGTGGAAACGCAGTCCTTAGTCGTTTTGATCGGGTACGGCTATGAACAATAAACTCAGGCTGAACTGAGTTCTTGAGCGAGACGCGGCTCTCATTCTTAGCGGAGACGCGATTCTGGGAGACGCGACTCTGACTCATTAATGGAGACGCCGTTCAGGCTCATCAGGAGACGCGCGAACCTTTCTTTTCGATAAGGACGCGGCTCTGGCTTAAAGACAAAAGGCGTTATTCTGAGACGCGAATTTGTGTTCTTTAGTAAAGGGGATGCGGACTTCATACTTATGAAAGGACGCGGCCCTTGATTCTGTCAGGATGCAGAATTCAGGATGTAGTGGAGACGCGATTTTTGGCTCCTCAAGACTGACGCACGGTCTCCGCTGGTTGATGGGGACGCGGCACTGGCTCAATAGAGACGCGGCTCTGTCCCTTGAAGGGCACAAACTTAGGCTGTACTGAGTTTATGATGGAGATGTGGCTTTCATCTTGCAATGGAGGCGCAGTTTTGGGCTCCTCGAGAATGACGCGTGGGGTCTCCGCTGGTTGTTAAGGACGCGGACTTCAGGACGCAGACTTTAAGTCTTGTAAATTGGCGTGAACTCAAGACGCAATCCCTGAATAATCGTGAAAGGTTGACCCAATTCGCTGAGGAGACGCGACTCTGAACTACTCCAGGAGACGCGGTTGTGGATCTTTCAGTAGGAAAAAAGGAATGCAGCCTTGGGTTCATGAAAGGATATTGGACATGACACACCAGCAATGCCCCGGGTTGTCATAGTCACAGTGGGTATGGTGGTGGGTATGGTCTTCTTGCAGGTCACGGGAAAGAGGACGTCACCTGTAAGGTCTCGGATCCTCCCTTCACCAATCTTACCCCAGAAGTGACATCGACGAAAACCCCATGCTCATTAGATAACTTTCTGGTGGGGAGATGTTCATCAACGAAGGACTATGGCCTACACCAGTTGGTCGGGTGGAATCAGAATGTTCCTCTGCATTTGACCTCGAGAAATACCATTGTTCTCCGTTAGCGATAAGCTTCTTCAATGTTTACATCATGCATTATGATGTGACCAGCATTCGATCGTCTCAACACTGATCAGCCTTTCTTCTGCGCTCTTCCAAACATCTTATATTTGGAGTTGTGTAGATACCTCAAAGAGTGAGTGCAACCTTTTACTAAGAGAGAGGGATTTCTTTGTACTCCTTTATTGTAACACTCAATCTTATTATATAGAGAGCGTCTTGTATCACTTTCATATGTTTGAATATTAATAAAAGTGACAGATTTTTGTTCTTCTTATATGGTCTTGAACTCCTGTATTGGAAATCAGAAAATAGAAGTAAGAACTTTTGACTCGCTAAAAATGTGATGATAACCTTAACAAGTCAAAGTTGGGGGAAAAAATCCTGTTTCAGGAATTTAAGAATGCCTGTCAGAGGTGTGATATTATCTTGACAAGAGTAGGATAGTTTTCTGTGGACTTGTCAATCTATAAA